>OY992882.1:113476378-113526378 GCA_963921405.1 Cepaea hortensis
GTAGGAGGCGTGTAAAATTGAAGATGGTATTAACCAAGACCCCATTGTGTTATTGTAGGGGCGAGTCTTAAGGTCTGGGTGGACTGATGTGCGTGAACACGCGTACATACCTAGACACACTTCAACAGACCAAATGCTAGTGTATGTGGACATATGCAAAGTATATGCAAGAAGAGAGAGAGAGAGAGAGAGAGAGAGAGAGAGAGAGAGAGAGATAGAGAGAGAGAAAGGAGATAGAGACAGACAGAGAGAGACAGAGAGAGAGGAAAAGTGCCTGCGACATACCACATGGGGCATACTGTACCCTACGAAATAGTCAGTATGGTTGATTGTCACACAACACACTGCAGGAGCCACTCGCCGCAACGTTCTGTATGTGTCTTAACCCTGTTATGTAAAGCTGCACTACTTTGTGTCATTTTATATTGTTTACAATTTTATGTACGAGTTTCATCTACCAGAGAATGATGAAGCAGACGTATTTTTTTTAACGTTTATTTCATACAAAGTAAAGTATATTTACAAGGTGTGTTTCTTTGTTTGTGTATATTACAGAACGTTGCCGTTTGTTAGTGTTATGTGTCACATGCGTTAATAAAACAAATACATGCATATACAGTTATGATAATATGACATTTATGGCATAATGCATGTAAACAAACATTCCTAGTTTCATGTCCATCTCCACAAGTGGAATGCATGTTACACCTGTCCATCTCTCTCTCTCTCTCTCTCTCTCTCTCTCTCTCTCTCTCTCTCTCTCTCTCTCTCACACACACACACACACACACACACACACACACATTCTGTCTTGATCCATCGCTTGCTTTCTGTAGATAATAGTACATGGATTTCTGTGATCTTGGGCAATAACCTTCATATTTTCATTCTATTTAAATTTGGCTTCCAAATTAAATTTTTTTTTTTTTTGGGGGGGGGGGGGGGGGATTTCCCTACGCATATATTCATATAAATACCTGTATATCAACACCAAGCCATTATTATATTTACATAAATACCTACACGAATTCACCCATACATCGCTACCCATATATAAATACCATACATGTTAGCCTTTTGTGTTCTACAACAATGTTTATATTCGTGCTGGGGAATCGTGTTGAATTTAAGCAAAGGGCAAAACGCTAAACGCAAAATTGCCTAGTAACCACCAGCCACTAGACGGTCTTACAGCGGACACGCAGCCAGTTTTCACGAAGCCTTTGTGTGCCTAGGCCAGAGGAGCTATATATCTCTCTGTAAAGTTGTTTGGGGGGGGGGGGGGGGGAGGAGAGGGGTGGATCTGTGTAGTGACAGACATGTGTAGTGACAGACATGTGTAGTGACAGACAAGTGTAGTGACAGACATGTGTTGTGACAGACAAGTGTAGTGACAGACATGTGTAGTGACAGACAAGTGTAGTGACAGACAAGTGTAGTGTCAGACATGTGTAGTGACAGACATGTGTAGTGACAGACAAATGTAGTGACAGACATGTGTAGTGACAGACAAGTGTAGTGACAGACAAGTGTAGTGACAGACATGTGTAGTGACAGACATGTGTAGTGACAAACATGTGTAGTGACAGACATGTGTAGAGACAGACAAGTGTAGTGTCAGACATGTGTAGTGACAGACAAGTGTAGTGTCAGACATGTGTAGTGACAGACATGTGTAGTGACAGACAAGTGTAGTGACAGACATGTGTAGTGACATACATGTGTAGTGACAGACAAGTGTTGTGACAGACATGTGTAGTGACAGACAAGTGTAGTGACAGACATGTGTAGTGGCAGACATGTGTAGTGGCAGACATGTGTAGTGACAGACATGTATAGTGACAGACAAGTGTAGTGACAGACTTATGTGACAGACTAATGCTTATCTGACCGAAGTTACGTGACGTTTCCTAGTTGTTTTTACAACCCGTCCTTCTCAAGTATCCCACTGATACCAAGATAATTAAACTCTGTGTAAGAGAGTATTAACAAGACAGAAGTCTTGGCTAATTAAGTGCACCTGCAAATCTTGTCCTGTGTGTGCATTTCACTACACTTTTACTTTCGTATGTTGTATAATGCTGAATATGTAGTTACGATGTTGTTTTATCCCCTCTGACTACCTGTGTCCCTGTTGGCTTGTTAGTGTATTGACTAATATGTTGCTGCTTCTAATAAAGTGACTGTATTTTAATTGTTAGTGTTCAGTTTTTGAGTTTTGTATAAAGTGTGTGCTCAATGTGTGGTTTATCTCCAAGCGTCACGAGTTGGGATATCCTTTGTCATGAATTACCCCAATGTGTGTAATGCATGATCGGGCATTCCAAGCAGTGGCGCTTAGATGTAGTGTCTTAAATAATAAACATGTATTAACAATTTAGACAGGTAATACAATTTACATGAAAGACGCAGACAAATTAAAATAAATACGTTTTGCGTACAATTTGTCCGCTCAGTATATCGCTCTCTCATTTAATTCATTCACCCTGTCATTCATACATCTTTCATACAATATAGTATTTCGTTAAAATATCTAAGTAAAGTTGAGGTAAGTCTTACTGCCCTTAGAAAAATGGATTAGGCGATATGTTCCCTTTAAGATAATAAGTACTTTTTGTACGAGTACTCAAAAAATGGTTCATAACTTAAATAGAGAAAATTGCATAGGAAGAATATTTCGCCTACGAGTGGAAATACCTGTAATATTATGGTAGAAAATATACAAGTTATATGTTGACATATTTTATATACATAATTCAACACAAGTATAATACATATTAAATAATACTAAATTAATTAACTAACTAACTAAATCCAACGATGATGTGTGCGTTGTCCTCCTGTTGTTCGCGTGTCATGCCATGAATGTTAACGGATAGTATGGCTGTCTCTTGAATGTTGTAATCGACGTAGTTCTATTCCGGCTGTTTGCACAGTTTCTTAGCAACAGCACGTATGCAATGTTCTTAATGTCGAGTATACAGTGTTCTTACTGCTTTCATGATCACTGTCAGTTCACTGGTTGAAATCATTTCACAGATATCTATCGCTCGGATTGTTTCTAGAGCTTTGGTAATTGGTCGTATAAGGTTCTAAAAGTTTCACGTTCGTGGGTGTTATACGTAACCTATTCACTGGGGTGTTATTACTTCTAAATGAAAGTTCTCTAGCAGGTGTAGAGGTACACTGTTCTATGCCACAGAATAAAAATATCACAGCTTCTTGTATGGAGAATTATTAATGTGCCTAATGTTATTCTGCTGGCGCATTCGTTTGTCGCGATAAAATATCAGCAATAATGTTGTCAGTGCCTCTGATATGGCGGATTTCGAAGTCGAAATCTTGAAGAAGAAGACACCATCTTTGTAAACGATGGTTTTTAGGAACACCTTGCTTAAGTACCAACAATGGCGAGTTATCGGTTAGCACAACAAAATGGGAACCTAAGAGGAACTTAGATAATCGGCGCATACAAAATAGTAGACTTAATGCCTCCAATTCCGCCGTGGAGTAATGGATTTCTGCCTTGTTTAGCTTCCGGCTTACGTAGACTATTGGATGTCTCACTTCCTGCAGTTCTTGCATAAGGCATCCTCCAATTGCGATAGCACTCGAATCTGTGGTCAAAATAAAGGGTATATCTATGTTTGGTAATGTTAATACTGGTGGGTTAGAAAAAATGTATTTCAATCTGCACATTGCATCCTCCAAGCGGGTACTTTTACAAAATTTTTCTGGATGATCTTTTGTCAACAGATTAGAAAAAACTGATGTGAGTTCTGCCCAGTTAGGTATAAACTTGGCATAATAGTTTATGAGACCTAATAAGCTTCTAACTTGTTTCTTTGTAGTTAGAACTTCTAGGTTGAGAATTTTCGATACAATTTTATCATCTGTCAACAGTTTGCCTTCGGAAATCCTATGACCAAGGAAGTCTATCTGTTTATAGCCTATTTCAACCTTGGAAGGTTTGATAGTAAGTCCAAAAAGAAAGATTTGGTTAAAGACTTGTTGGAGTGTAAGTAAGTGAGAAGTCATGTTAGAGGAATGAATGCATATATCATCAATATAAGATTGCACGTCCTTAATGCCGTGCAATAACAATCTAGTTAGCCTAACAAATGTGGCGGGAGCGTTCTTGAGACCAAATGGAAGATATCTCCATTCGTACAACCCAAGAGGTGTAGCGAATGCTGTTATATGTCTTGATGAAGGGTGTAGTGGTACTTGCCAGTAACCTTTCGCTAAATCAAGCTTAGAAAATAAGGATGATTGAGACATATTGAAAATGAGGTCTTCACAGCTGTTCATTGGCTCCACATCTGTTGTGGTTATCGTATTTAACCTTCTATAATCGATGCACAAACGAATCGTTTGGTCCTTCTTTTTCACCAGGACAATTGGCGAAGAATACTGGGACATAGATTTCTGTATTATTCTATTTTTCTCTAAATCCAAAATTTCTTTGTCTAAATTTGCTCTATAATGCAAAGGAATAGAATATGGTCTACATTTGATCGGTGTCAGATCTGTCAACACAATTGAATGTGTTATTTTGTCAGTCCGTCCAGGTTTGTTTGAGAAGATAGTTTTATAGTCGTTAAGGAGAGACAAAATGTCTTGTCGCTGCTGTTGTGTCAAAGTGTCAGAGATTTGTATGTCCTTCATACTACTGTCGTCATTCATAATTGGTACTGGAATTTCCGTATTGTCTACGCCCGTCTGATTTATTACTGATGCTACTGTTTGTAAATTGTCTTCAATGTCATCGTCGTCGTCGTCGAGACTAATAGTTGTCAATGTGTCGTCAAATTGGTCGTCGTTGTCGTCATCCCATATTGTCAGTACTGTAAATATGTTTTCGTCGTCTTCGTTGTCGCAAGAATGAGTCGTTAACGATGCTTCGTTTGTCGAGGTGTCATTCAGTTGGGTAATTGTCGTTTTGTTTCTGTTATCTGTCATCTGCGTCTGCTTATTCGTGTCACTGTCATTTCTATAATAGTATGGTTTTAACATATTTACATGGAATATTTTCAACTTTCCATTCAAAGAAATTTCGTAGTCAACTTCCGAAATTCTTCTCACAATTTTAAATGGTCCCTGCCAAGAGGTTGATAGTAAATCTCTCTTGTCAGGTAGCAATAGTAAAATATCCTGATCTGGTTGTAATACAATCGTTTTTGCACCTTTGTTGGCGTACTGCCTGTACCTAAAACCTTTCTCCTGTAATGATGTTCTGGCCAGTATAGAGGATCGAATGATTTTGTCTCTGGTGTCAGTGACTAAATCATAGGTGGAAATTGGTAATTGGGTATTTACAGGTTGTGATATTATATCTTTGTAAATAGTGAGAGGTCCTCTTGGGTTCGCTCCATATATCAATTCGAACGGAGAAAACCCTGTGCTTGATTGTGGGACTTCTCTATATGCGAACAGCACCGTTGGGAGAAGTATATCCCAATCGGCTGGATTTTCAGCTGTCACTTTGGATAACATATGTTTCAGGTCCCCATTTAGTTTTTCGCAAATTCCATTCGCGGCCGGTCGATAGGGACTGGTAAAACATTGTTTTATGCCTAGTAACTTAGTTACCGATTGGGTGGCATTAGATATGAACTGAGTTCCCCTATCTGAAATTATCTTCTCCGGGAAGCCAAAACGGGAGAATATCTGTAAAAATACGTCCGTCACACCCTTAGAGGAGATAGATTTTAATGGAATCATTTCTGGCCATCTCGAACATAGATCAATAAGTGTAAAAATATATCTATTTCCTTTGTTTGAGATGTGGTTCAAAGGACCTACTAAATCAACTGCCACGATTTGAAATGGCCTCGAGGCAGTTGTGGTTGATTGAATTTCTGCCGTAGGGTTTTTTCCCTTTTTAACCAGTTTCTGACATGTATCACATGATCTACAATAGGTTTTTATGTCTTGGCAAAATTTAGGCCAATAAAATTGGGTCAGGACTCTGGCTCTAGTCTTTTCGTAACCCATATGACCTCCGAAAGGTGAGTCATTGGCTATATTTAGTACTTTCTCACGATGTGATTGAGGTAGAACTACTTGCTGTATCGTGGTCTGATCTCTGGTATATAATCTAGTTAGAACATTGTTGTTTATTCTAAATGTCCATGAAGCATTTTTAGTCAATTTTGGTTTAAGTCCTACTAACCGAAAATATTGGGAAAGTGTAGGATCTGCTTTCTGTTCTTGTCCAAAATTAGTGGCTGTAGTGTTAGGTAATATGATTTCTAGCGACTCCTGAAGTTGGTCGATGTGGGTTTTGTGTGTTGTCTGTCGTGTTATTGCATTAGTCTGTTGTGGGTGTTGTTGCACATCTACAGGCTTGGTAATTTGTGGATCGATGGCATCCTAAGTTCGAGGTTTTAAGTTGGTGGTATCACTGACAGATTCAACCGCCCCTGCATTATGCACCTCGGTGAATTCATTTTGAATTCCGTCATTGGTTGTCTCCCTTGTGCTTTTGGCAGTTTGAGACAAGCACGCGTGGTGTTTCCCTTTAGAATTGCTGTTTGGGTTCTGGATACAGTTTTTCTGCTCCCAATCTCTGATTTCCTTTTCAGAGCAAGATCTTATGTTGGGCAGATTCCCAAGGATAATCTCAGCGAAAGGATTTTCTAGTACTGCGCACAATACTAGTCCTGATATAAACGGTGTGCGAATTTCGACAAGTGCTAGGGGGTATCTTTCGATCGTGCCTGCGAATGTGCGACAAGTTACGTATTTGTGTGTGTAGTCTTTGTCGTTCACTAATGTTTTCTTAATTCCACAAAGAGTTGCGCCGGAATCGCGTATTAATGTGCACTTTTTGTTATTTACAAAACCTGTTGTGAAATTTAATTTGCCTGTTGATGATAAGGCTGCGTTGGCAATTTCGTTAGAAACTGGGATTGTGTGGCCGCATAACAACGTTGTATCAAGCTGAAATTTTCTACAGGTGTTACATTTGTTATCTGTAATGGTGTCAATGATTTGCACCGCATTCCCTAGCTCACTCAAACTTTCATTCTGGTTGTCACATTCGTTCAGTTGTTCAATCTCTTCCTCTGAGGAAGTGTCAATTAGTGCGGCATTGGCCTGCTTCATTATCTTTCGCCCTTCACAAAATCGTGAATAATGTCCATAGCTGGCACAAAAATAGCATTTGACCGCTCTCTGATACGCATTTCTCTTGTTCTTTTGTTTCTCCACTATCATTTGGAGATGATGCGGATAATTCGGTGATTTGTCACACACCGCGTACTCTTCGTGTGTCAGATGACAATACTGGCACTTGACTGGTTTCGTGAACTTCGAGCGTTGTTTGAACTTATTTTCAGTTGGTTTTGAGTATCTAGTGTTTGTAACTGCCGCTGTTTCATTTTGGCTCATGTTTAACTGGAAAATATCGCGGTTCGCTGTAAAAAATGCACTCCCCTTGGCTTCTACCTCTTGGATAGTTTTACAATCCATTTGTTTCAAAAATTTAGAAAAAGGTGTTGGAATTGTATTAATAATTTTGTCAATTACAATGAGTTCTTTCAGTTTGTCATGGTTGTTATTTGTTTTTGCTGAGGTTATCCACTTTGTACATATATCCTGAACTGTAGACACGTAGTCTATGAAGGTTTGATTAGGTTGTGGGGCTAATTTTGCGAACTGTTGTTGATAGCCTGCTGTATCTAGTGAGAAATGTTGAAGTATTCTTTGCTTTAAATAATCATAATCTTTCCTCATATCTTGTGGAACTGTCTCTATTACTTTTAAGGGTTCAAGAGCTAAATTTCTCATCAAAATAAATGACCAGTCGATTTTTGCGACCTTATGGTAGGTCATTAAACACTCAAAATTTTCTAAGTATGCACTGATAGAATCTCCTGAGCAGAATGCTTTAACGAGGCCTTTATATTTGTTGTATTTTTGTTCCTCTTCCTTACTTTTCATTTTGTTTACTGACATTTCTACGTTGGAGTCAATTTCCATTTGTTTTAGTCTTATCTGTGTCTCAGCATTTAACTGGGCTTGTTTGGCCGCGGCCTCAAGCTCCATTTGCTTTTCTTGAGCCTGCAGTTGCATTTTCTTTTCTTCAGCCTGCAATTGCATCTGTATCTTTATTTGTTCTGCCTCCATTTGCATTTGTATCTTTTTCTCTTCTCTTTCTGATTGTACCCTTTTTTCTTCTCTTTCCATTGCTCTTTTTTCTCGTGCAATATTTTCTGAATGCGTCTTCTGTGCCCATTCTGACAGTTTTTCCTCTTTATATCCTAATCTAATACCTAACTCAATACATTGTTCTAAAGCTGACATTTTGTCTTTTAGTTGTTGTTAACTTTACTGAAATTAAATCCCTTAGAAAATAGTTGGGAAATACAAAATTTAGTTATTTCCCTTAATGTTTACATGAGCAAATACACCTGAAATGTTTTGTTGGTTATGAGTTTATGAATATACATACAAATCAATGCAAAGCAACAATGTTACATGAATGGATGATGGTAAGTACCGCTTAGGGTTGCAATGAGCATGATATGAAACTCATCTTATTTTCCCTGAACTTGCGAATGTAGTCTTCTTCTCTCGCCACTGTTGGAGGATAGGATACGTACACTCGATAATTCGCGGAACAATCTGCTGTTGGAATCAAAAAAAAAATTAGTAACAGTCACGTAAATGTCACAGTCATGTCAAATTTCATAATATTAACATCGTTTGAAATGTATCTGAAGAGGGACTAATACTAGTTCATTACTAGATAGCTGCAAAGTTTTTTTTAAACTTGTTCTGCATTAACTTTGATATAATTTTTTTACTTGGCAACCAAGAGCTGTCTGAAACGTAAAGCTTGTGCCAAAACCGGCTTGGCCCCCAAATAGCCTGTTACAGTCTTAGATCTCTAGGGGATCTGAACTCGGGCTCACACAGGCAACAAACTCCGTGAGATACAATATAGCAACATTTATTTTTATAATATATACAGTGCGCTGGCGAAGTGGGTTTTGACAAGCCCGCACTTGACAAGTTGCGTATCACAGAGGTTTTACATCACACATGATTATAACAAACAATTCTAAGCAACTATCTAGCATATGTCTACGACCCTTAAATACACATGGGTCTGAACTATCAAGTCCCTCTAAGGTAAGCTCTGTTGCTTCTCCGATGTCCAGTCTGTCTCTTCCCTTTCACACGTGTCGCAATCCGACACGGGTGGTAACTCTATCCGAGTTTCTCGTGGACCCCGTAATCGGCGGGCCACATCAGTGTCCACGGGACAGTGGACACACTGACCAGTCCTTCGAGAAGGCTCTGGATTCTTCAAGCCTTCGAGTGACTCACTTCTTTCCCTTGAGCGGGAGTTTTAGCCCCTTCGCCACTATCTCTTACTTTATGTTGGTTACCGCCCCTATGTGAGGCTGTGACATGTTGTGACAGACATGTGTAGTGACAGACAAGTGTAGTGACAGACATGTGTAGTGACAGACATGTGTAGTGACAGACATGTATAGTGACAGACAAGTGTAGTGACAGACATGTGTAGTGACAGACATGTGTAGTGACAGACATGTATAGGGACAGACATGTGTAGTGACAGACATGTGTAGTGACAGACATGTATAGTGACAGACAAGTGTTGTGACAGACATGTGTAGTGACAGACAAGTGTAGTGACAGACATGTGTAGTGACAGACATGTGTAGTGACAGACATGTATAGTGACAGACAAGTGTAGTGACAGACATGTGTAGTGACAGACATGTGTAGTGACAGACATGTGTAGTGACAGACAAGTGTAGTGACAGACAAATGCAGTTACAGACAAGTGCAGTGACAGACAAGTGTAGTGACAGACATGTGTAGTGACAGACAAGTGTAGTGACAGACAAATGCAGTGACAGACAAGTGTAGTGACAGACAAGTGTAGTGACAGACATGTGTAGTGACAGACAAGTGTAGTGACAGACAAATGCAGTGACAGACAATTGCAGTGACAGACATGTGTAGTGACAGACATGTGTAGTGTCAGACATGTGTAGTGACAGACATGTGTAGTGACAGACATGTGTAGTGACAGACATGTGTAGTGACAGACATGTGTAGTGTCAGACATGTGTAGTGACAGACATGTGTAGTGACAGGCAAGTGTTGTGACAGACATGTGTAGTGACAGACAAGTGTAGTGACAGACATGTGTAGTGTCAGACATGTGTAGTGACAGACATGCGTAGTGTCAGACATGTGTAGTGTCAGACATGTGTAGTGACAGACATGTGTAGTGACAGACATGTGTAGTGACAGACATGTGTAGTGACAGACAAGTGTAGTGACAGACATGTGTAGTGACAGACAAGTGTAGTGACAGACATGTGTAGTGACAGACAAGTGTTGTGACAGACAAGTGTAGTGACAGACAAATGCAGTGACAGACAAGTGTAGTGACAGACAAATGTAGTGTCAGACAAGCAAGAGACATGCATAGTAAGACGAATGAAATGAAAACGTCATTTCACTCATATGATTCACTTTTTAACAGTTTGTATTATATATGTGATTCAGTAATTGTTATTTATTCATTATAAAATATATTAACTTGGGTATATTTTGTGTTTATATCTTTGTATATGTTTGCTCTCCTTTTCTCTAAACGTACATATTTTTGTATTTCTCTGTTTGAATTTTGCTGATGTCACCTTTTTGCTAATGAAAAAAAAAAATCTGGTACCCTGACATTGTATTTGTTTATATACAGTAGTTGTTGTGTGACCCATAGAGACTTGCATTTTTATTGTTTCAAATTTCTTACTTCAATAAAATCTTGCACAGTTTTTATTTTGCTTTAGTGTGGGTTTTATTTTCTGTTGAAAACTTGGTTTATATTATGGTGCATGTGTTAAAGTTTGTATTTGTGGAAGATTTGATGTATGTGAGAAGTTGAATTTGGTAAGTAAAAGAGAGACAATGTGTGAAAATGGGTACATGCACAAGATTTGAATCTGCATTTGATAAAATATAAAACATTTTATGCATTGAATCCCTGTCATTGGGCGTTCAAAAATATGTCTTGCATGTTATATAGAAATATTAACGCATGGCTGGGAATTGTGGACAATTAGTAAACAAGCTGGTCTCCGTGGCCAAAGGCTTGCGAACGTGGTTCGTGAGCCTCTTACCAGGCGTTCGAAACGCAGCCGCGACCGATTTGTGCAGCAGACCGTGTCGCGTTGTGTTATAACGTGTTGGTATGGGAGACAGTCGTTCAGAAAGAAATGGCAAATTACTGAACGTAAAATTTGCCTAGTACATCAACAGCAGCTGAAAAATGCTGGTGTTGACTGCAACGTCCTGCAAGGGATATGCAACATAACAAAAAAGTAAACAAGCAAACGAGGATCAGTTGAAGCCATAGAAATGATAGCGATGGGATTAATATTGAAAGCCACAGAAATGTGGTTTTATTGGAAAGGTATTGAAAATACCGTGGGGAGCCAACATAAGTAGTTTACCCTGTAAAAAAGGCTAAGGCACAACGGCCGGTGCTATGGGTCAGGTCCAGTGAACACATTTCACAATCCCTCTCATACCAAGTCAAAGCTGTTTGTTATTTACCAGGCAATGGTCAAGTAGATTGCCATTGCTTTCTGAACGACTGACGCCATTGATATCTGTCACACGTCGTTCTTGATGATAATATCACGAAGTTCTTACGATGATATGTTCATGATATTGTCGTGTGATGGTCGTTGTCTAGGTAACGATACTCATGGTGTGTCAATGGAGATATCTAACTGTCTTGCAATAGAACTCACCCCAGAAGTGCATATTCACCAGTCATTAAACAAGATTCCGTTGGCGCACATAATCCTTTATTACAGAAATAAGACGGACAGACGGAACATGTTTATACATCCAGAAATAATGTAATCCATAGAATATAAATACCCTCCTCACAATTTAACCAGCACACATCAATGCCTTCTCAAGCTTGCTTCATATCAAATCCACAAGACATTCAGTACAGCTACTATCCACGGCTGGATCTCCTACAATACAACCCACACATTGGGTCGGAGCCACTGCTCAACTATGCAACCCACTCTGGGTTTAGGCCCTCACTCACTATAGAACCCACTCTGGTTCAGGCCTGTCTTCACAACTAGGAGAACAACACAACACCGTTCTCCGTGGACTACCGACTCCTTCGGTATCTCAAACTCAACTCCTTGAAACGACCTGCCCCGCAGTCGGTCTCTTCTCTCACTGACTTTCCAGTCTCCTGACTTCACACAACACACAACTGTCTTTCGCCCCACCACCCTAGGGGTATTTTCTCTACCCTCACTATTTTATTTCTCAGGACTGGCTGTTTTCTGATAGCCAGGTCAGTCACTTTACTGTCTCCCACTTTCATCTCCATTCTTCCTCATGCCCGGTCACTCAACTCAATGTCAATGACTCAGGCTTATGTCATCACCCCCCTCTTAAAAGAAAACTTCGTTTTCAAATATTGGGAGACTAACACTTATTAAACATGTGACCCAGACATATTGCCTGGGTAGCCCTAAGTATGGCTCCACCTTACTCTAGCTACCACCCTAAATAATACATCAAATGCTCATAGTACACTCCCATATTTCCCACACATAAATACAACAACTTTCTATCTTGTGTATCAATGCATGAACTAATACATCACATAATAATAATAATACATCATAGAAAAGTATTATACTTATGTACCCACAGGTCTCTTACTACTTCACGACCCCACAATACTATTTGTGTACCGACCCTATATCAGGCGGTTCTGTTCTTGCATTAACCCTCCTCTGATTCCTGTCGATGCTGTGTCTACCTTTCATGTACCCATGACTCATGGTACCTATACAGTTACAACATCTGTTTGATATCCCTAGCCCTGGGTCAGTAATGTCGCGAACACTCTTTTGACCTGACTCAACTTTCCTATCTGCATATTGCACCGTTACACTTGAGTCTCTGTTTAGTCTGAACTCTTTATTCAATCTTGGCCCATGTATCTGGCACCTTGCTTTCTGCTGCATACGCCTTACGCCTATGTGCCCTGCACATGCACTAACCTGAGCTGTTCTAGTATATCGGTCTCTACGTGCTACGGGTACTACTCCTTGCCCACATGCAGTTCCGCCATCTGAACACCTGCGAGTGATAACATTGTTCTTCCTCTCGAAACACCATCTACCTTTCTTTGACTGCCTATGTTCTACTCTCCTACACCCTTGGGAACATTTGTTCAGAGTAGTATCTTGTCTCTGGGATTCACTAGCACTATATTTGGGATCCATTCTCACCTGCTCAGCTGTCCTATCCTTGTCCTGAGTTCCTGTGTCTACTTCAAGTGCCTCTTCTACCTCAGCTATACTCTCTAATTTAGGTTCTCTTGTGGTAACTACCTCATTACTGCTTACACTATATTTTCGGTCCCAATAAACTACTTCCTCTTCTGTACAATCTTTCACTCCTATAACATTTCCTATGATCAAATCAGCCACTGGTGAGTCCAAAACACACGCTTTCACTCTTCCAGTGATATATGGTGTTTTTACTGTTATTATGGCTAATGGGTAGAACTCTACTGTGCCGTTGAATGTTATGCATCTAATCTTTTTCCCTGTATAATCCGAGGGATCTATTAAACCTTTCCTCACTCCGATAGACGTACATCCTGAATCCCTAATTGTTAACGCTGGTCTATCATTGACAAATCCCTGATGCAGCTTCAAACTTCCTCCTTCATGCACTGCTGATCCTGCTTTCACTGTATGACCACATATTAGGACTGGCTGACTGTCTTTTTCAAAAAGAGGTTTGCACCCACTACGATCTTCATTGTTCAGCGTCGCAATTACTTGCGCTGCATTTGAGTGCTCTGTTTCTCTCATCCTACATTGATGGCTGAAATGCCCCTTCCTTCCACATTTGAAACAAGTGATCTCCTTAATTGCGTTACTTGTTGGCTCAATGACTGGCTGCACGTCCCACTCCGCTGCCTTGTGTCTCCAGCTCCCACAATTCCAACATCCGGCATAATTTTGACGTCTCTGGAAGTTCCCTCTTCTATATGGGTACCGTCCTACTCTACCAACATTGTTTCCTCGGAAACCATTATCTTGAAGTTCTTGCTGCTCACCTTTCTGTGCTGAATCCACACTTTTCGCATTCGGTCTGATGACTGGATTCTGGTCCTGTGTAGTGTACGCTGCACAGACTATTTCCTCACTCAATTGTCTACCAATAGATACGTTAGGATGTGCAGTCATGTAGTTTTGTCCTAACTGTGACATTGTGTCTATGTCCTTTGGCTTCCGTTCCTCAAAGAAAGCCACTAAATTAGAATTGCATGCAGATACTACCTTGTCTCTTAACATTAGATCTACTAATTTATTAAAATCTTTCCCTACTTCTGCAAGATCCATCCATTTGTTAAATGTGTTCTTTACTGTGTTAACAAAGTCTGTGAATTTGTCTCTGGCACTAACTGTCTAAACTTTGTCCTATATCCATGCTCAGTGAGTTGGAACTTTGTGAGGAGACGTTGACGCAAAATAGTGTAGTTGTTTCTTTCTTCTACCGGTAAATTGAACATGGTGTCTAGTGCCTTACCCGTAAGAAACTCGCCAAGTCGCATCGCATATTCCTTCTCTGGAATACCTAACGCTTTGGCTGATGCCTCGAACCTGGCCAAATAATTTTCAAGTTGGTCCCGGTCTGTAAAATATGGCAGTTTTAGTCGTTGTGATGACTGTGAAGGTCTTCTGCTTTCCTCACTTTGACCCTTCGAAGATAGTTCTAGTTTTCTCAACTCAATTTCAGTTTGCATCTGACACTTGATCTTCTCTTTCTCAATTTCCATTTTCATTTGTGTCTCTTTCTCTTCCTGTAAACGCTTGTTTACCATTTCAGCTAACTTTACTTCCTGTAGACGCTTGTTTTCTATTTCAGCTAACTTTATTTGTGTCTCTTTCTCTTCCTGTAGACGCTTGGCTTCAGCTACCTTTTCTTCCTGTAGACCGTTTTGCCTCGCGTTCATTATGCATCTCCTCTCTTTCCATCTGTTTTTGTTCTTTTGCTTCTGCATACTCCTGTAACTCTTTTCCTTTCAGGCCTATTCGTTCACCTGTTTCAATATATTCCATTAAAGTAGGCATCTTGTCCTTGTGGATACGTTGCTGTCTGTCAGCCAGCTATAAATGTGACGACTCTGCTGTTAGTCTTTGTGTCACTTCCCTAAGTACACCACAACTTCCTGTGTACGTAAATTCGTAGTGCTAAAATATCACTCTGTACTCACTTAGTGACTCTATAAGCACTAGGTAGTGAGGGTGGAAGTATCACCTATACTCCCTTATATCTATATATCTATGACCACAAGTTCATAAAGTCCCTGGAAATATTGTTAAACATACATATAAATACATATACAAACAAACGGATGATAACACTAAGTGTTTTCTATAAAACCGTTAGACTCACAAGCCAAGTACACGGAGACGGTGATCACAAAGAAATAAACCACAGTAACAACCACAAGCTTGTGTAGGGACACCCACAGTGCGCGTAATATACAAATATAAACTGACAAAGACCACTAGACAGCAGACATGACGAAAGATCACAATAATAACATATATCCGACCACAACCAATATCATATGTAAATATAACGAAAAGAAGAAAGAGAAGAAAAAAAAATTATAGCATAAAAATATACAGAAATCTGACGTCAAACACAAACTGGCACTTTATATAATTCAGGACCGTCCCTGCAGAACCAAATAAACCGACCTTTCGATTTTCTTCCCAGAAATTATATATGGTGCACCTCAGAAAATAACTTTTCGCCCTGTCTCCCGGCCTTCGAGAAACAACACAAAAATCCCCTACTCTTGACAAACACTGGACCACATACAAATAATTGCGTAACACCCGACAACAATAAATATAACGATGGGAGCAAAAAAAATAATGTGTAACCGGTTGGCCGAAAAATATGTGCCTATTAATCCGTCGCCAAAAGTTCTTATTTTGCTGTTAATAGTTTTTCACAATATGCTGGAAATGTCTGTGTTAAATTCTCCTAAATGTCTACCACGCTAGATTGCAAAGCGACTTGTTGTTTTGTTGAGTGGTTACTTCATTTCGCGTTGTGATTACCAGTTCCAACTGTTGGAAACGTTGACGGTAATAATAATTATCCAAAGTGTTCTTTCGATATGTTGTTACTCTCGTTGCGGAGATGGTGCTTTGCTGTATCATAAATGTTATGGATTGCCGTTACCCGACAAGATTCACCAAAAAGAAAAGGAGAATGGCAGCCAATGTTCAGCACTTTAAACTTGGATATATATAGATCCTTATTGGTAAAGAAATACGACCATGGTTGCGATGATGATACGTTAAAACTGTTTGCTCATAACAGAATAATGATGACAATAGTAGAACAGTTCAACAAAGGCGAAACATAAAATCTGGCTTTCTTTCCAAAACAACCTTTTTTTTGTTCATTCACAATGAGTCATGACCACACTAGGCCGTGGAAATTTTCCTGAGTACCTGTCCTCCTTCCACCCCCAACTCACAATGTCACCTCAATTTCTCTTTATCACTCTCAGTGAAAAATTCCTCCGTAAAAACAGTTTGCACACAAACTTGACAGCCCCAACCGGCTGCTCTTTTAACTCCGTGGAAAGTCACACTTAATCTGTCTGTAAAATGCCCGGAACTTTTCCGCCATACACAAACACTTTTCACTTCTGCCCCCGCACCTGTGGTAGGGTTAACGTAACTCTCCCCCGTACCTGGACGCTGGTGTCTCCACCCGTCCTATTTGCTGCGTCGATCAATCTTAAATTGTCGACCTGCGAACACACAGTGCACTTGTCTCGCACACACACACCTGTCAGTATCTTTGAATTTTCAACCCTCTCTTTATCACCGACAGCAGATATCCAGCACGTTGATCTGTGCTGCGTTAAATCTCTGACACCCCCGCTCGCTTAAGCGATATGGTTGGTATCCAATTCACCTGTAGTGAACTTGACGTGAACTGACTGTTCGCTTGTGATTTCTGCCGCGTATTTTCCCCGTGCGCTGACAGTTTTTCTTCGATGTGGCGTCTTACACACACACAAAAGTTGCTGTTAATCTCTTGACGCAGTACTGTCTAAATTGATGGAACGAAGTCACAGATACTAACTCCTCTCTCAGCGAAGAGCCCACAGATATCTCAGAATTACACCAATGTCCACAATGCAATGGGTTTCCCGATCGGACGAGCTCTCAGTTCTCACACGTCGTTCTTGAGATAATATCACGAAGTTCTTACGATGATATGTTCATGATATTGTCGTGTGATGGTCGTTGTCTAGGTAACGATACTCATGGTGTGTCAATGGAGATATCTAACTGTCTTGCAATAGAACTCACCCCAGAAGTGCATATTCACCAGTCATTAAACAAGATTCCGTTGGCGCACATAATCCTTTATTACAGAAATAAGACGGACAGACGGAACATGTTTATACATCCAGAAATAATGTAATCCATAGAATATAAATATCCTCCTCACAATTTAACCAGCACACATCAATGCCTTCTCAAGCCTGCTTCATATCAAATCCACAAGACATTCAGTCCAGCTACTATCCACGGCTGGATCTCCTACAATACAACCCACACATTGGGTCGGAGCCACTGCTTAACTATGCAACCCACTCTGGGTTTAGGCCCTCACTCACTATAGAACCCACTCTGGTTCAGGCCTGTCTTCACAACTAGGAGAACAACACAACACCGTTCTCCGTGGACTACCGACTCCTTCGGTATCTCAAACTCAACTCCCTGAAATGACCTGCCCCGCAGTCGGTCTCTTCTCTCACTGACTTTCCAGTCTCCTGACTTCACACAACACACAACTGTTTTTCGCCCCATCCGCCCTAGGGGTATTTCTTCTACCCTCACTATTTTATTTCTCAGGACTGGCTGTTTTCTGATAGCCAGGTCAGTTACTTTACTGTCTCCCACTTTCATCTCCATTCTTTCTCATGCCCGGTCACTCAACTCAATGTCAATGACCCAGGCTTATGTCAATATCAACGCAAAGCAGTCTTGACTTCCTCTCACATTTTGTATTATCCAATTTAAGATGGGTAGACCTGGGATTCCATGTTCATTAAAACAATTCCCAATGCGGGTTCGAACCCATGACCACTGGACTGGTAGGTGAGCGTCTGGCGGCTCCCATATGCGCATTGACAAATATGTACAGGTGCCTATTCAATCTTACTGCGGCATGTCTATGAAGAGACTAGTTGCCGCAGTTATCATCAAGTGCCGTGCCGGCTGGCGTAGGCATTCATGTCTCTCCACAGATCTCGGTCTTTGGTGTTCTGGATCAACTCTGCTGGTGATATCCCTCCATGCCACCGTCTCAGTCCGTCCAGTATCTTTTCTCTTGGTGTGCCTCTGCCTCTCTTCCCCTCGATCTTTCCAGTTGTCACGATGTTCTCCAATACCTCTCTTCTCATCACATGCCCAAAGAAAGCTGTTTGTCTCTTTCTTATTGTTGTATATATATATATATATATATATATATATATATATATATATATATATATATATATATATATATATATATATATATAGTGTTCTAGTTTCATTAGCCTCTTTCAGGAAATCGTTGTTAGTTAGTTGCCGCAGTAGGGGTCTAAATCTGCTGTCTGCTTCCCTAAAGTTGTGAACTGACAAACTACAAACCATTGTGAATACCATTTCATTGCTTGTGGCGTAAGTTTATCATTTCCACCTTTCAACAACTGCTAAATCTCTCTAAATTTCACTGAATGCTTTTGGAATTCATCATGACACCTGGGAGGCTGCAGCCAGAGACCGAAATTCGTGGCGTGCATCATTGCGCAAAGGTGCAGTCATATGTGAGGCAACCAGGACTGCAAGAGCTGTGAAGAAAAGGCAGGACAGAAAAAGCACTGCAGGAAATCCTCCTCCAGAGACGTCAAGCATTCTTTGCCCACATTGTCAAAGAACATTTCGAGCCAAAAAAGGCCTTATCAGCCATCTTAGAACCCACGGCTCCACACCTTCAACCCTACTGGATGAAATGAATGGTCATCATCATTCTTGATGGACAAACAAACAAATCTCTCTAAGTGATTCTCACCCCCATACATAGTCTGTCGTATACACACTGACAAATATGTACAGGAGCCTATTAAATCTCCTTCAGGCGCATTGGTCTTAGTCTTATGTTGTTAGACCCATCGGAACTGGGGGACATGTAGTCAGTTAAGTTAGTTGCATATCCTTGATAGGGCGTTACAGTCAACCCCAGCTGTGAATCTACAACAATGGCCAGACTGCGAGAGCAGCAAATTAAAAGAGGTGTGGCCAAACAAGAACACTACGCAGGAAGCCAAAGAAGATTGATAAACCAACACAGAACTGGCGTCGTTAGCCGCTACACGCTGCGGGATTTGCTGAGGAGGGGATCCGAGCACTTATGGACTGAATGGTTCGATGTGCGATGAGGATGATCTGTCGACTAACTAACTAACTAACTACAGTCAACCCCAGCATTTTTTTTTAGCTGTTTGTGAGTTCATGGCAAGTTTACGTTCAGTAGTTTGTCATTGCTTTATGAATGACCGGTACTCATACCATTGTTTGAAAATCACCGCAATGCGGTCAGCTTCCAAATCTCCCGCAGCTGTGTCTCGAATACGGTATGCGGGGATAGCTAATTGTGTTCATTACCCCTTTGCCGTATGCGGGGATAGCTAATTGTGTTCATTACCCCTTTGCCACAGAGCCGGTATAGTAGTTTCTTGATTTAATATAAGTGCCCGTCTGTTTCAATCTAAACATTAGTTTGTTTCTATATATTATCCAAGTGATTATAAGGAAACGATTGCCAGTAATGTACGGACATTATACGCAAACGGCTGGTCACGTGACCTATTCGCAAACGGCTGGTCACGTGACCTACATTTGACTATATTATTAATGTTTGTAGAAATATCACATTATCAGTGTGCCCTCGGTAGTGTAGTGGTTAGTATCTGCGCCTATTTTTTTAATTTTTTTTAAAACTTGTTTTAAAAATTGAGTTCAAATACCCTTATCGGTGAGTTCAAATACCCTTATCGGTGAGTTCAAATACCCTTGTCGATGAACACCCGAAAAATTGCAAATCCTGTCATTATTATCTTCCTCCCCAACCTTCCTCTCTCCAGTTGTATGGACAGATGGAGAAATAGACACAAAGCATCGGCGAACAAAGGGAAATCCAAAAGAACGACATCTATCAAATAAGCAAAGTAGATTACTGAAAAGAAGGCGAACAAGAAATAGATGACAGGTGTAATCTTAGAGTTAATGGACAACAACTTTATACAACAAAGTAAAAACGACAAATAATATTATATTCTTCCCCTTCTTTTCATCTTCCAATGGAGCCTAGATTCTCAAGTAAATCATTCCGTACATTACTAGCGAATGAATTAACAAAATACGATAAGTAGATTGTGAGCTTTACTAGAACACGATTACAAGAAACAAAATGAAACGTTGCGGCCAAAGCCTTCTTCAGCACAGAACAACACAGACACCAAACTAATAAAATAATCACTACATAGAAAATACAGAGGTTACTCAGCTGAATCCTGTCTTGTTTGAATGTGTCACAAGAGCTAGCCGTTTGATGAGTGTGGAGACGGCCGGATGTGAGGATTGAAACGTGTCTATGGGTAACAGGGATTGGCTAAGATGCCCGATGGGCGGGGGTGGGTGGGTGGGGGGAGAACACCCATGTGGGTGAACGGTGAAGGGCGAATTAGCAGTGAACTAAAGCCGGCTCTGTGGCGAATGTCTTAGTTCGCCATTCCGCATACCCAGTTGGCGGGCGTTTAGAATGCAGTACGCCCTGCGTTGGTTAGCATAGGATAGCATGAGTAACGGCGAGGAAGGCAATGACAACAACAGAACGCAAACTTACCAAAAAATCACCAACGGCAAAAGTAATGCTAAGGATGATGGCAGCGCTCTGTAAAAGATACGCTATCACGTTATTCTAGTAGGCTATACAACCGCGGAGAGAAAGAGAGAGAGAGAGAGAGAGAGAGAGAGAGAGAGAGAGAGAGAGAGAGAGAGAGAAGGGGGGGGGAAGTTGGAGGTTAAATGAAACTATGTTGGACATTAAGGCCGTGAGGGGAGAGTGTCCCCAACTGGAAGATGAGGCGGTAGATGAGGCGGGAGATGAGGTGAGTCTGATGCTAGGATGAAAGTTGGAGAAAAAGGAGATGAAGTCCTGGAGATCTGACAAGGGCATGTCTGAAACACCGAAGCAGTCGTCGATGTATCTCCTGTAGAGCTCCGGGAGCCTACCGGTGTATTGACTCCATACCTGGTGCTCCAGATAGCCAATGAAGAGGCAGGCATAACTGGGACCCATCTTGGTGCCCATGGCCACACCGCTGATCTGGTTGAAATAGTCCCCATTGAACTCAAACGAATTGAAGTTGAGGACTAACTCTGCGAGACACAGTAATGGTCCAGTGGCTATGGTGGGGTTGTGCCTTTTCTCCAAGAAAAATTCCAAGGCTTTAAGGCCATCAGTATGAGGAATAGATGTATAGATTGAAGTCACATCTAAAGTGAAGATGTGGTACTAAGAAGGGGTTGCAAAACTGATGGAATCAAAGATAGAGATAGCGTGGTTAGTGTCTTTGATATACGAAGGGAGACTAGCAACCAACGGCTGAAGTATGCTGTCTAGGAACTCTGAAATCCGTTCAGTTGGACAAGAGCAGGCCGAGACTATAGGTCTGCCTGGGTTGCCTGTTTGTGTGTCTTAGGCAGCATATACAAGGTGGGTTTGCCCAAGCAACTATCGTGGCTGATAAGCGAGGTGGCAGAGCTGGGTAACAGGCTTTGCCTGATGATGGCATTTGTCACGCTCTTGACCTGGGTGTTGTTACTGACCGTCCCATCTTGTTGCCGTGGTCTGTAGAAAGTTTCATCACCAAGTTGCTTGTTACCTTCCTGTATATACGAGTCTTTTCTCCAAACCACTAACGCCCCTCCCTTGTCGGCAGGCTTGATAACAATGTCATCACGACGTTTCTACTGTGTGAGCGCCTGTTGTTCCTCCACTGAAAGGTTGGGGTGCTGTAGTGGCTTGAATTTTAAATTTTGAATGTCGAAAAGAGTCTTGTCGATATAGAGATCGAGGGCTTTAGATACCCCTGGATTGGGGACCCAAGTAGACCTGCGTTTAGAAAGGTGAGAGAAGTTATTAGTGGGATCGGAAGAGTTATCGCTGTGAGGTTGATTACTGAAGTGCAATGTCAACCTGAGAGTACGATGGAAACGATGAACGTCTTGGAGTAGTGCGTATCTGTCGCCAGAAGGGCGCAGAGGTATGAAACGGAGGCCTTTACTAAATAGCGATTTCTCCTGTGCCGATAGGAGGAGATCTGGAGGTATGCACACAGCTAGATTGTCGGAGCCGATGGTAGGATGAGGCGAGAGAGGAGAGGGGGAGGGGGTAGGGATAGATGCACGAAGTTTGACTAACTTTGTGTTTTTAGCCGTGAAAAGATACTTATATAAGTGGTGGTTGGTGCTGTTGATGATGCACCGTATAACGCAATACAAGAAATAATTACCTGAGGTAAGATGTTTAAGACGTCGATCAAGGAAAGCAATACTCGAGCTAAGGTCAGACAGTTGTCGCGAGTGGTTGTCGGCAATACACCCCATGCGTAGAGTAGCACATTTAAACTCAACTTTAGCCAGACGTGTGCTGCAACTGTCATAAAGTGGGCCAGCCGATGGATGAAATCTAGAAGTGAAACCGCGTGGGGTGATGTGAAGCCGTAGGCAGTTCTGGAGAAAGTTAAAATTTCATGTGGTACGTGTCTTTTTGAAAATGTTAAGAGCCAAATCGATAGCCGTGATTCTAAGATCTGTTGGTAACAGACTGAAGCAGAAGATGACACATGATCTCAGCTGTTGAAATAGTAAAGGTGCGGGAGTGGGAGACATGCCGGTAGGTTGTGTAGACCAAGTGGAGCTGGAAATGCGATGAAAACACCTGGTAGTGGGCAGAGGTCACAGTGTGTAGTCGCCTAGCGATGCGGGGACACACACAGGGAATGGGCGGTAAAGTGGATGGAATAGAAATAAAAGCCTAGTAGTTGGCAAAGGTCACCAGGTGAAGCAGCCTAGCGATGTGGGTACACAGATTATGCACAAAGGGAAATGGCGGTAAAGTTAATGGAATAGCCGTGGGGTGGGCAGTCACGGTGCAGCGTAGAATAACTAACAATCAAACAGTTAACGTGTAATTCCTTATACTAAGCACACAATACACACAAAATCTATACCTATAAAAGGCAAAGTATGTATGTCCGTTCTTTATGCGTTCGCGAACGGTCCATCCGATTGAGATGAAATTTTCTACACTTTTTCTTTTCATTCCTGTGCAACTTTCTGTCATAGTTTTTTAGTTTTTTTTTTCCGGCTACTTACTTACTAAAATTTAATATTTCATTTTTCATTATAATTTCTATATAACAAGAGGACTTAACTCTAGAAAAGTTATTTCAAGGGGCATAACTTTTAACAACATTTCTATATACTTTATAGTCATATTGTTGCATCGTTTTCAAAGATTTATAAACTCTTTGTCTATAGTTATTTACAGGCATATGAGTTATAACTAAATAATGATATAATCTTTAAGGCATTTTCAAAGTTTTCATAAAAATAATGCATAATGCATTGCATTGTAACTCATCTTTTTATGCCTAAAGAAGTTATCTACAGTCATGTAGGTGATTAAAAACAGTTTTCATTAAAAATAATGGATGGTGTGTGGAAGGACATTCTTTTAAGTTACTGTGCTCCAGGAGTTGGGCGAAGCCACGCCGGGTCAGATAGACAGACAGACAGACAGACAGACAGATAGTCGGGAACGGGAGCTTATATGACTACTTATATGAATTAAATGAGATGGTTCCAACCAGGGACTGGGTGAAGCCGGGCCGGCTCAGACAGACAGACAGACAGACAGACAGACAGACAGACAGATAGAGAGACAGACAGACAGACAGACAGACAGATAGTCGGGAACGGGAGCTTATATGACTACGTATATGAATTAAATGAGATGCTCCCCACCAGGAACTGGGTGAAGCCGGGCCGGGTCAGACAGACAGATAGACAGACAGACAAACAGATAGTCGGGAACGGGAGCTTATATGACTACGTATATGAATTAAATGAGATGCTCCCCACCAGGGACCGGGTGAAGCCGGGCCGGGTCAGACAGACAGACAGATAGACAGACAGAAAGTCGGGAACGGGAGCTTATATGACTACATATATGAATTAAATGAAATGCTCCCCACCAGGGACTGGGTGAAGCCGGGCCGGGACAGCAAGACAGACAGACAGACAAACAAACAAGCAGACAGACAGACAGACTGACTGATAGATAGATAGATCCCCTCCAGGGACTGGGCGAAGCCGGGCCGGGTCAGCTAGTCTTATATATAAAAAAGACTTGTGCGTATGTATCTCTGTCCGTATGTCCTTTAAACGCTCGCGAACGGCCCATCCGATTGAGATGAAATTTTCTACACGCCTTCCTTTCATTCCAGAGATGCCAACTGTCGTATTTTTTTTTTCTTCTTCCTCCTCCTCCCTCCTCCCTCCTCCCCCTCCCAAAATACGTACGTCCAGGAAATGGTCTTCTACATAGACACTTCTCTCTGAGGTCCGCGATAACATATTAACCTGGTGGGATGGCAATCAATCATCCTACTACCTCCTCCCTCCTCCTCCCTTCTCCCTCTTCCTCCTCCCTCTTCCTCCCCCCGCCTCCTCCCTCCTCCCACTCTCTACTCCTCCTTCCTCCTCCCTCCTTCTCCCTCTTCCTCCTCCCTCTTCCTCCCTCTTCCTGCTCCCTCCGCCTCCTCCCTCCGCCTACTCTCTCCTCCTCCTCCCTCCTCCTCCCTCTCCCTCCTCCTACTCCCTTCTCCTCCTCCTCCTCTCTCCTCCTCCCTCCTTCTCCCTCTTCCTCCTCCTCCCCCTCCTCCTCCACCCTACTCCTCCCTCCTCTTCCTAATCCCTCCTCCTCCCTCATATTCCTCCTGTCTCCTCCTCCCTCCTCCTTCTACCTCTTCCTCCCTCCTCCTTCTCCCTCCACCTCCTCCCTCCTCCTCTCTCCTCCTCCTCCCTCTCCCTCCTCCCTCCTCATCCTCCCCCACCTACGTTCTCCTCCTCCCTCCTCTTCCTAATCCCTCCTCCTCCCTCCTCCTCCCCCTCCCTCCTCCCCCTCCTCCTCCTCCCTCCTCCCTCCTCCTCCTCCTCCTTCACCATCCTCCCTCCTCCTCCTCCCTCCTCCTCATCCTCCCTCCTCCCTCCTCATCCCTCTTCCTCCCTCCTCCCTCCTCCCTCCTCCCCTTTCCCCCCTCTTTCTCTTAATCCCTCCTCCTCCCTTCTCCTCCCTCCTATTCATCCCTACTCCTCCTCCTCCCTCCTCCTCCTCTCTCCGCCTATCTCTTCCTCCCTCCTCCTCCCTCCTCTCTCTTCCTCCTCCCTCCTCTCTCTTCCTCCTCCCTCCTCCTCCCTCTTCCTCCTCCTCCTCCCTCCTCCTTCCTCCTGCTCCCTCCTCCTCCTCCCTTCTCCTCCTCCCCCTCCTACCCCTCCCTCCTCCCCCTCATCTGTCTTCCTCCCTCCTCCTCCCCCTCCTCCCCCTCCTCCTCCCTCTCCTCCTCATCCCTCCTCCTCCATTCTCCTCCTCCCTCCTCCTCCTCTCTCTACCTCCTCCCTCCTCCTCCCTTCACATTCCTCCTCCTCCCTCTTCCTCCTCATCCCTCCTCCTCCTCTATCCTCCTCCCTCCTCCTCCTCCTCCCTCTACCTCCTCCCTCCTCCTCCCTTCACATTCCTCCTCCTCCCTCTTCCTCCTCCTCCCTCTCATCCTCTTCCCTCCTTCTCCTCCCTCCTCCTTCTCCCTCTTCCTCCTCCCTCTTCCTCCCTCCGCCTCCTCCCTCCGCCTACTCTCTCCTCCTCCTCCCTCCTCCTCCCTCTCCCTCCTCCTCCTCCCTCTCCTCCTCCTCCTCCTCCTGCGATCTCCTCCTCCCTCCTTCTCCCTCTTCCTCCTCCCTCCTCCTCCCCCTCCTCCTCCACCCTACTCCTCCACCCTACTCCTCCCTCCTCTTCCTAATCCCTCCTCCTCCCTCCTATTCCTCCTGTCTCCTCCTCCCTCCTCCTCCCTCCTCTTCCCTCCTCCACCTCCCTCTTCCTCCTCCCTCCTCCATTTACCCAAGACAGACAGACATACAGATAGTCGGGAACGGGATCTTATATGACTACTTATATGATTTAAATGAGATGCTCTCCACCATGGGCTGGGCCGGGTCAGACAGACAGACAGACAGACAGACAGACAGATAGATAGACAGACAGACAGACAGACAGTCGGGAACGGGAGCTTATATGACTACTTATATGAATTAAATGAGATGCTCCCCACCAGAGTCTGGGCGAAGCCGGGCCGTGTCAGCTAGTGGACTATAAAAATCAACAAAAATCTAGCGGGCTACGAAAACGAAACTTGAAACATGTAGTAGCAGTTCAGGGGAATAGGTTATGGCTGATAAGAATAAGGGGAACTGCAGTAAAGCTTAAAAAAACGAATGAATTACCGAAATACGATAAGTAGATTGCGAGCTTTACTAGAACACGATTACAAGAAACAAAATGAACGTTGCGGCCAAAGCCTTCGTCAGCACAGAACAACACAGACACCAAACTAATAAAATAATCACTACATAGAAAATACAGAGGTTACTCAGCTGAATCCTGTCTTGTTTGAATGTGTTACAAGCGCTAGCCGTTTGATGAGTGTGGAGAAGGCCGGATGTGAGGATTGAAACGGGTCGACGGGTAACAGAGATTGGCTAAGATGCCCGATGGGCGAGGGTGGGTTGGTGGGGGGGGGGGGGAGAACACCCATGTGGGTGAAGGGTGAAGGGTGAATTAGCAGTGAACTAAAGCCGGCTCTGTGGCGAATGTCTTAGTTCGCCATTCCGCATATCCGCGGCGTTTGGAATGCAGTACGCCCTGCGTTGGTTAGCATAGGATAGCATGAGTAACTGTCGCTCAGAAGGCAATTGGAACAACCGAACGCAAACTTACCAAAAAATCACCAACGGCAAAAGTAATGCTAAGGATGATGGCAGCGCTCTGTAAAAGATACGCTATCACGTTATTCTAGTGGGCTATACAGCCGCGGAGAAAAAAAAAAAAAAGAGAGAGAGAGAGAGAGAGAGAGAGAGAGAGAGAGAGAGAGAGAGAGAGAGAGAGAGAGAGAAGGGGGGGAAGTTGGAGGTTAAATGAAACTATGTTGGACATTAAGGCCGTGAGGGGAGAGTGTCCCCAACTGGAAGATGAGGCGGTTTTCCAACGTCTTGCGATCACGTTCGTGAGATGCGTACGATTTGAGTGCCGTGACCTGTATGTCCGCCACGCCACAGTGGTCAGAACTATTGAAGTGCATAGGCACCGGTTTCTGGGCACCACTGCTGATATCAGATAGGTGTTGCCTAAATCTGTCAGCAAGACGCAAGCCTGTCTCACCGATATACATCATGTCGCAACGAGTGCAGACGATCGCATAGATAACGTTGCGACTCGTGCATGAGAAACCCTCACGAATGTGGAAAGTGGTCTTGGGGAATGCCAGACTCTGGGTTTGAAGTACATATGGGCAGGTTTTGCAAAGTGATCGAAGACAAGCCATCGTACCAAGAAGAGACGTATGAGGGTGGGGTAGACTACTATGGACCAGCACATCCCTGAGGTTACGATCCCGCCTGTAAGCCACCAGAGGGGCCTCTGAAAAGACATCGCGAGTGATCGGGTCTGCCTGGAGAATAGATAGATGCCTAAGGAGGATATTCTTGGCAGCAATATTGTGGGGATTGTAGGTTAATGAAAGGATCTGCCTGTTGTTACGTGGTTTAGGCCTGGAGGAGAGAGCCTCGGTACGACTGATAGACTGACAGCGGTGAAGGGCTGTAGACAAAACTTTATCAGGATAACCACGAAGGCGGAAGAAATCCAACATTTCGTGGGCTTTTTGACGGAAGTCGTTATTATCCTGACAAAGCCGTCGGAGACGTAACAATTGGGGAAAAGGAATAGAGTCCTTGCAAGAGGGGGGATGCGAGGAGGTGTAGAGAAGGAATGCGTGGGAGTCAGTAGGTTTATAATAAACCGCCGTACGCAAACCAGCGGAACCTAAAGAGACTGTTAGATCTAGGAAGTTGACAGCCGACGAAGAAATAGTGGAGGTGAGTCTGATGCCATGATGAAAGTTGGAGAAAAAGGAAATGAAGTCCTGGAGATCTGACAAGGGCATGCCTGAAACACCGAAGCAGTCGTCGATATATCTCCTGTAGAGCTCCGGGAGCCTACCGGTGTATTGACTCCATACCTGGTGCTCCAGATAGCCAATGAAGAGGCAGGCATAACTGGGACCCATCTTGGCAGCAAACGTTTGCTTATAAAGTCTCCCTTATTTCTATACCAAAAAGACGAGGAGCAATTGAATGCGAAGATTTTCGTACAATTAATCTCACAAACCATGCCACTAAGCATCTACCATTGGCTTATATAATTCAGGTAATTAAGATATAATTATGGAGCTAGCATATTCTCTACGCGCACAACAGAGTGTAAATGGGGCTTTCCTGCATTTAAAGAATAAAATATCAAGGGACATAAAAATAGTGTGGTACGTAAGGGAAATAATTATAATTAAAAATATTTCTATGATATCTCAAATTTATATTCCATTTCTTTAAGTGCATATAACTAACCTAAGATTTTCAATTAATATATATTTACAGAAATTTATATTTCTGTATGCTGTTTGAAAGTTTTGTTGTTTTAAGGAAACAGCTCAAATCATTTAAAGTATTTCATAGTTGTAAATGGACCTGGTCCTCCAGGTTGGGGGGATAAAGAGTGGGGTTAACATTCCCCCGTTCGTAAAAAACTCGTTTCTCTTCACAACGTATAAATACAAGAGTTGGCCATGTGAATCATCATCAGTTTGCGTTTGTTTTGCACGGTGGCTAGATCGCCGTGATAAAAAAAAAAAGCCAAAATAATATGGGATAAAACCCCGGTCAATGAAGTCTTTCTGGTGACTGCCGTTTTCATCGACGATGAACTGTATTGTTCTTGGGGGACATTTGTGTTGGCATTCTGGCGGCGGCATTATGCACAGTGTACCTGTGCGGACTGTTGACTTGCCGACACTCCTGTCTATTCCATTGTTCACATGGGGCAGTGAGGAGCATTTTGTGATATTCACTGGCACAGGAACGGAGCAATATGGGGACGACCCGTTGCCGTGAAGTTGGAACCGTGACTAACTAACTAACTAACTAACTGCCCCGTAAAAATGAAAAAGCCAAAATTAAAGCCAAACA
Organism: Cepaea hortensis; assembly: GCA_963921405.1. Taxonomy (NCBI): domain Eukaryota; kingdom Metazoa; phylum Mollusca; class Gastropoda; order Stylommatophora; family Helicidae; genus Cepaea; species Cepaea hortensis. The sequence continues at coordinate 113,505,940 of OY992882.1, forward strand.
TTGCCCAGTAAAAAGATATATTAAAAATATACTTACATAACATGAAGATCTCTTCTTCAAATAAGTATTCCTCTTCATTGTTGAGAAATTCAGTACAGGATTCATTATAATATACAATTCCAGCTTTGAAATCATTCAACATTTTGGATGAAGGAACAAATTCATTACAGCACTTGTTTGAAGATAATAGCTCCTCTCTAATTCTAATAATTGCTTCTAAGAGAGACAGCTGAAGTTTATTCCTTGCTTTGGTTTTTATGCATGTTAAAAGAGAGAACATCATCTCCATTGCAGCATTGCTATTAGGTGTTATTAAGCAAGTAAGAGCAAAAGAAGCAAGCTCTTTAAATTGGGGATGTTTCATGACTCCTTGCCAGAACTGCTCTGTATCTTTAGGCAGTCCATTTTCTTTAAATTGTTCTTCTTCCTTCAAATCTATAAAAGGCAATTTTCTGTATTGCTCTTCAATAATAGTGTGGTGGTTTTCTTCAGCCAAATTCAAAAAGAGCAATTTCAAAAATAGTGGTCTAGAAGCCTGGTTTAAGATCATTCCAGGGCTAAAATTGGTTAGATCTTTAAATATATTTCTTGCTGAAGGAAGCCGCTTTCTAACTTGATCAAGTGCTTCTTCTAGCATTGATAAGCATCTTTTTTTTTGAGATCTAAGACCTCTTGTTGGCAATTAATTTTCGTATCAGAACTTTTCTGAATGTAGTCATCACACTCTGACAGGAATTTGATGCCAAAATCAACATTAGAAATATCTTTTTTTCTTATTATTGGTATCATAAATCCTACTATTAAGACTCTTATAATGCAAAAATAGTTCTTCGTGTAATTCGTGAGGATCTGCCTTACTTTTCTGAAAAAGGCTATTTAACCTTTCGAATTCCTGCACAACAGGGGTTGCACAATGAAAATAAAGGTAGTTTCTTTGATCTAGAGGCATTTCCTTTATAAGTCGTGACTTAAATTTGGTGTCATAATTTGCTAATTCAGCAGAAATAAAATAAGCCTTGAGTTCTTCCCAATTCATTAGAATGTTGAACATTACTTTTCCCCGAACAATCCAGCGAGTAGAAGACATTTTCTCAAAAGGAAATGGTGCAGTTCTAGCTTGCTGAAATTCTGTCGATGAGTTTGTCGTAGTAATCCTTTATTACTTTAGTGTCGTCCCTGGAGTGAGGGGAATCAACACCCACAATTTTATTAACCCAATATTATTGTCCTAGAGAAACCACCAGAATCCGTCCACAAAACTCCTTCAGTCTGTAGACACCTCTTTCTTACTCTCACTCACCCCTGGATCATACCCCTCTCATCCTTCCCCAACACAACATACTCAACAACTCTAGCTTTAACAAATAAATACAACAAATAATTTATTAAAGCAAAGAGTATGTGTGTGAGAAGTGTGTGTGTGTGTGTGTGTGTGTGTGTGTGTGTGTGTGTGTGTGTGTGTGTAATGTGTAGAATGTGTGTCGAATATGCTAATGTGTATGTAGAATCAGACCAGTGAATCAGGAGCAAAGCCTGTTACATCAGTGTGCTGAACACACAACAGCACCATGTATTCCGGACAGAAAACCTCACCCAGAAGATGTTTCTCCGGCCACGTGACGACTTTCTCCGATAACTCTCGAACAATCAGGATGCTGGTCATCAATGATAGACACTGTTCGATATTGGTCTTCACTCTAGCAAACACTGTGAATTTACTCTGTTCAATAATGATCGTTGATCAGAGAATCTTTCAAATAACTTAAATGTCACCTGAGAAAATCTAAATGTTCATAAGTCACTGGTTATACGATTTTCCCCATATTAAAAACAACCTATTAATATTCCAGGTAGTTATGTATATTGGTATATGTGTTATTTATAGTGTTCTGAATCTTCGGTGATGTAGCATATCACTCAAGAAAAAAAAATCACACATATGTTCATCAAGTCCTGCTCAGCAGAAGCCAGGTTTCTGCAGACCAACTAGGTTATGTGCCCAGTGTACAAGCCTCTCAGTAACCTCTGTCTTCAATCCGCGAGCCATCACTTTCGATAACTTTGATACTAACTTCTTGGTAATATATCGTAGCATCACCAAGTGGAACCTGTAGAATAGAGAATCCCCTGGTGAGAGCAACTCAATTCTGACCTTAATTAGGTGAGTGTAGGCCGATAGCAGCACTCAGATCTATAACAGAGAACCGCACTCTGTCATACGGCCAAATAACTTATCACATTGGTCTGAGACATGGGAACACAAGGAAAGATTAAAGGAAACGGGTAGAAACCCAGCAGATGCCCTACTGGAAGATCCTACCATTTCACATTCCCTTCATCCCTCCCAACCATCCTCAATCTCTCTAATTATTATCCCACTACATTGTCCTTAACTCCCAGAGTTAAATGATATATCACACAAGCTAGTTAAAGCCACACAATAGGCTACTAGTGCCGACGCTCCTATAATACTTTCTATCACCGCACTTATAGAACATTCTATCACCGCACCTATAATACATTATATCACCGAACAGTACTGTACTCTATTTCTAATCATACTCTAAGTTAGATATGATTAATAGAATACCATATGGCTATTCCGGTTGAAGGTTGAGACTATGCAATCACAGACTGGATCTATGTCCGCCGATAAATATCAACACGTTGACACTATAGTCTCTTTCTTTAACACAACTCGGAATACTGCGCCGATCCTTAGCACGTCATAACTTTTGGTCAACTAACTCAACTTGTTTACCTCAACTGGTTTTAATTCGGTGCTTAAGTGACGTAACCGAAAAGTCTTGACGCTGATCAGTCCAGAGTCTGGCTTTCTCCCCCTGTTTTAGATTGACTGGAATCAACCCGCCGTCTAGTTTGCTTTCATCTGGGACTTGTCCCGGCACTTCCGAGAGTCCCGCTAGTCTGGGATCTGGGGAATCCTTTCCCCTACATCACAAGTTCCATCCGACGTCTGTCCAGACCTTCCGTCTACACTTCAAAGGCCAACTACTGCCTTGCAGACGGATGGCTCTATTCTCCCGTCTCGAGCAACAACTTGTCAACAAAATGCCAACTGTGTGTAGACATTTGACGCGACTTATTTTGTTCCTCAGTCCCCTACTTATCAAAGGGTTGCCTGTTTTTGTAGACGATGTCGGGTCTTTTTGTCATCGATCGAAACTATCAAGTTTTTTCGCGACAGAGTTCATAATTTTGAATAAATCTTTAAATGCTTCTCGTCTTAGATTGCTGTATCTAAACCAATTTGGTATTTCTGTCAGCAAAAATCCAATGTTTGAAGGTAGTTTTGACACTGCATATTTGATACACAATGCTAATGAATGGCAAACACACTTATACTGAACACATGAAGGAGATACATCTGTCATTCTGGACCAAACTGAATTGTTGCATCCAACCATACTGGACGCACCATCGGATGCAAAACCAATGCAATGTTTTAATGATTGATTACATTTTTCAATTTCAGTGTTAATCAAATTAAATATACTCTCTCCTGTAGCCTCCTGAACTGGAATAAAACCTGCAAACTAGTAGTAATTTCATTTCTTTTATCGCTGAGGTATCTAACTAAAATGCACAAATACTTTTGGGTCGAGACATCAATGGACTCATCAATGATGAGTGCATACGTCTTGTTTTGCAGATCTAGAATTAGATCGGATCTTAAAGACGGTGAAATAACATCTTTTATTAGTGATTAGCACTTCGTTCGGTGCAATTTTATCTGACCAAGAGTGCTGCCACATCCATAGGCTACCATTATTTCACCTAAGTGATCGATGGTGCGTATGGCGCTATGGCAGGCCATGCTAACAGCAATTTGTAACTCTGCTAATTTGACTTTATCATCAATTTTCTCGCTTATTGTCACAACTGAAAGTGCTTTTTGTGAAGAAAATGGCGCGCTCCGCTTGTATTTTTCTGTTGTTGCGTGATTTGCGAGATTTGAAAATCTTGGAACAATATTACAATGGCACAATTTGCAATATGCCTGTTCAGAACCGTCAGTGGATTTGAGCCACACAAATGTCTTTTCCCATTGATCATTATATTTCCGATTAGTATCATAAGATGGTTTCCACTTTGGCATGATAATAGGCTCAATAATCAGAAATACTTGCGACTTGCTATGAAGGTATAATGAATTTGATAACTGAACTAAACAATAAGCTGCGCAATGTGTCAGTGCGCATAGAACAGGACCAGGTACAAGTACAGTACGAAAATCATCATCATCATCATCATCATCAAGTGCCGTGCCGGCTGGCGTAGGCGTTCATGGCTCTCCACAGATCTCGGTCTTTGGTTTTCTGGATCAACTCTGCTGCTGATATTCCTCCATGCCACCGTCTCAATCCATCCAGCCTCACTTCTATTGGTCTACCTCTGCCTCTCTTCCCCTCGATCTTTCCAGTTGTTACAATGTTCTCCAATGCCTCTCTTCTCATCACATGACCGAAGAAAGATGTTTGTCTCTGTCTTATTGTTGTATATAATGTTCTAGTTTCATTAGCCTGTTTCAGGCAGTCGTCGTTAGTTACTCTGGCAGTCCAAGGAATTCGCAACATTCGTCTCAGGAACCACATCTCTGTTGCTTCTAATGTTTTCTTAATTTGTTCATTTACATTCCAAGATTCACTGCCATACAGTAAAACTGGTTCTACATAGCATTTCAGCACTCTCTTTCTTACATTCAGTGATAGTGACTTATTGCATAAGATACTCTTCATTTTCTGAAATGCGGCTTTTGTCTGCCCTATTCTGCTCCTAATCTCTGTTGTACATCTTCCATCTGATGTTATAAATGCCCCTAGGTATCTAAAATTATCAACTTGGTTAAGGATTTTCCCTTCTATTTCTATGTCACATTTTGGTGTCCCCATTTTCTTTGATATTACCATTGTTACTGTTTTCTTGATATTCAAGGAGAGTCCTTTCCTTGCACTCTCTGTTACTACAACGTCTAATAATTGTTGTAGGTCTGTTGAATTATCCGCCACCAATACTGTGTCATCTGCATAGCGTATATTATTTATATTATAACCTCCAACTAGTATTCCTGGCATCTCTTTGATTTCTCTCATTATTACTTCGCTATACAGGGAGAAAAGATCTGGTGACAAGACACACCCTTGTCGTACTCCTAGCTTTATCTGTTCGTAACTATCCTCTTTATTTCCCATTTTAATTGCTGCTACTTGGTTCCAGTAAACATTCTTTATTATTCTTAAATCTTTTCCATCAGTGTTGATATCTTCCAACATTTTAATCAGTTCATCATGTTTTACTTTATCAAATGCCTTAGTATAATCTATGAAGCACAAATATATGTCTCTCTGTTTCTCTATTGACCTTTCTATTAGTGTCCATAATGTATAAATTGCATTGTTTGTGCCCTTTCATTCCACAAATCCAATCTGTTCTTCACTAATTTCCATTTTTATTTTCTTTTTGGTTCTTCTCATTATGATTCTGAGTAGAAGCTTAGTGATATGGTTTATAAGGTTAATTGTACGAAAATCTTCACAATCAATTGCTCCTGGTCTTTTTGGTATAGCTATAAATACAGATTTCAGCATATCACTGGGTAAATATCCACTGCTGTAAATACCATTCAACATTTTGGTTAATATATCTACTCCAAATTCTCCCAATACTTCTAATTCTTCTATTGTGATTTCATCTGGCCCAGCTGTTTTTCCTTTCTTCATACGTTTCATAGCGTCAGCGACTTCTTCTTTCAGAATAGGTGGACCTTCTAAGTTACTATCTTCTGTTAATTCTCCCCTTTCTCCTTCATATAATTCTCTTATATACTCATTCCACCTCTTCATTATAGCATCTTCCTCTAATATTATATTTCCGGTTTTTGATTTCAAACACCCTGTATTTATTCTTATTTTTCTTCCTGTAAGCTCACTAATTTGTCTGTGCATATTTTTTGTATCTTTAATGGAATTTAATTCAATTTTTTTGCACTGCTCGTTTAACCAACTTTCTTTAGCCTTCCCACATTTATCTTTTATTTCTTTATTTATCTTAGCGTATTCTTGTTTGTCATTTTTACTCTGTTTTCTTTTGTCCATCAGTTTTAAGATATCTTCATTCATCCATTTTTTCTTAGCTATTTTGCCTCTCTCCGGTAATAAATCTGTGCTAGTTTGATGAATGGAGTCCCTTAACATTTCTCATTGTTCATCTATACTCTGTATTTTAGTTATTGCATTGTACCTATTTTTCACAGTCACTCTGTATTGTTCTTGCATTTCTTTATCTATTTTCAGAACCTCTTTATTAAGTCTCATGTTCTTAACCATTTTTTCCCCTCTCTTTAATCTTACTTTTATTTGTCCACATAGTGGTACATGATCACTATTACAGTCAGCACCAGGCATTGTCTTTACATTAATTAAAGCATTTCTAAATCTTTTATTAATTAGCATGTAGTCAATTTGGTTGCGTATTATCTTATCAGGGCTTATCCATGTGTACAGTCGTCCTACCTCAAGTGAACCAAGTCGACAGACCTCCACTTTGCAACTGAAGCTCTAGTCAACATTTGTTTTTATGAACTCCGATGCGAGGGTTCAAATGTGATAAATTTCACATTTCTAAATCTTGAATTCTTGAATTTGCGTACGCACAAGATGAAAGTAAGTAGTAAGCCTGTAGATGACACTAGTCGTCCTACCTCAAGTGAACCAAGTCGACAGACCTCCACTTTGCAACTGAAGCTCTAGTCAATATTTGTTTTTATGAACTCCGATGCGAAGGTTCAAATGTGATAAATTTCACATTTCTAAATCTTTTATTAATTAGCATGTAGTCAATTTGGTTGCGTATTATCTTATCAGGGCTTATCCATGTGTACAGTCGTCTTTTATGGTGTTTAAACCATGATACATATCATGTGATCATAGTTAATCTTAATTGTTTGTTGCCTACTCTTGACTGTTTGGATCGTCTGTGTGTTACTGTTTTTTCGCATATCCTTTACAGGACATTGCAGTCGACACCTGCATTTTTCAGATGCTGTTGCTGTCTTGGCAAGTTTTACGTTCAGTAGTTTGCCATTGCTTTCTGAACGACCGGCTCACATACCTCTGTAAGTAACCAGCGCGACGCGATCCTCTACCGAATCTCCCGCAGCTGTGTTTCGTACATGAGTATACGGGATTACGATCAACGTCCTTAATCCCTTCGCCACGGAGACTGCTGTGTGTTACTGGCACCTATAAATAGTTACACTGTAATCTACCATGCTTGATGTAGGAGGCGTCTAAGGTAGGGTGCCGTAAGACTGACTGCCTCACCCAGTGTAAAACTGAAAACTCCATCTCCTACGTGAAAAAGTTAACGATCACAAATACAACACGACCATCCGTCGCCATCTTGAAACCGGAAGTGACTCGGAAACGGCAGCGAGAAAGGCAGAACCAGGCAGCACAAGTTAACGGTAAAGACTTTCCAGTTTGACAGTACAGGGCAAGATGTGGTGAGTAAAATAAGACGTGACAAGCGCAGAAAGCTTCAGGGCAGGGAAAAAAGCTGGGTGCAGCCACCTTGGTGGAACCTTGAGGTGGAGAAGGCGTGGTTGGATAACAGAGGTGCTGTAAGGAGATGGCAAAATGCTAAGAAGAACAGAGCTGGCCATCCCAGTCCCTGCATGCACTTAGAAAGAGAGATGCACACAAAAGTAAGCTATTTCAAAAAACTGGTCATGGTGGTTAAAAGTGAAAAATGGGCAGAGGTGTGTCAAAGAGTAAGCACAGACAAGTCACTGAAATTGTTCTGGCGACTACTTAAAAGCATGAGCGGGGTAGTCAAGAATAAAAGAATTTCTGACTTCCAAGGTGCTGACCTCATCTGGCAGAGGACTGACGAGGACAAGGGCAAAGCCCTCTTTGAACGCTATGTAGAGCAGAGCAACCAGACAGACATGAGAGGCCGAAATCTTGCCAAGGAGGTCACGTCAGACAGGTGCAAGGCCCAGAACACTTCGGATGAAGACACATTGACAGTGAAAGAAATCAAGGCTGTGCTTCGACGATCAAAAAACAGCTCTCCAGGGCCAGATGGCATAAGATATGACGACATCAATAGGTGTACCGACAACGAGCTAGAGGAACTAGCAGACATGTACAACAACAGTATAAGGAGTGCTAGCATCAAGGAGGAGTGGTTACACAGCTATCTGATTCCCTTGCCGAAGCCTGGCAAAGACCACACAAAAATTCAGGGATATCGAGTGTCGCGAAATATAAACTTGATAGTTTCAATCGATGACAAACAAGACCCGACATTCGTCTGCAAAAACAGGCAACCCTTTGATGTTGTATAGACAGGAACAAACTAGGTTGCGTCAAAATGTCTAACCCCGGTCGGCATTTTGTTAACAAGTTGTTGTTCGAGAAACGTATATTGGCGCCATCCGTCTATTAGGCGGGAGTCAGCCTTTGAAGTGATAGACGGAATGTCTGGCCAGACGTCGGATGGAGTCTTGTGATGTGGAGAAGGTCTCTAGATCACAGACAGGAGACAATTTCCCAGATGAAAGGGGACACCAGTCAGAATTTCACATTGAGTTGGGAAAAATAAAGAGAAAAACAACTTCTCGACGCCGATGCGTCTAGACTTTTTGGTGACGTCACCCAAGCCCGATATAAAAACCCGTTGCGGTAAACAAGTGGAGTTAGTCGACCAGGATTTCTGAAGTTTGAAGGATCGGTGCAGTTTCCGAGTTGTGTTCAATGAAAGAAACTATAGTGTCAAATTGTTGATATTTATCGGCGTACATAGATCCAGTCTGTGATCGCATAGTTTCAATCAGCAACCGGAATAGGCATATGGTATTCTATTAATCATATCTAACTTAGAGTATGATTAGGAATAGAGTACAGTACTGTGCGGTGATATAATGTATTATAGGTGTGGTGATATAGTGTATTATAGGTGTGGTGATAGAATTTTCTATAAGTGCGGTGCTAGAAAGTATCATAGGAGCGTCGGCACTAGTATCCTATTGTGTGGCTTTAACTAGCTTGTGTGATATATCATTTTACTCAGGGAGTTGAGGACAATGTAGTGGGATAATAATTAGAGAGATTGAGGATGGTTGGGAGGGAGGAGGGGAATGTGAAATGGTAGGATCTTCCAGTAGGGCATCTGATGGGTTTCTACCCGTTCCTTTATTCTTTCCTGGTGTTGCCATGTCTCAGACCAAAGTGATGAGCTATTTGGCCATATGACAGAGATCGGATCTCTGTTGTAGATCTGAGTGCTGCTATTGGCCTACACTCACCTAATTCCGGCCAGGATTGAGTTGCTCTCACCATAGTATTCTCTACTCAACAGGTTCTACGTAGGTGTGCTATGATATTCAACAGTGAAGCTAGAACACAGTTTAGAAGATGATGGCTCAGGATTTGAAGACAGAAGTTGCTGAGAGGCCTCTACATTGGGCTTATACCCAAGTTGGTCTGCGGGGACATGGCTTCTGCTGAGCAGGACAGGCTGATGATACTTATGTTTAGCAAGTGATAGTTGTATCACTGAACAGTCAGAACATTATATACATATATATAACACTGATACCAGGAACATTCATATAAATTTATAGAAATACCTGGAACATTCAGATTGTGGTGTTAATATGGGGAATCTTTACAACCAGTGACACTAGATCAATTAAGATTTCCCAAGTAACAGTGACAATAGTGTTAGAATTCTCTGATTAACAAACAGTTAATAACAGAGGAAATTCATAGTGTGAATTAGATTGAAGACTCTCATTAGACAGTGTTTGTCATGGATGTCCAAACATCTGGATGCCTGGAGAGATAGCGGAGAAACTCTTCACGTGACCGGAGAAGCATCACCTCGGTGAGGTTGTTTGTCTGGAATACATGGTGCTAGTGTGTTCTCAGCACAGTGATGAGAATGACTATACTCATGAACACTGATCTGAGTCTATATACACCTTAGAATATACGTCACACATTCTACACATTACACACACACACACACACACACACACACACACACACACACACACACACACACACACACACACACACTTCTCCTACATATACTCTTTGCTTTAATAAATTTCTTGTTTTTATTTGTTGAAGCTAGAGTTGTCAATTATGTTATGTTGGGGAAGAATGAGAGGGGGCATGATCCAGGGGTGAGTAAGAGTGAGAAGAAGGTGTCTTCAGATTGAGGGAGTGTTGTGGACGGTGTCTGCTGGATATCTCCAGGATAGTGATATTGAATTAAAATAAATGTGGGTGTTGATTCCCCTCACTCCAGGGACGTCACTAAAGTAGTAAAGAAGAACAAATAACTACTACGACATTCTTTACTTACGACATCGAGTTATAACCATGCAGAATACATTAGGCAAGCTGCTGGAGAAGTTAATTGCCAGAAAAATATCAAGCCAGCTAGAGAGGCAAGGTGTTTTCCCACCTACCCTGGGTGGGTACCGTCCAAAAATAGAAACCTGGACCAATGCAGCAGTTTTTTCCCATGATGTCTATGAAGGTTTCCATTCAGGCATTGAAACCTTTGCTGCAGCGATTGATCTTGAGGACGCGTACAAAAGAGTACCATTTTTTAATGCTTCCGCTTCTTGAACTCAAAATAAGTCCATTCCTCCTTAGTTGGATCGCTGCAGCCCTCTTCCAAAGGAAAGCAGTTTTTAGATGTGGCAGTTGGACGTCGAACCAACAACAATATATCCTTGCCTACCACAGGGATCACCATTATCCCCGGTACTGTTCAACGCCTACACTGAGAGAATCACCAGAGAGCAGATCACTGGACCTGGTAGGACATTGTCATATGCCGATGATGTTTTACTGTATCGTCAGGGTAAGGATAGAGATCAGGTTGCTGTGGAACTACAAACTGAACTCAAATGCATAAGTACTTGGTGTGTTGAGGCTGAGGCAATGGTCAACCCAACAAAGGCAACAGTGACTCGGTTCTCTTTGAATAATCATATTGTCAACACTCCAACACCAACTGTAAATCTGTGTTCAGAGACGGTGGAAAGAACGCAGGCAATGCATTACCTGGGGATACGGTTTGATCGAAGCCTTGCTTATAATGAGCACATAGACCAGGTGATAACAAAGGCCAAGCAGGGGTTGGCTGCGATGCGGGTGATGGCGGCAGCAAACTGTGAGCAGCACCATCTATGTCTTCTATACGAAGGGCTAGTCATGTCTGTTTTTGAGTATGCGATAGCAATCCTGACTCTCAGCCGTAAGCAGATAGAAAGGATGGAAAGGATACAGAATGAAGCTATGCGCATTATTCTTCGATGTACAAGAGATACAGCATGCAGGGCGATACACTACCTTCTTTATTTTCCAACCCTTGAAGACAGAACACAAGTCTGCAGAGCTCGCACCTAAGAGTTAACGCAAATACACAACATCCTGCACATCCTTTTCAGTTTGCATCCAACTAGACAGAAAATGCAGACAAGAAAACACGGCAGCTGTGGAGGCGGAAGTACAAGCTTTGATTGTCGAGAATTCCCTAGACGGTGAAACTGTCATTTACACAGATGGGTCTGTCGTCCGACATGTGAGAAGCTCATGGGCTTTTATGACTCAGGCAGGAGGGAGAATCTGGTGCTTTTGCTGAGACCACAAGTAGCCTGACTATGGAAGTCATGGCAGTAAGTAAAGCAATAACATGGCTCGAGACACAGACATTCACTAGGGCATGTTTCCTTAGCGACTCAATGAACATGCTCAAGAGGATAGAGATGAGGGAGATCCGAAGAGACTGGTTGCTGTCTCTGGAGCGGTCTCGGCTGGCAAAGATTAGTTTCATCTTCGTGCCAGGGCATGCAGGAGTACAAGGGAATGAGCGGGCTGACAAGGTCGCAGGTAACGCTACTGTGGAGGGCGGACGCACCATGGACCAGGCTGACATTCTGAATGCTCTACGAGAAGCAAGACTGGTGCGAGAACCAAGTGATGACTGTGAATCTACACCATGGCCAGACTGTAAGAACAGCAAATTAAAAGAGGGGTGGCCAAACAAGAACACTACGCAGGAAGCCAAAGAAGACTGATAAAACCAACACAGAACTGGTGTCGTTAGCCGCTACACGCTGCGGGATTTGCTGGGGAGGGGATCCGAGCACTTATGGACTGAATGGTTCGATGTGCAATGAGGATGATCTGTCGACTAACTAACTAATTAACTATTTAAAAGAATTATTTTTTACAACAATAATTACATTGGTAAATTTCGTACGTAATAAATTCCTACCCCATTTTTGGTTTAACGTACAGGGGCTAGGAATCAACCAACAAAAGGGATTATATTTTTTTAACAGTCGTGCTGCATGTATGGTATTTGTGTAGGTCTGTTTAACAGGGCATTTGTGTGTCGAATAGGTGTGCAATGCGTTTCAACATCAAGTTACAAAATATATTTACATAGTATGCACAAAATATGAACAAAATCAAAAAGAAAATTAACTTAAGAATGTCCTTCCACACACCATGTGTTCTCTTTCATACTCACAACATTGAATGAAATTTGTGTGTGGTTGTCGGCTGCCCATGAAACAAACAGGGTGACCAGATTGGCTTTTTTGACGCCACACTTGACAAATTTGACTTTTTAAAAACAGGTTGGGCGTCAGAAAATCAGTTTGGCTTTTTGGCTATTTTCTTGGCTTTAAAAAAAAAAGGGTTGGCGTCAGGAAATCGGTTTGGAGTTTTGGCTTTTTTCTTGGCTTTTTAAAATTTTTAAAAGTTTACAAATTGTTTTAAAACATTGAAATGTAAAACAAAACCTTAATTTTTGTATTATAAACACGTATGATTTTCGTCCTCTAAAAAGTACTGGAGAGTTTTGGTCAGAGACCATAACTTTATGAAGGGAAAATCCCAACTGCACCTCCCAGCGGTAGAGGATGGAAACACATTACGGTGTGGCTAACACAGCTTCTGGGGACCGAGTATCCACCGGAATAAGTGGACAACTCTGCAGCTGAGCAGAGCAGGGCACTCACTTGTCCTTACAGTCGGAAATGGCTGTCAAAGGCAGAGGTAAAAAGACCACCATGTGAATGTGGAAGGCAAGGGAAACCACCACATTATCTTCCCACGACCCCATGGCAAAACATATATCAAAGTTAGTGAAGGACGTTAATGGCTGTCTTAGGGCATCCTCGTCCGGTAGGGTCAGTCATGAGCCACAGGTGACACCAGACCGTCATCCAGCTACTGATGGCAAAATTTTAACTAAAATAAATAAATTTGGAGTAGGAACATGGAATGTTAGGACATTAAATGAGCTAGGAAAGTTGACCAATGTTCTAAGAGAGATGGATAGCATGAAAATGAATATACTAGGCGTTAGTGAGATGAGATGGAAGGGATCTGGCAAAATTATAACTGACAATCACACAATGATTTATTCTGGAGGGGATACACATGAAAAAGGTGTAGGAATAATATTAGACGAAAAAACAGCCAAGTCAATTAATGGATACTGGTGTATTTCAGATAGAGTAGTTATGGTAAATATCAAAGGCAAACCAATAGACATAAATATTATACAAGTATATGCACCAACAGCAAGCAGTAGTGATGAAGAAATACAACACTTTTACGACGAAATAGAAATGGCGATGACTCAAATTGGATCACAATAAATAAAAATAGTACTTGGTGATTTTAATGCAAAAGTAGGAAAGGGAAAAATGGAGGATGTAGTGGGGAATTATGGTTTAGGTACAAGAAATGAAAGAGGGGAAAAGCTAATAGAATGGGCAAATATCAATGATATGATAATTGGAAACACATGGTTTAAACACCATAAAAGACGACTGTACACATGGATAAGCCCTGATAAGATAATACGCAACCAAATTGACTACATGCTAATTAATAAAAGATTTAGAAATGTGAAATTTATCACATTTGAACCCTCGCATCGGAGTTCATAAAAACAAATGTTGACTAGAGCTTCAGTTGCAAAGTGGAGGTCTGTCGACTTGGTTCACTTGAGGTAGGACGACTAGTGTCATCTACAGGCTTACTACTTACTTTCATCTTGTGCGTACGCAAATTCAACGTTAAGAAGTAAGTAACGTATCTAGGCATTCATTGGGATATGAACATTAAAGTTTTATGGAATATAATATGTATGTATGTAGATGAAGTATGTAGATGTAGATGAAGATGGGGTTTGAATAAAAGGAACTTGCAAACAAAAGACAGACGAGAAGGGAGAATTTTCTTATTAAGCCAATCGACGGCGGTAGTAAACGTCATGTGAGCAGCCGTTTGCTTATAATGTCCGTACATTATTAGCAAATGTTTACTTATCACGTGACCAGCCGTTTGCGTATAATGTCCGTACATTACTAGCAAACGTTTGCTTATAAAGTCTCCCATATATTATACAAGGCTGTTTCAACATATTCAGCACACACACACACACACACACACACACACACACACACACACACACACACACACACACACACACACACACGCACGCACCCACCTACCCACCCACCCACCCACCCACACACACACACAGGTATTGATCGACTTACGACCTACGCAACTTACGACCATTCGACATTACGACCACAATCACTAGCCATATTATATTTTAGATGTATTTCTGCCTCAATTATCAGTCGAACGGCGTTGTCTGCAATCATCGGCGGTCGTTAACTAAGGACAGGGAGGCATGATGCTATGATGATGCTATGCTGCTAGCGGCATCATCAATTTCTAAGAAATAACACGGTCACACTCAATAACCCTAGGTCCATTGACTTCCATTGATTTGACAGTGAACATGAACTTGAAACGATTCGGGAAAAAATAGTATAGACCTTTCTTTGGAGTGTGAAATTGAAGATGTCGAAGAGTTGCTAGACAAAGAATCCGGAGAACTTACAAATGAAGAGTTAATCGAACTGGAAGAAGAAAGATTGGCGGAAGAAGAAAGAAGAGAAGCCAAGAATGAAGAGGATGAGCCAGACAGAAAGTTCACCACTAAGGGATTATCAGAAGGTTTATCTTTACTTAATAAACTTCTTCTTATGCATTTCGAAGCAATGGACCCAAACATCGAACGATTTGCAAGGATTGAACGGATGGCGCACAATGTGTTTCGTCCGTATCGTGAAATTTATGATGAAAAAAAGAAACATACAATTCAGACAAAGCTCACCATGTTTATGAAAAAACTAACTCCGGTACCCCTAACTGCTGCCTTAGATGACGACATTAATGATCTGCAGCCAAGTACTAGTGGCCAATAAAATGTTTCGTACATGTTTATATATTTTTATATCGGCGATATTTTGAATATTTTACTCCCGTGTGTTGCCGGGGCCCATAAGGGAAGCAAATAATAGCAACACTGCAACCTACCACGCATGTCGTAAGAGGCGACTAAGGAGGCTTGACACTGTGGCGCGACACTGTGAGCTGTGAGTTTTGTGTAAAGGGCTTTTTAATCTGCCCAAGGTCTTTTGGAACGTGACTGCATGTTCGGAGCGATGGCAGATGGCTATGTCCCAGAGTTGACCGGTTTTTGCCTTATGCAGAAATGCGTGGCTGCTGGGCTTCTGGTTGACTGCCACTGCCGTCGGTGATGAACTGTATTTTCGTGGACTGTGTGGGTGAACATCTAGGAAACATCCAGATAGGAAAATGACTGCCGATTCTATCAGAAATGAACTGGGTGTTTTGTGGGGGTCTATTGTGTTGACATTCTGGCGTCGGCATTATGCGCAGTGTATCTGTGCGGGCTGTAGTTTGTCGAGACTCCCGTCTTTACCACTTTTCACATTGGGCAGTGGGTAGCATTTTGTGTGATATTCACTGGCACAGGAACGGAGCATACTGGGGACGACCCGTCGCTGTGAAGTTGGAACTGCGACTAACTAACTAACTAACTAACTAACATATTTTGATGTTAATGACAATTTGATGTGTTTTGCGATTGGGAAAATGTGTCCTATAGTATTTTCCACATCTGTAATTTGTATGTTTTGCAAATATTAAACCAGTTGTATATGTACAGTTAATGCAGTGATTTTCTTAAACCTGACGATGTAAAAATAAGAAACAAAATGTTGTAGAGATGATACAATTGGCACAAAATGAACATCGAAAATTATGATTTACAACAATATTAAAAGAAATTTATGTATGATATAAGTTAATTTAAATATTTTTATAACATCACTTCACATTACTGTGTATATAACGTGCTCAACTTACGACCAAATCGTGTTGCGACCGGTCTGTCGGAACCGATCGTGGTCGTAAGTCGAGCACTAGCTATATATATATATATATATATATATATATATATATATATATATATATATATATATATATATATATATATATATATATATATATATATACCGATCGTGGTCATAAGTCGAGCACTAGCTATATATATATATATATATATATATATATATATATATATATATATATATATATATATATATATATATATATATATATATATATATATATATATGTTACTATATTAAAAATGAAGTTATGGAGATTGGGACAAACTATGGAAAAGACTCACTTTCCATTCATCAACAAATAAATTCAAAAACAAGCAGGAAAAAACGAAATACCACAGGATGTTTAAAATCGAGGAATGGTGAAATATTGATGGGAAAATGGCAGTGGCAATGTGGATTCTGAGGAAAATGCAAAGAATACCAGAGGACAGACAGAAAAACCAATCAACGAGTCCTACAATGAAAGGTAAATGAAAACCGTAACTGATTAGAGAAATTAGACATATATGGTCAAGATTTTTTTGGCACGTTATGAGAATAAATAAACAAGAAAACTTGGTGACACCCGTCAAGATTGAGGAATAAAAAACCAAAAGAAAGGAGGGAAATAAATGTCTGAATGGCTTGGCTACGTCGTATGGTCGAGACAATAACACTGAGTTGATCCACGACTCTGATGATCATGTGAAATGCTGAAACACGACCGTCCAAACTTATCAACAAGGTACTGGCACATAATTTTGACAACCACGAGGACCTCATACAAATTGTTTGTTTCAAGTGTGCACTGATTTATATCCGTGTTTATAGTGGGAGTATTATTTCGTTTGCTCGCTCTCTTTGAACTGAATCATAGTACACACTTGACTAATTTTTGCGCGTGGCTAGCTTTCTTTATTACCAGTCACCACCGCTGTCAGGCGAACCCACTCAGACTTCTGAGGCACTAGTAATTGACGTCGTCAAGTCAACGATGATAAATCAATCAGAGAGAACTCCCTACTCCGCCATCGTGCATGGGAAGTTTAAAAGCGTACAGTCTTAACCTTTCAGCCAGGCGGCTGTCAGTTGGCGTTAGTGAGTCGTATTATAAGGAGTCTTATTTCATTAGCATGTAGAAGGCCCTTTGTATAATGTCGCTCTTAGTACAGCACGCCGAAATATTCTCGAACCAGCTAGTGGCGGAGAGTTGGTAGCCAAATGGTTATTGCATGTTTTTGAAGAGACCAGTTGCCGCAGTAGGGGTCTAAATCTGCTGTCTACTACCATAAGGCTGTGAACTGACAAACCATTGTAAATACCATTTCATTGCATGTGGCGTAAGTTTATAATTTCCTCCTTTCAACAACTGCTAAATCTCTCTAAGTGATTCTCACCCCTATACACAGTCTGAAATATTAATCTATCAACAAATAATACATTTCTCACAAATAACAAACCGCCCACAACAACGTCCCAGATACGAAGACTCCCCATTATACAAGAGACAATATTCTCAGCTTACATCAGGGAATTTTCCAGTGTACATAAGACTTTCTTGCCAATGTAAATCGTATAATCTTCCACGCGTGCATCAGACAATGTTCCCAACATACATATGGCAATCTTCCCAACAGACATCAGACAATCTTCCCAACAGACATCAGACAACCTCCCAACAGACATCAGGCAATGTTCCCAACATATATCAGACAATGTTCCCAACATATATCAGACAATGTTCCCAACATACATCAGACAATGTTCCCAACATACATCAGACAATGTTCCCAACATACATCAGACAATGTTCCCAACATATATCAGACAATGTTCCCAACATACATCAGACAATGTTCCCAACATACATCCGACAATCTTCACACCATACATCGGACACACTGTTCACCATACATCAGGCAATCTTACCATGTTACATAAATTAATCCTTCCAGCAAACATAATACAGTCTTCCCATCATACAGTCGACAATCCTTCCAACTTATATGATACAATCTTTCCAGCAAACATAATACAGTCTTCCCATCATACAGTCGACAATCCTTCCAACTTACATGATACAATCTTTCCAGCAAACATAATACAGTCTTCCCATCATACAGTCGACAATCCTTCCAACTTATATGATACAATCTTTCCAGCAAACATAATACAGTCTTCCCATCATACAGTCGACAATCCTTCCAACTTATATGATACAATCTTTCCAGCAAACATAATACAGTCTTCCCATCATACAGTCGACAATCCTTCCAACTTACATGATACAATCTTTCCAGCAAACATAATACAGTCTTCCCATCATACAGTCTACAATCCTTACAACTTACATGATACAATCTTTCCAGCAAACATAATACAGTCTTCCCATCATACAGTCGACAATCCTTCCAACTCACATGATACAATCTTTCCAGCAAACATAATACAGTCTTCCCATCATACAGTCTACAATCCTTCCAACTCACATGATACAATCTTTCCAACAAACATAATACAGTCTTCCCATCATACAGTCTACAATCCTTACAACTTACATGATACAATCTTTCCAGCAAACATAATACAGTCTTCCCATCATACAGTCGACAATCCTTCCAACTCACATGATACAATCTTTCCAGCAAACATAATACAGTCTTCCCATCATACAGTCTACAATCCTTCCAACTTATATGATACAATCTTTCCAGCAAACATAATACAGTCTTCCCATCATACAGTCTACAATCCTTCCAACTCACATGATACAATCTTTCCAACAAACATAATACAGTCTTCCCATCATACAGTCTACAATCCTTACAACTTACATGATACAATCTTTCCAGCAAACATAATACAGTCTTCCCATCATACAGTCGACAATCCTTCCAACTCACATGATACAATCTTTCCAGCAAACATAATACAGTCTTCCCATCATACAGTCTACAATCCTTCCAACTTATATGATACAATCTTTCCAGCAAACATAATACAGTCTTCCCATCATACAGTCTACAATCCTTCCAACTTATATGATACAATCTTTCCAGCAAACATAATACAGTCTTCCCATCACACAGTCGACAATCCTTCGAACTTTCATGATACAATCTTTCCATTATACATCAAACAATCTTTCCATTATACACAAAACAATCTTTCCATTATCAATCTAACAATCATTTCATTATACATCCAGCAATATTTCCAGCATACATGATAAATCTTTCCATAATAATCCTAAAATTCTCATAGTATACATGATACAATCCTCTTGGTAGGTTTAAAAGAATCTTCCCTACATTATGCAATCTTCTCAACACAATCTGACAATCTTTCCAGGATACATAATACAATTTTACATCATACATCCAGAAATCTGCCCTGCAAAAATGATACCTTGTTTCCAACATTCATTCGACAATCTTTCTATAACACATTCTTCCTAAAATTCCCACGACAATCTTTCTATGATACAATCTTCAAATCATACGTTCAAAAATCTCTCCTACGAAAAATAATACATTATTATCAACATTCATTCGACAATCTTTCTATGATACATTATCCCCAATATTCATTCGACAATCTTTCTATGATACATTCTTCCTATAATTCATTCGGCAATCTTTCCATGATACATTCTTCCTAATTTTCAGTCGACAATCTTTCTATGATATATTCTTCCCAACGTTCATTCGATAATCCTTTTATGATATATTCTTCCCAACATTCATTCGACAATCTTTTTATGATACATTTTCCCCGACATTCATTCGACAACCTTTCTGTGATACAGAATGAGACAGCGAGGAGTGACGAGGGGATCTGGCCGACGCTCAACGCTCAGAGGAAAGGCGAGACGGACTTATAATCAGATTGCTACTGGTACTATTAGTGTTGGAACTCTTCGCTGGCTGCTGAGGATGGGGACGGAGCACTTATGGGAATTTCCCGAATGCTGTGATGTCGATTCCTAAATCAATCAATCAATCAATCAATCAATCAATCAATCAATCAATCAATCTGTGATACACTCTTCCCAACATTCATTTGACAATCTTTCTGTGATAAATTCTTCCCATCAT
>OY992882.1:114128878-114468878 GCA_963921405.1 Cepaea hortensis
CACCCTTCTCAGCATGCTTTCTGAGTCAGTTACAATCACAATGTGTGTATGTATCGTGTTTTCTATCCAGCGGAAAGCTGCACTGACCGCCTCCACCTCCATTCTTAAGCTAGATGTAGTGTCATCAAACGCCAGGCTCTCCTGCTCCAAACGCCGACCATTAGCTTTTGCTAAGAACCCCCAGGCACTTCTCCTACCTCTCAACACTGACCCATCCGTGTAGATAATCACATCACCCGGGCGAGAATTTTCCTGAATTAGTTGCTGAATTATAAATATATGACATCACCTAATATGTGATCAACATAGAACAATTAGTGTAATGAGTCACATCACAAAGATTTTGTTACGAATTATCATGCAAAGAGTGAGGAAGAAAATACAACCTGAAATAGGGGAAGAACAATGTGGTTTTGTAGAAGGAAAGGGTACAGTAAATGCTGTGTATATGCTGCGAACAGTTATTGAACGTGCTTTAGAAGTAAACAAGGATATACATCTTTGCTTTATTGACTACACAAAGGCTTTTGATAGAGTAAGACATGTCAACATTGTGGATATGCTGGCAGATCTACAAATTGATGGGAAAGACATTAGACTTATAAAAAACATATATTGGAAACAACAAGCTGCCATAAGAATTGATAATGAAGTAGGACAATACCAACCTATTAAGAGAGGTGTTAGGCAGGGATGTGTAATGTCTCCAGATCTTTTTTCCTTATACAGTGAAAATATTTTCAGAAATGTAGAAGACCTAAATGGAATCAGCATTGGAGGACGAAACATAAATAACATTAGATATGCAGATGATACAGTATTGATTGCAGACAATGCACAGGATCTGCAACAATTAGTAGACGCTGTGGTTGTACACAGTGAGCAGCTGGGGTTGGAATTAAATTGTAGGAAGACACAGGTTATGGTCGTCACTAGGAAGAACGAAGTACCACAATGTAATATACAAGTAAATGGGAATATTCTTCAGCAAGTGAATCGGTTCAATTATCTCGGAACAGTCATAACATCTGATGGCAGATGCCTTGAAGAGATTAGAACAAGAATCGCCATTGCGAAGGTAGCCTTTAGCAAGATGAAAAACATTCTGACCAATAAAATAATGTCAATTGAAACGAGAAAAAGAGTGTTGAGGGGATACATAGAGCCTGTTCTTTTGTATGGATGTGAAACTTGGACAATGTGCAGTCAAGCTGAAAAACATCTGATGGCTGCAGAAATGTGGTTTCTGAGGAAAATGCAAAGAATACCATGGACAGATAGAAAAACCAATGACCAAGTACTACAAGAGACAAATGAAAATCGTAGATTGATTAGAGAAATTAGACGTAGACAGTCAAAATTTTTTGGACATGTTATGAGAAGAAATGGACTGGAGAACTTGGTGACAGCTGGCAAGATCGAGGGGAACAGACCAAGAGGAAGACCGAGAGGAAAATACCTGGATGGCTTGGCCACATGGCATGGACGAGACAGGAACACTGAGCTGATCCACGACTCTGGTGATCGAGTGAAATGGCGAATCATGACCGCCCACGCTTTCCGGCATGGCACATGATTGATTGATTGAATATGTATCTTCCGTCCTGTTTGTACCATTTCATAGATAATAAGGTCTAACAATGTTAGTTGCCAGGACTAAAAGGTCATTAACATGTTACTACATTGTCCAGTGTTTAAGGGGGCCATCTTGAATAGAGATCTAAAGGGTTCCCTTGCCAGCGGACAAGGAGAAACCCTGGCTATTATATTACTGGTAATAGACTTAACCTTAGCAGCGATAATCATGTATGTAGTGCAGAAAAACAGATAGATCTTTACGGCCTGGAGATAACGGTGCTGCAGTGAGAGACCAAATGATCTGGCCGACACTCACGGCCCCGAGAAAAGGCCAGACGGACGCTAATCTGACTGCTACCATTAGTATTGGGATTCTTCGCTGGCTGTTGAAGATGAGGACGGAGCATCTATGGGAATTTCCGGAGTGCTATGATGTCGGTTCCTGACTCAACTCAACTTAACAGTAATGACATCCTGAAAACATACTTCCTCTTATCATTAATATGACATTTGTTTAGTGTACGAGAGGAATACGTGTACGCACGCTCGCGTATATGTGTGTGCGTGTGTGTGTGTGTGTGTGTGTGTTCGTGTGTGTGTGTGTGTGCTTTTGTATGTGTGCACGGGAGCGCGTGTCTGTGTGTTTTGTTTGCTGGTTGGCATACCTCCAGAAAAATTAACTCAGCATTTCTATCGTTGTCCTAGAAGGGGCCTATGTAAGGTTTCCTGCTGTCTTATTATTAACTCATTGTCAGTTTGAGCCTGATCTCTCAGCCTTTGGCTCACTCTAGCCGTAACTGTAGTCTTTCCAGAACTTGTGCGTCATAAGCTGAACCTTAATGTGACAGAGAGAAAAGGAGAGAGAAGGAGAGAGAATTGAAGGGAGAAAGAGAGAGAAGGGAAAGAAGAGGATGAGGGAAATGATTGAAATAGTGTGAAACCTTAGCGGTCGTTCCTCAATCGAACTCTGCCTACAACGCACTATCTTTTGTAATAAGGAAAGAAGGAGAGAGAGAGAAGGAGATGATGGAGGTAACGGAAGATAGATAAGGGATAGGATAGATTTAGGTCCGTGTCTCCGCGTGAGAACAATAGTTAATTATACTATTGCACCATCAATGTCTCGCGGTGTATGTTAGGTTATAGAAGTGATGTACCGCCTCACAAGGTCTCTAAGCTACTCTAACTTATATTATCTCAGACTGACCAGTCGAAATGAAAGGCAACTTAAACATATATTTATTTCCTTCTGAACATTAACAGAGTGACAAAGTATAACATAACCAAATAAAGTGACCATTACATCTGTTACAGACAAATATTGTATAGCCAACGCAGAACAATACATTAATGCATGACCTCACAAGTGAGAGGTAGATAATATAGTAGGCCATGCAACTGGATGTTAGGGAAATGCTACCTATTACCAACTACTAACCGCATGAAGCAAAGTACTAAAGCTAGGAATTGCACCGGCCCTTGTCTATCTCTTAATTATCGTTCAGTAAGATTATAAGTGGCCCATTAACTTTGTCCGAATATCCAGGGAGTTAATTCGCTCCCATCCAACTTGTTCAGCGGGTAACTGTTTGACGAAGATGTGTTTTTAGTGAGAAGTACTCAGGTGGGGTAGATATCCGATGCCACGATTGACCTGACTAGACATTTTAGAGTGGTAGGAACGCAACAGATAGAGTTATCTGCTAAACCAGACAGTGGGGAGCAGAGACCAGATCAGCCCCTTTTTGACTTAAGTGGTTTTGAGGGAAGCGATGAGGAAAGAATGCAACTCGAGGGACTCTTGGTCAAATACGACTGCCTCTTCGCCAAAGATGACACCGACAATGGGTTTACTGACAATCAATCAATCATGTGCCATGCCGGAAAGCGTGGGCGGTCATGACTCGCCATTTCACTCGATCACCAGTGTCGTGGATCAGCTCAGTGTTCCTGTCTCGTCCATGCCATGTGGCCAAGCCATCCAGGTATTTTCCTCTCGGTCTTCCTCTTGGTATGTTCCCCTCGATCTTGCCAGTTGTCACCAAGTTCTCCATCCCATTTCTTCTCATAACATGTCCAATAAATTTTGACTGTCTACGTCTAATTTCTCTAATCAGTTTACGATGTTCACTTGTCTTCTGTAGTACTTGGTCATTGGTTTTTCTGTCTGTCAATGGTATTCTTTGCATTTTCCTCAGAAACCACATTTCTGCAGCCATCAGATGCTTTTCAGCTTGACTGCTCATTGTCCAAGTTTCACACCCATACAAAAGAACAGGCTCTATGTATCCCCTCAACACTCTTTTTCTCGTTTCAATTGACATCTTTTTATTGGTCAGAATGTTTTTCATCTTGCTAAAGGCTACTTTCGCCATGGCGATTCTTGTTCTAATCTCTTCAAGGCATCTCCCATCAGATGTTATGACTGTTCCAAGATAATTGTACCGATTCACTTGTTGAAGAATATTTCCATTTACTTGTATATTACATTGTGGCACTACTTCTTTCCTACTGACGACCATAACCTGAGTCTTTTTACAATTTAATTCTAACCCTATTGCTCACTGTGTACAACAACCGAATCTACTAATTGTTGCAGGTCCTGTGCATTGTCTGCAATTAATACTGTATCATCTGCATATCTAATGTTATTGATGTTTCGTCCTCCAATGCTGATTCCTTTTATATCCTCTACATTTCTGAAAATATTTTCACTGTACAGGGAAAAAAGATCTGGAGACACCACACATCCCTGCCTAACACCTCTCTTAATTGGGTGATACTGTCCCACTTCATTATCAATCCTTATTGCAACTTGTTGTTTCCAATATATGTTTTTTATAAGTCTAATGTCTTTCCCATCAATTTGTAGATCTGCAAGCATATCCACCATGCTGACATGTCTAACGCTATCAAAAGCCTTTGTATAGTCAATAAAGCAAAGATGTATATCCTTGTTTACTTCTAAAGCACGTTCAATAACTGTTCGCAGCATATACACAGCATTTACTGACAGAGTAACCCATAACATACTGTTGGCGGATGAAGTCCCCATAAAACAGCCGTACAGGAGGATTCATCGTGCGCTGTATCAAGAAGTAAAAGATCATTTTCAGGGGTTGTTAGGCAAGCAGATTATAAAAGAGAACTGTAGTCCCTGGGCCTCTCTAATCGTCTTGGTCCGAAAGAAGGACGGTAAATTGAGAATGTGCGTGGACTACAGGGCTTTGAACATAAAACCAAAAAGGACGCATATCCACTTCCAAGGGTAGATGACTATCTAAATGCGCTAGGGGGTGCGAAACTTTTCTCGTCTCTTGATTTAGCTAGCGGTTATTACCAGGTGGCGATGAATCCAGCAGACCAGGAAAAGACAGAATTCACTACACCCTTTGGGTTATATGAATATTCGAGACTTCCAGTGGGACTGGCAAATTCAGCAAGTACATTCCAACGTCTAATGCAGTCTTCGCTTCATGATTATATGTTTAAGTTACTGTTAGTTTACTTAGATGACATTTATGTGTACTCCAGGGATTTTAGTGAATTTAGTGAAACTAGAGGCCATATTTGATAGGATACAGGTGTTGGGCGTGAAACTAAACCCAGCTAAATGCAATTTCTGCAAGAAAAAGGTGCAATTCCTAGGCCATACTGTGTCGGCAGAAGGCATTGGGGCATTAGAAGATAAGGTACTGGCGATCCAAAAAGCTCCCATACCTAGAACGCAGACTGAGTTACGTTCATTCTTACGCCTAGCCAGTTACTATCGCAGGTTCGTACCCAAAGTTTCCACACTAGCTATACCACTCCATGAATTAGTAGCTCAGTTAAACCAGCAGCACACAGACCCGAGAAAGAAGAAGAAGAGTCCCATCGGGCAGCTATGGTCTACAGAATGCGACGAGGCCTTTAACAAGCTTAAAGAAGCGCTAACGTCAACACCATTACTAGGATTTCCAGACTCCACCCTTCCCTATATTTTAGAGTGTGACGCCTCATACACTGGTCTTGGTGTTGTTTTGTCCCAAATCCAGAATGGTACAAAGAGAGTGTTAGCGTATGCTAGTCGTACTCTCCGCCCGTCGGAGAGGAATGCAAAAAGTAATTCTAAGTTAGAACTTATGTGTTTAAAATGGGCATTAACGGAAAAGTTCAATGGTCTCCTTTTAGGTGGGAATATTGAGATTTACACTGATAATATGAATATGGCACAAAGCAAAACTTGGTGCCATTGAGCAGAGATGGATCGCCCAAATGTCTATGTTTGATTATGTAATAAAACACAGGCCTGGGCGGACTAACGGTAACGCTGATTACTTGTCTCGATTCCCACCAGCCCTAGGACTTGCTGGTACTGTTGATTGGTTTTAATGTAGTAAATGCTGATGTGTTTTTAAAATGCCCTGATGTAAATAATGTTGGTGAATGTTCAAAATTATGCATTGATGTGGGGTTGGTGCGGTAGGAGCTGCTGCAAGAACAGCAGCTGTTTTTAATGCCATTCCCACGCACACCTTGCCGTGTTACTCAACAGAAGATATGGTGAGATTGCAGCAAGATGATGTAAATATTAATGCAGTATTTGATGTTGTATCTCGTAAACTTGTGTTGTCAAATGAATCTATGAAAAGGTTGCCGCCTCAGACGAAGAAGTGGATGAGGCAACGCAAGAAGTTATGTGTATTAGACAGAGCTGCTACAATTAGTGATACCAGAGGCACTGCGGCTAAGGATACTGGAGTCAGTTCATAGCGTAGGGCATCAGGGGAGAGATAGGATGATAAATATTTTGAAGAGCAGATGTTTCTGGGTGGGGATTACTGCAGATGTAGATAAATTCTGTAGAAGTTGCCACAGGTGCAATGTAGAGAGGCCACCGCACGTCAAGATTAAGGGACCTGCAGGTAGTTTGTTAGCTTCGAAACCGTTTGAAGTTGCAGCGGTGAACTTTATGCTACTGGAGAGGGACTCAAGGGGATTCGATACTGTGTTGGTCATCACAGATATGTTCTCTAAGTTTACTATTGCTGTCCCGACCAGAGACCAAAAAGCAGCTACTGTAGCGAAGGTTTTAGTAGAGAAGTGGTTTTTGTATATGGGTGTACCGAGGAGACTGCACTCTGATCAAGGTAGGAACTTCGAATCTTCGGTGATTGCTGAGGTATGCAAGGCATATGGCATAGAAAAGAGTCGCACAACGGCCTACAACGCGAAAGGGAATGGCCAAACGGAGCGGTTTAATAAAACTATGCACGATTTACTCAGACCCCTCGAGGCCAAGGAGAAGAGGATATGGTCTGATCACTTAGCCGAAGTGGTGCAGGTGTATAACTCAACGCCTCACGCCTCAACAGGATTTTCACCTCACTATCTAATTTTCGGACAAGAGCCTCAGCTGGCAGTGGACTTCATTTTAAATACATGCACCAAATACAGGGACACTAATTCTAGTGAGTATTTAGAAGGACATCTTTCACGTTTGCGCGACGCGCACGTCCGGGCTAGTGAACAGCTAAAAAGCATGCCGCCATTAGGAAAGATAGGAGTGACAAAATGGCAAACTCTATTCTATTGCAAGTTGGTGAGCTTGTCAGAAAAAGAATCCACTATAAGGAGAGGGCAAAAATACAAGACATGTGGTCCGAGGCCATGTACATGGTTGTTAGGGCACCCACCATGTCTGGGGGACCGTACGTGATCAAAAAAGTTGGAGGAGATGGATCACTGATTAGGGTAGCCAGCCTCGAAATGCGACGTTGCGAGGACGGGGCAGAAGAGGAGGAAATAGGTAGGACGCTGGGACTACCAGCGCAACCATATGTCCCAGTGGCTGTCGAAGTTGACCAAGACATTCCAGGCAAAACAGAATGGTACGTGTACGAGTCTGAGGACCTGAGTAGACGAAGGTCTGAGAGGATCAGACGTCGTGAAAGGGAGGGATAGAACTTCGGCGTGAGGGTAGAAGATATTTTAAGAGTTAGTGAGGTATGACGTGGTTGTTTCATGTGGAGTGTAGTTCGAATTGTCTCTGTGGCTGTCTAAAAGAACGGAGTGTTCACCGCGAATAGGGGGTGACTTGTTATGGTTTTTAGACGCAAGCATGGTTGTGCACCTTGATTGTTTTCGTTACAGTGGGAAGTAGCGCTGTAAGGAGTTGATATTGTTGATATTATTTTCATTTTGGTGTCTTTATGTGCACCCTTTGATTTATGATTTTGTTGTCTGGGGGAATCCCCAGCATGAAAGGGATTGAACTTTTTTTTATTGATAATATTACTTGGTTACTGTGTTGTTATGATACACGTCAGAAGACGAACAAGTTTTAACTGCCTTATATACTGGGAGAGTAGAGAATGCAACCAGGTTTGTTTTAATTTGGGGTGGAAGTTCCAAAAAGAGTTGTTTCCCCTTGGACATCCAATATTTTTTAATGAGGATGTCGGATGCGGAGACAGGGCTTCGATCTCAATGGAGGAATGACGCCTTATTGATGGTGGGACCCATCAACATTTGGTAGGTGGGTATGAGACAGTATGGGAAATGATTTTCACAAACCGCCCAAGCTTACCGGGGGGGGGGGGGGGGGGAGGCATGGACTGGAATATTTGTGATAGAGATAGTTCAAGGACCAGGATTGTTTTAAAATATTCGGAGGTTGAGCTGGAGTGCGTGGCCGAATAGCCGCAAAGTCACCTTCCATTGTTAACTAGTGGTTTCTCAGGGAGAGGAATGCCGGATGTAATCTAAACTTTGGATTCAAGCTGTCAGGTGGACAACGGTGAACTTTGGAGGCAGCAGAATTTATGAGTACAGGCGGAACCGGAAGTGACCCGGGCTGTCGGAAAGGAACGCCATACTCTAAATTTATGGCAGCGGGAAAAGTACATGTACTCTGGAACATGGACCCGACCATGAACTCCTGAAACAATGTCCAGGGAGAGATAGACAGTGATAAGCGTAATTTGGAAGTATGCGAACCCTCTAGTATATTCTAGAACAACATCCCGAAGAGTGGTGATGTCTGTGGTTTCTAAAGACGCACAGTTTTCCATTATATGCCATATCTCAAATAAACACAACATAAAGCATATTTTCAAACTCCAGAAAGACAGAGAAATAAATGTGATATTCACACTTTCTCCGATGCCTTGCCTCCAGTAGACAATAATGTTCACAACGCTTGTTGTCACTCCGACAGGAGACAAAAGAAAGTTCACTGTCGTGAAGACATATGTTACAAAGTACGACAATATAGCTTCTGATACATCAGTTTGTGCTGAAATGTTTGCGGTTGTCGATCTTGTGTCGGCGGATGTGACAATGACATTTATGTTGCTCGTTCTGGTTACAGGTGGAATAATGTTGATGTTCTCGGAGCGACTGTATTGAAAGCTGCAATGGTCGAGTCTGTTATAAACAAATGAAATGGCATTTAATTGCAATTAATTGGATATCATTACAATATACACTTTGAATTACTTGTATCGGATTGTCAAAGATAACTGTTAGTAATATGTTTCATGACGTTGTAACACACTCACACACATACAGACAAACACACACACACACACACACGCGCGCACACACACACACACACACACACACACACACACACGTAGAAACATATGCTAAGAGCAGAAGCCTCAGGTGGCTGTGTAATGTGATAGTTCCATCACATTGTGTAGGCTTTAGTGCACGGAAGAATCGGTGGTCATTCTTTCCCTCACTCACCGAGACGACGAGCTCAGAAGTCGAGACCTCGTCCCACCGAGGACATTGCATTTTCAGCGTTGCTCCCTTGACGAGATGGCGCCCAGATCAATATGTGACCATTACCAATACTATGTTAGCCGACTTACAATTTACGTTCTAAATTTAGTATAGCATCAATATTACAAATATTAGACTACGGTGCGGACATTTTCTGCGCTAAAACTATACCCAGCAATATTAGGGACGGTTTTTAATTCCACGTAATCATGTAAATGACATCGTATTTTTTTTTTATCTTGTCGTCTTCGACTTCTTATTCCCACTACCCCGTACATTTGGCTTTGGATATTATTTCAACATTAACTTACGAGCGCAGGGGATAATGCAATACCCACGCAGTACGATAGTACGAGAAATCAAAAACCATGTATAAACCACAATGATTATTTGCATACGTATTTTGTGAATGTATTCATGTATATATTTTGAAAGTGTGAAAAACATAAGTAATGATTTCGCCCATAGGAAAAATCGGAACCCAAAAACCTTGCCGACGGCCTGACTACAGGGGTAGAAGTGTTATGTGGAACATGATTCTCACATGCAGACAATATTACCTGGCGAGTTATATTCAACCATAAATTTACTTAACCCACATCCAATACCATACCGAACAGTGTGACATTAAAGGTCAGAACAACTCTTAAACCATGTGTTGTTGAATCTGAATTTGGGGGTAAAAGGATTAACAGGTGATAACAGACATCGTAAAGCAAGAATTCGTGAATGCTCAATTACTTTGCTTGAGTGCTTTAGTTTAGTTTAATCGTTGGATCAACATCACGGCACACGGGTGCAATCCATAAGTGCTCCGTTCTCCTCCTAACTCAACCCTGAGTCTGGAGAAACTCAACTCAGTGCACGAACTCCGTAGCACCGGCGAGGATCCTGAAATACTTTGGATAGATTTTTAACTCGAAATTTTGCCCGGGCAGCGCCGTTAGTCTACTCTTTTTCGATTACCAACTGCCATGGGATTTTTTTACGTGCGCAACAATACACACGGGCGTCCGCTCTCACTAGCCAGAGACCAGGGGGAATTTTTACTAGACGTCCACGTGAAAAAAATGCTTGAACCCGGGACCTCCCGCACTCGAGGCGGTCACCATACCTCGAGACCACGCAGCCCCAACGGTGTGTGTGTGAATGCTTTAGTCTTACGTCCTACCTAGTTTATTCTTTGGGATACGCTGCTCGACTCATTGGCTGCAATTGATTGGTATATGTCCAATGCTCGATGTGTGAGTAGGCTGTATTATTGTTTGCCGCTTTTTGGCAATCTCGGGAATTATCCTGGCTGCCAAGGACTTCCCCATAATGTAATAGGACAATTTTTTTTTCGCATATCTTTTACAGGAAATCGCTGTCAACATCAGCATTTTTTCAGCTGACCGTTGATTTCTTGGCAAGATTACGCTCAGTAGTTTGCCATTGCTTTCTGAGCGACCGGTCCACATTCCCCGTAAGTCACGGCCGCGGCCAGAACCCCTACAGATTCTCGCCGTACGTCACAAGAGTAAACGGGATCACGGAGAAAGACGTTATACTCCTAGGCCAGGTGAACCGGCAATAAGACAATTAGACAAGGTAATTAACACATATGAGTCCCACCACGTTTACAACCATGTACATTTTGTAATGCCTTTTTCACACAAATTTGTATACTTGTTTTAATCCTATGGATAATTGTCTTTAGGTGTATCCACTCTTGGAACCATTTTCTCATTGATAACATTGTTGTTACCCTCTTGTCGTGCAATGTATAGTCAAAATATAGATTGACTCTTTGGTCTTGAGACAATCCTAGCAGGTGGAACCATGTCGTGTTCCTATCTAAATCTGATCACATACAGACACATACAACACCAGCCCACAGACACGTAGACCATTACCAAGATATTGTGGGATATAAGAGTTTATTTTCATACAAGGTGCCTCGTTACTGATACGCCGGTCTCTCTGGCTGTGGGGCTACAACACTTTCTCTCTGTAATCCCGTTAATCTCGCAGAGTCTCGTAGTGGAGCGAGAGCTGAGGCGGTTCGACTCCCGCTCGTGACTTGCGGGATACTGAGCCGGCCGCTCAGAAAGCAATGGCAAACTACTGAGCGTAATCTTGCCAAGAGATCAACATACAGCTGAAAGATGCTGGTGTTGACAGCTAAGTCCTGTAAAAGGATATGCTTAAAAAAAAAAAAAGTTACTGATACTGCTGAAACCTGAACTGGTGAACTGTTACCGAAAAGCAGATTCACGATTTAGTGGAGACGGAACATTGAATTCGGTGGAGCGTCGGGTACCTGGGTGGACCTTGAACCCTATATCTACACGGGAGAATTGAATTGATTTCTAGTCCTAAAAGGAATCAAGACGTCACAGGTGACCATGTTCAAATCTGGCTGCGAGATCAGTGTCTGTAACCGAGTGAAAGTGAGGAAATGAAACAGAGCTAGGCATAATAGTTCATGTACCAATTAAACACAGTGAAGTTTGTTTCTAGTATAGTTCACGAGTGAACTAAGATTTATTATTACGATTCATTCTCTATTTAAAAAAAAAAAAAAATTATTAACAGAAAATAAAGTTGTCTGATACTTTCACCAACGTACTCCACTCTTGATCCTTTTAATGCAAGGTGTGAATGTGAGTGCGTGGAAGTGTAGTATTTAACAGGGGGTTTACCAATAAGACAAGGGAAACCGACCAGATAACTTAGACATTCCTGTTATGTCTTCCTACAGACACGAGTGTTTTCACCTTCTGCATTTTGTCAACCAAGTGAATCCCAGTCTCTTCTATCGGGACCATCCCTTTAGACATAAAAAAAGTCGCTTAAAAGTCGACAGGGTCGACTTCATCGCACCGGGTTTTATCCCATATGGCTCGGTTTCTTTCCGCAGCGCGGAAAGCGTCGCACAAAGCACGAACTCCGTAGCTCTAGCGACGACCCACAGGAGTCTCCGAAAAATTTAACTCGTGAACCGAAGGACGCGGCCAAGAATCGAACCCACAACCTTCGGAGCCCGAGTTAAACGGCTTGACCACTTCGCCACGAAGACTCCATCCCTTTAGACATTCTTATAACAAGCCATCAATTCTAGAGACTGACGGCTAACTCTTGGGTAGGGATTTCTAACTATTTCAGTTGAAATATCCTAACGGTCGACGACACTCCCTATCAACTACGCTACCGCGCCAACTCATACTGTATTAAAGGTACATTACATTTTCAATTTTGTGTTAATCGTGAATTATAAAACACACCATCCGAAAACAATTGTTTGCATATCCTTTACAGGACATTGCTGTCAACATCAGCATCTTTCAGCTGATTGTTGATTTCATGGCAAGATTACGCTCAGTAGTTTGCCATTGCTTTCTGAGCGGCCGGCTCACATACACCGTAAGTTACCGACGCAATTCGAACCACTGCTGATTCTCACCGTCGTCACGTTACTTACGAGAGTATACGAGATTACGGAGAAAAGTCGCTAACCTCTAGGCCAGGAAGCCGGCAAAACACATCATGGTGACATAAATATTCCAGGTATTAACACATGGATCTTCATCATGTACCATGCCGATAAGCGTGGGCGGACATGTGGAGCAATTTCTCCTGATCACAACACTCCGATCAGGATTCTTGTCTTGTCCAAGTAGTGCCACGTAGCCAAGCCACCCTGGTACTTATTTCTTTCTCTTCCCCTTTCTCTTTTCCCATCAAATGTGCCAGTTTTCATTACGTTTTCAAATATATTTCTCCTTGTAACCAGGCCAACTAGTCTTGACTGTCTCTAATCTGTTTAAGAATTTCATCTGTTTCGTCAGCAACTGTCCCATTCACGTCCCCCCAACCCTCCCCCCTTAGAAACCACATTCCCGTTGCTTTTAGATGTTTCTCTGCATGTCTGCTTATTGTACTTGTTTCACTTGCTAATAACAGTATTTTTTTTTTTTTTTTTTTGCGTATCCCTAACTCAACACCAGCATTTTTCAGCTGCTGTTCATGTACTAGGCAAGTGTTACGTTCAGTAGTTTGCCATTGCTTTCTGAACGACCGGCTCCCATACCAGTACGTTATAACACAACGCGACAAGGTCTGCTGCACAAATCGGTCACAGATGAGTTTCGAACGCCTAGTACCCGGTTCACGAACCGCGTTCGCAAGCCTTTAGCCACGGAGGTTCTATTTAACATTCGTTTTATCATTACAATTGATACAGTTGTATTGATGACCGTGTTTTGCCCAATGTAAAAGGTAACATTTACTATGGCTATTTTTATTTCTTCTTCATTTGGCGATATATAATCTTTTGGAACATGGCATCTTGACTGCATTCAGCCACGCCTTCTCCATTCCCAGTCTTTGTAAAACCTCGTTTATAATATAATACGTAGGAGTGTTATCTCCGAATACAATGACGCAGCTGTGAATTTGTCTTAATAGTCCATAATTGATATAAATTACCTGGGTTTGGGTAGAATTACCAAGCGAACTGTGTTACTATTTAGTAACATAGTAAATCTACTTCTCTGCTGAATAATTTATAGAATATATACAGTAAGTATTTTAACCAGACATCTTTAATCGAAAGTAATGGCAGATAATAAAGCTTACCGTAAAGCCTTTATGAACATATAGATAAATTTGCACTTCCTCGAAGTGACTATTGACGTTGCAAGTAATCAAAGAATAATTTTACAGCGTGAAAATTACTTTCTGTTAACAACGTCTCGCTAACTACCCGTTAAAAACAGGTTCAGTAATATTCCCATGAATATAGAGTTATAAAGAAAGGTTAAATGTGTTTAAATAACAGAGCTCTAACCCAGTTAGAGAATTAACATCTCTTAAGACACTGTATGTCATTGGAACTAATAAGGGAACAACTTATAATGTTTAAAGTCAAATAAGAAAATGTATGATCAATTCAGGCTTGTTCATGGGACATATTTTTCTGTCTCATCCCTCCCATGGTAATTTATGCCTGTCCCATCCCATCCCATCCCATGGGACCTTTCCCATGGGAAAAACATTCCCATGGCCAAGCCTGATGATCATATATCCAATTAAGTTAACCTATAGAGGTTATTCAGAACCCGTTGAAACACTCACTTTGACAAAAGCCAACTTTAAACAGACTAAGTTTATGTTTAACACCAACACTACTTTGAATGATTGTGTTCCGCATTCTGGGATTCTGAAATAAGAAGCATACCACGTTAGGTTTTAATATTTATTTTCAACATTTCCGTTCTTCACATTCTGTTCTGATGCCTTAATGTTGTCACTGCGCTGTCTCATTCGTGATTTATATGTTGTGTTTTCTTGTGTTTGTTTCCTGATGAAGACTTCTCGCCTCAACGTCTTTTTTGCGTAATTGTGATTTGTCAAGCTGCACTATACTTCGTGTTTTTTCTTTTGGTTTCGTTTTTTTTAATATTGTTTACATTTCCGCAGGTACCGCAGTTAACTTATTTTAGTTATGCCTTAGCTTTGAATTCTGACTATACTTTGATAGGAGCTGTCGATGAATCTCTGAAACACCTTACACTGATATTACTGGAGCACTGGTCCTGCTCAATCCGAAGCCAAGTACCAGATTTTATGTTCTCTTTTCCATATGAAACATCAGGTATTTTTGGTAGAAATATGTCCCAAGGACAGAAGCGAATTGGACGTTGCAGTCAACACCAGCAATTTTCAGCTGCTGTTGCTGTTCTTGGCAAGATTACGCTCAGTAGTTTGCTAATGCTTTCTGAACGACCGGCTCACATACCCCGTAAGTAACCAACGCGATGCAATCCCCTGCCGCATCTCGCGCAGCTGTGTTCCTCATGTGGATATAGGGATTACGGAGAAAGTCGTTAAAACCTTCGCCAGTGAGACAGGCGAACTGAAACTATAGAGTGTGTATGTCATTCCTTGTGATGTCTACTGACCACTGTAGTCACGAACATTAACAGCGGTACTAACATGTACAGTAGGACTACTGTCAGCCCCGCGCCACTCCAGTGATGCCTGATTCAAGATCATGACAGAAAACTCTGGCGAAAAGTCCTCGTATTCCACGAAGTACAGATCCCTTGGAGGCCAGCCTCGGTAAGAGGTTAACGCGGTTAAACTTTCTTTCCTCGCCCCAGTTTAGTGTTAACGTACATTAAATTACAAGTACCTCTGAAGCTGGAGTCGCCTAATGGCCAGGGACACTGGTGGTAGGGAAAGCTAATCCACACGCAAAATTAAGTAAAGTGCTACAAGAATTAGAGTGTGTGGTCTACGCTCATGTTCAAAGCGAGCGGGCGCAAACAAGTATCAACTTCCCGCTCTGAAACCAGTGGCAAACTAAGGTAAGTTAGTTACATATCCTTTACAGGACGTTGCTGTCAACACCAGCATTATTTGCTGTAGTGATCTCTTGGTAAGTTTAAATTCAGTAGTTTGCCATTGCTTTCTGAACGACCTGCACCCATACCATTTTGTAAGAAAGCAACGTAGGGCGGTCTGCTGCGAAATCGCTCGCAGCTGTGTTTCGAACGGGGGTATATGAGATTACGAACTGCGTCCATAACACCTTCGCCACGGAGCCGGAAATGGCAAACTACTGAACATAACATTGTCTGGTGAATCACAAACAACCAATAGGAGCTGAGTGTCAATACAACGTCCGGCAACAGACATGCGGAAATGACAGCTCAGTGGCTGACCTGGCTTTATCTTTAACTCCAGCTACCCACACAACACACCAGCGCTAGAATGCCAACAGACGGCTCCGTGGTGAAGAGGTTAATAACGAAATTCGCAATCTGAAATACAGCGATCGAAATATAGCTGCGATCGATTTGGAAGCAGATGATTGCAGGTCGTTCATAAAGAAATAACAAGCTACCGAAAAATCAATTGGCAAGAAATCGCTAACAATGTGTGAAATATGGTTTTTGATTTGAATTGGTAGTTGAGTTGAGTTAAGAACCTACATCACTGCACTCAGGACATTCCCATACGTGCTCAGTCCTCTCGTTCAACAGCCAGCGAAGAGTCATACTACTAATCGTTCCCACCGCTATCTGATTAAAAGTTCTCCCGGTCTTCCCTCTCAGTTTTGAGATTCTTCCAGAACCCTTGCCAATCCCCCGCAATCTCATTCTTTCCACATATGGGTTCTCAATCTGTTCCTCCGCCTTCTCCACCTGGTCCCACAAGCGCACAACCACCTTCCCCTTGTCCATAGGCAAGATACCACCAAGAGGTGCATTCCTTGCCAGCCTATCAGCCTGTTCATTCCCCCGTACACCCACATGGCCAGGGCAAAATATCCATACAATTCTCACAATCTGTGACCTCTGAAGCGACGAGATCCATTGCACACGAAACATTCCTTTCTCCACCTTGCTAAGCATACTCTTTGAATCCGTAATGAACACAACGTGTGTTGCAGTAGTCTCCTCTAGCCTCCGGAATGCCTCTGATACTGCCTCCACCTCCATTCTCATGCTGGGGGTCGTAGTCTCATATGCCAGGCTCTCCTTTTTCAAGACTTGCCCATTAGCCTTTGCAATAAAGCCCCAGCCACTACGTCTGTTTCTCACCACTGACCCATCGGTGTAGATGATTATGTCACCTTGATATGTGTTGCTCTGGATCAGCTGTTGCACTTCAAACTCAGTGCGGCCCGCAGCCCATTCTCTGCACTCACGACCCAGTATTATTATTACATTGTGCCAGTCCGTCATGCCATCCGGAACTTCAACCCACTCTCTTTCACGATTGATGGTCTCTAGATCACACACCTGACTTATAGAAAGTTCTGCCTGTGCCATCCAGGACCTGCCTCGTCTTAGTCTATGACCCTTTACAATATCCATTGCTGCATGCAGCGGGTGATCTGTCTGCGGCAACTCTCAGGTACCATTTGGCCTGAAGGACCCTGTGTCTATCCGTCATTGTAGGTAGCGCCAGGATATGCCTCATGCTGATAATTGTCCTTTGCGCACCCCAGTATTAACCGCATGGCAGTATTCTGTAAGCGCTCCAACCTTTCAAGTTGGCTTTTTAATACTGTCAGCAGCCACAAACCATACTCAATGACAGAAACTATTAACTGCTGAAAGAGTCTGTACAGCATCATCTGAACTACCCCGGTTGCTGCCATAGCCCTAAATGCATTAAGTCCCCTCCCAGCCTTCACCACCAAATCCTCCACATGATCCTTAAAAGACAAACACCTGTCAAAGGTGATACCCAAGTACTTCAATTTACTCTCTCGACTAAGAGGACATCCATTCAGCATAGTACCTGGGACGTCTGCCTTGACGATCCGGTTATCCATGGAGTACCACACAACCGATGCCTTGTCTGGGATTAAAATGGCCCCTGCGTCCCTGCACCACTCCGTCACCTTGTTTACCGCCACCTGTACGTCTTTCGCCAAACTGGCCATATCACTGCACTGTCTGTACACCAGCACATCATCTGCACATGTCAAGATTCTACCTACACCTGGTGTCTCAATAGCTGCGATTTTGGTTGGTTGGGTAGTTGGCTGGTTAGTTGGTTGGTTAGTTGTTTGGTTAGTTGTTTGTTTGGTAGCTGAATCCTCTGGAAATCTTGCTTCAACTCTAATGTCCGATGCTTTGGTATACAGGAAGTTTGATCCATGAAAAGGACTTGCATCCAACGGAATAAGGATGGTGTAGACAATTTCCTTTCGACCCTGTACTCACATACACACAACCTTGTAAACTGTTCCATCACCGTCAGTTGTGTGTATTATAGAAGAAAAGAAAAAAGAAAAAGAAAAAAAAAAGAGCTCATTGTGTGTTAAATGTAACGATATACGTTCATAACTGATTTAAGAGAAAATGTATGAGTCACGAAACAATTCAATGAATACATACTGACTATTTATAGTTAAGAGAAACGTTTAAACAGCTTTCATATGCGGTGTCTTCGAAGAATACTTGGTATTAAGTGGCAAGACAAAAACACAAATACTGAAGTATTGGAAAGATCAGGTTGTGTGACGGTGTATTCCATGCTCAGTCTTCGTAGACTTAGATGGATAGGACACGTTAGGAGGATGGATGATGGTAGAATACCAAAGGACATCTTTTTTGGTGAATTACAGGTGGGTAAGAGATCTCAGGGTCGGCCTCTACTACGATACAAAGATGTGTGTAAGCGGGACATGATTGATACAGGTATTGATAATGCACAATGGGAGCACGTCGCCGCTGAACGTGTTGCATGGAGGGCAACTATCAGAAATGGAATAAAGACAAAGGAGAAAATGATTGCAGATAAAGCACACACAGAGCGTGAGAGACGTAAGATGGTGCAAAATGATGGAAATGACCATGTTTTCACATGCACCTACTGTGGACAAACAAGAATTAGCCTTACCAGCCACACTCGCCACCGCCATGGATCGTAGTTATTAAGCCTTTTTGAAGCACAATGTACCAAACTATCGTCTGTCAAGACGGAAAGGTGCCAATGTATTTATAGTTATGTTTGCATATCATTCACAGGACGTAGTAGTCAGCTCTAGCATCTTTTGGATGTTTGTGATTCCTGGGCAAGTTTACGTTGCTATCTGGATGACCGGTACTCATACTATTGTATGTAAACTATCGCAAAGCGATCTGCTTCCATATCTTTCGCAGCTACGTTTCGAACGCTGTACGAATTCGTAACCCCTTCGCAACAGAGCCGGCTTATTATTTATAGGTGTTGAATTATTGTTAATATCACTATTGTGAATAACATTATTATTATCACTCAGTGACTGATTATGGACTAGGACTGCTCACTGTCTCAAAGAGTCAGCTGGTGAAATTAGAGTGTATACAGAACGAAGCTATGCGGGTTATTCTGGGATGCACCAGAGACACCCCAGTAGTGTGTTTGCGTTACATCCTTGGTTTGCCGACTGTTGCCGGCAGGCTCAAGGTGATGCAGGCGAAGGCATACCTCAGAGTAGCTGCAGACACAGATCACCCGTTGCATGAGGCGCTGGATGCAGTTAAGGGTCAGCGACTGATAAGAGGGAAATCATGAATGGCTCAGGCGGGGGATACAATCAGACAGGTGTGCATCTTGGAGAACATTAGGAGAGGAGAAGAGTGGGTCAGAGTGTCAGCGGAGCAGTCAAACTTGTGCAGAGTAATAATCACATTGAGCCGGGAGTGCAGGGAGTGGCCAGCAGGGGCCACGGAAGTGGAAATCCAGCAACTAATTCAGGATGATGCTCGCTCGGGTGATGTTATCATCTACACAGATGGTTCGGTGTTGAGATGTAGGAGAAGTGCCTGGGGGTTCTTAGCAAAAGCTAATGGTCGACGTTTGGTGCAGGAGAGCCTGGCATATGATAACACAACATTTAGCTTAAGAATGGAGGTGGAGGAGGTCAGTGCAGCTTTCCGCTGGATGGATAATACGATACACACACACATCGTGATAGTAAGTGACTCTGAAAGCATGCTGAGGAAGGTAAGGACAGGCAAGCTTCGTGCAGAGTGGCTTGCTTCGCTTCGGAGGTCACGGGTGGCAAGCATCACCTGAATCTTTTATCAGGGGCATGCCGGTGTGCTGGGGAATGAACAGGCGGACAGATTGGCTGGCTCTGCAAAACTTGGTGGAGTATTGATGCATGACTAGGCAGACGTGGTTGCGGCCTTGTCGGAGCACGTGTACACCAATGTGGCATGTTAAGAGAAGAATGAGGCCCCAATTAGAAGTGGTCTCTGTAAATATATCTTGTATAATAGAAAGACAAGATAAAGGGTATGATTCGGCAAGTTTTGTCTAGAGGCATCTCAATTGAGACAGAAAAAGCATTCCCGCAAAGATCTTTAGAGGAACCAGTTTTCCTGTCTCAGAACCCCCACTGTGCACCTTAGACCGAAGCCCAAGTACCTACACAGAAAATTTATAAAAGAAGAAAACCTTCCCCTTAAAGGCCATAGGGAGATCTGGACTATTCGCCCCTGTCAACCGAGGAATTTGTTCCCTCACCATAATGTTGTCAGTGTGCTTTCAGTCCGCCACATTAGATCTCCCCTTTATTTGTTTGTGTCTAAGTTACATATGTCAGCTGCATCATTAGACATTTAGGAATCAACAATAGTGAGCAACAACATCAACGATGACTGGACTTTACATCAGTTGAACAGAACATCCACATGACAGGTTCTTAACAAATAGTTGGACAAGCATTCACAAGGAAATGTCTACACCAACAATTGAACAAGACATACATCATGAGAGATACTGGATACTTTCTACAGAACCTTCATATTTCACTGACATCAAAAACAGTTGAACAAGACATGCACCAGGAACTGTACTTGACAACAGCTGGACAAGACATTTACAAAAGAATGTACTTCACACCAGCTGACCAAGGCATTACAGGGACATGTACTTCAAAACTTTTCTCAACACAATCAGGTTTTTATTAATGAACTTTAGGGGTCGAGTGAGGACCCAGGCTTCACCTTGATTACATTCGCACTTCAATTACAAAGTATCATGCAATGTGAATCATATGATGAGAAATCACAAGATACCACACCTTAAAAACCCACCAACAGACCACCAATCTAAAACAAAATAACTTTCCTCCATCCTACACTTTCTAACACCTTAACAAAGCATCCTTCGATGACACCGGAGAACAAAATATCACTCGTGGGGCAATATAATCATATGCACTGTCCTGTTAATATCATCCCACTGCCACCAATGGACAGGGTAGGAGGAATTTCTAGGTAACGGTATGATCAGCCCTCATCAACTTCACCATCTCCTGCGACAAAGTATGGGAAGGAATGTCTATGATAATCCCTTGTGGTGACAAGACTGCCCGAGAAGCTGACACTGGGGTCTCCAATTAAGTTGAGGATCCACCACTCCTGATGATAGGAGGTAGGAGCTCGGTACATGTTATCCATGACGTTCTGAGGTCACCCAGTGGTGAGGAACACCTCCATCATACTGCAGCATCCCACACGCAAGTCTGTCCCAACAAGTTCACATCCCAAACGAACAAACAACTTTGTGAGCACCATGATGAGTGTTCCCAGGTTAGCAATCCACCACATGACTACCACACAAGTTTTGAATGGGGATAAAATACAGGATTCTAGTTCCTGCCTTTCAGTTATAACTTTAATCCAGTTCACTGAAATAAACAGCGTTTTAGAATCACTTTCCCCTTGATACACCACAGCTATTGATGAGCTGGGGTAAATATTTCCAAGTTAGCACTGATATTACAGACCCAAGGAAAATAATGGCAAGTCTCAGGTTCACAGCAGTAATCTTGGTCATAGCCTGTCTGAAACAACTGAGTCCAGGAGGTTTCTCCATATGAGTGAGGACATCCACTTCTAAGCTTGAAGATAATCCCTGCACAATTGATAATAGAGTCCATCCTGTGTTTGGGTTTAAATTGAGACCCTTTCAGTGCCATCAGCTTGGACAAATGATTCTGCAGATCTAAGCTGGTATTTCCCCGAAGACATTGTTTTACTAAAGGAGTTGTAATCCTGAAGAAGGGATTCCCATTTGTATGTCCCCATAAAGAAGGCCTCTCCACCTCCCTGTTCTCTGTTGATAGATAAAAGGGTACAACTTTTGCTTTAAATTGGTTCAAAGACAATGTCATATCAAATATCAACATACACATAGGGAAATGGGGAGTAGGAGGGGAGGGTGTCGTCCAGACACACCTCTCCTTGTTGGTGATGGAGTGCATTCCACTCTGATGGACTGTGGGTGATACTTTTTCATTGTTCACCCTTGTTTGTGATAGTCACAAGCCCATATGCCGAGTCTGGGGTAGCCTTACACAATTAACAAGCAATTTATAATTCCAGGTTCTCATAAGATTTAAACCACAGGGGACCTAGGCACCATGAGAAACAGGCATTGTAAAGCAGGCATTATGAAGCAGGCATTGTAAGGCAACAACATGAGACAGGCAGCATGAGATAGGCAACATGGAACATTACCGTAAGACAGACATGCTGAACCAAGTATCATGATATATATATATATATATATATATATATATATATATATATATATATATATATATATATATATATATATATATATATATATATGAGATGGATGGAAGATAGGTATAATTTATAACTCCATTATACAATAGCATTATAATAATGGCAAATTCACAGTAACCAGATCAATGGGAAGTACTTTGTTACATGGATGTCCCATCCCAACCACACTGACACAACAATGCCAGACTTCACCCCTTTCAGACTAGACTCGGCTCACAAGTACATCAAATCATCACCATCATGTTCTCTTTCTCCACCAAGTAATCTCAACATCCATTACAGTACGTAATTAAGCAAAATTGCATGAGCAATGTTTCACATATGTAACAAAGCACATATGGATAAACATATCCTTCCCTGTAAACTTGCATGAGCCCTACAATATATTCAGCCAACCTAGACGAAGGTTCGAACCCATATTGTCCTTTTCGGAACTAGTTCCTATGAACTCACCAATGTAGCATACGTACAAGTGTAAAACTTCAGAGAGAAATTG
Source organism: Cepaea hortensis (assembly GCA_963921405.1). Classification (NCBI taxonomy): domain Eukaryota; kingdom Metazoa; phylum Mollusca; class Gastropoda; order Stylommatophora; family Helicidae; genus Cepaea; species Cepaea hortensis. The sequence goes on from OY992882.1 coordinate 114,151,817, forward strand.
TATTCCACGCAATTCTTACAAGAGCTTTTGGTAATTCTCCTGAGCATAAGCTAGCCACCAGGCATCACAGAAACTGTGTAATTCTGGCGTGCAATACCGTCCTGCATAAATATGGATATAATGAAGCGTCTATCCTTCTACTAATGTGAGAGGTTACTTATAAAATCACCACCTCACTCACTCAGACATTCTCAGCATTTACAAAGGAAATATTACATGTTACACCACACATTCTGATCAAAGACGTAGACTCACAAAAGCATTACTACCGTTTGATCAAGAGTGGGCAATGATAGGCATTCATAGGAGAATCTAGAATGCTCATGGATTTGCGAAGATGCATTGAGAGTGATTTACAGTCATCAAGCATACGCAAATAGTCACAGCAGGCGAATAATAGACAAGTTGGAATATACAGCGTGAGAGACCTGACAGGCTGAAGAAGCAACATTCAAAATAACCTCACAATGAAGTCCTGATTTCACCTTCACATTTTCTCATAAAAATACTCTTATATTCTTCTCTTCAGCTCACTAGGCATAGCCACAACATTTAAATATGTTTTATAGTGGTACCTGTTTGTTGTCCAGAGAACACTATTATATGGGATTATTAGGGCGCAAATTAGCACGTCAAAATGCATCCTGCCTTGATGGAATCCGAGCTCAAACTGCCAGACTCTGAATTTGGCCTAGTAAATAGCGTTACTCGCCCATGTGCTATCCAGTCAAAAGACCGGCATGCGCCGTTTCTCTTCCCTTCAAGGTTCTAGAAGGTTCCATGCTATTAATAACTATGCTATCTAGATGGTTTCCGTTCTTGATTTAAAAGTATTGAGAATTGTTATTTGGACTAAGGACGTGGATGACTGATCCACCATGTCACAACTTCGGAGGAGCAAATGGATCACCTTGGTATGGCAAGAATGAGACAGCGAGGTGTGACGAGGGAATCTGGCCGACGCTCGACGCTCAGAGGAAAGTCGAGACCGACATATAATCAGATTGCTACTGGTACTATTGGTGTTGGAACTCTTCGCTGGCTGCTGAAGATGGGGACGGGGCGCTTATGGGAATGCCCCGAATGCCGTGATATCGGTTCCTAAATCAATCAATCAATTAATCTATCACAAAACAACCTTTACTTTGCATACACGTCGTGTCCCTCGCCATCAGGCGAACCCACTTCGACTTCTGAGGTACTTGTAATTTACGTACCCAAGTCCAGGACAAGAAGTCAACATTTGAGTCCAACTGACCAGTGTAAGTAATATAAATTTCCCGTACTTTTTGTACCATTGCAATAGACAGTAACGGACTGAGTCTGTAAATATCGGTTGGCAGTTACTAAAAGGTCATTAACATTTTAACATTTTTTATTTTGCGTTCGCTCTCTTTCAACTCGTAGTCTTTACACCCGCTACAACGTCTTGTGCACTGGACTGAGTTCTTTCGTGTAGATTAGCTTTCCGTATTACAAGTGTTCACTTGCCATCAGACGAACCCACTCCGACTTCTGAGTTACTTCTAATTTACGTGCCTACGCCAAGGGCCAGAAGTCAACGCTTTATTCCAACTAATCGGTGTAGAGCAGTGTTTCCCAACGTGGGGCCCACGCCCCACAGGGGGGCAATTTGACTGTTAAGGGGGGCAATTCGAAAATGGAAGAAATCGGCTGAATATAACAAAACGGGGAGACTTGAGACTGAAGTTAACTAAATTGGAACCTGACATAAGATCTCTTTGCAGCAAGCATCAAGCGCAAGGATCTCACTAAATGTAAATAATAAATAATTACTAATAATTAAAACAATATAGAAAAATCTTTCATTAAAATTATTTTGTACTTGAATTTCAGTTCTCCATTATATGTTTTGAAAATTTACTTACTGTGTTTGCTCAATAATTACCTAGTGATTTCTCCCTAAAACCTATCATTCAAGTTTCTTTAGTGAACATTTCAATTTTTGAATATTAAAAATAATGTATATGTTGAGGGGGGGGGGCATGGGGCGGGGGAGGGGGGCAATATGAATTTTAGAAAGGCTTAAGTGGGGCATGGTACAAAAAAGGTTGGGAAACACTGGTGTAGAGGAAGAACCCGCTAACTCAGCATAAACAAACCGGAAGTTGAAGTTCTTATCAATGTGGCCATGTTATACACCAATATAAACATATATGCTTTAGTGCAGGCGTGGCCAACCTTTTCAGCAGGTGGGCCAAATTTCAGAAATAATATTTCCTGCCGGGCCACGCACCTAATTTTTGTTTTGTTAATTAAAGTAAACAAGCTAGCGTGCAACAACTTCTACCACGTCGTCGCTTCCTAGTAGGTGAGATTTTGGTCAAACGCTTGCCTGGTTTAATGTAAATAAAAAAAAAAGATTCGTTGCATATCATACATAGGGATTTGTTTAAATTTCCACGAAAAAATAGTTTATAGTCCACCTGTCTTGACAACTTCTTAATTCTTCTGTGATTCTTCTCTTCTTTGGTCCAACGTCTTTACTAGTTGACGCCATGGTAGGTCTTCGTTCTTTTTTTTTTTTTTTTTAACTATAAAAAAAAACAACAACATAAAACTAATATGTAATACTAATAATAATAATTAATTAATTTAAATTTCATAAATACAACGTTTCGGGGTTTACATACCTATAGAATAGAGACAGGATACTTGGTTAAAGTAGTTTGAATTCTTATTATAAATATGGTAAATATGTATTTTAACGTCGATCACAAAATCTCTCCAATGGCTGTGGCGATAATAGAACGAAACTACAGAATAACACGGAATCTTGTCAAGCTGGACTGAAAGTAGTTATGAGTATGAGCCCGATAGCGATGCGAGCTTCCCGAAGACGCCAAAAACCACAGAACATATATATCAAAAGTTGAAGTCTCATTTAACTTTGTCAACCCCTAGCGTCGGACAAAAAAACAAAAAAAAAAAACAACCGAGTAACCTTGAGTGTCAAAAAAAAAACAAGAAGGAATATTTGAAATAGCTAAAATCTATGAATTTTCCCGAAAATACGGGATATTTAAAATATCTCAACACAAATGAATTTTTCAAAAAAAAAAAAAAAAATGCGAGATATTTCAACTTTCTCTTAGCTATTAATTACAAACCTATGATACGAACGGCTCATGATATAATGTTCTTTTGGTGATATGTACCATACAGTTAACATTTATGTTCATTTGACCTAGCTCCGCGGGTGGCAACATAACTCCCGGCGGGCCGCATGCGGCCCGCGGACCTCGTGTTGGCCACTCCTGCTTTAGAGTAAATGTCACTACAGTGACAGTGACAACAGAAAGCTTGGTAGCAACAATTATTGTACCTTACAGAGATATTACAGCAACTAATATCAATTTGCTGTCTGTTTTGTACCATTTTAATATACAGTAAGGGACTGGGTCTAAAAATATTGGTTACCAGAACTAAAATGTCGTTAAAATGTTAACATTTTGTCCAGTGTTTAAGGTAGCCAAACTTGATTAGGGTCCCAAAGGCCTATTGCCATCGGACACCCTGGCTATTGTGTCACTGGTAATAGACTAGACCTTAGCAGTGACAATCATGTATATAGTGCAGAAGATCAGATACATCATCACGGCCTGGGGAGCATGGTGCTGCAGGAAGAGATAAAAGATCTGGTCGACACACAGGACCCCTTGAAAAGGCCAGAAGCACACTAATCAGACTGGTTTCTGGTTCAAGATTGTTGATGACCTTTCATTTTATCCAGTTGGGTCGAAATTATGGAGCTTTGAGTTCTAAGATGGCTGGAAAGGCCTATTTTGGCTCGAAATGTTCTTGACAATGTGGGCAAAGAATGCTTGAACCTTCCAGGAGGAGGGTCTCCTGCAGTGATTTTTTCTTTCCAGCTTTTTTCACAGCTCTTGCAGTCTCGGCTGCTTCACAAGTGATTTCACCCTTACTAATAATGTACGCCACGAATTTCGGTCTTTGGCAGCAGTCTCCCAAGTGTCCGTGATGAATTCCAAAAGCTTTTAGTGAGATCTTCAGAGTGTCTTTAAATCGTTTCCCTCTGGCCGCCTTGGGAGTTTACCACAACTCAGCTCGTCGTAAAAAATACGTTTAGAGAGCCTGTGATCTTGCATGCGAGTCAATTGACCAGCAATTCTTCATTAGTAGAGTGTGGATACTGGGCATGGACGCTCTTTCTAGGACTTCAGTGTCTGGGGACTTGTCTTGCTATTTAATCTTCAATAGCTTCCTGATGGACTACTGTATGGAAGTGGTTTAGTTTCCTAGCATGTCGCTGTTAAACAGTCCAGGTTTCACAAACATATCGCACTGTGGACAATACGACTGCTTTGTAGACTTTCAGCTTCACTGATACTATAAGTATTAGGACTCATCCCTGGGTGTTGGGGATGAGGTTGGAGCACGTATAGAATTTCTGGAGTGCTATGAAGTCGGATCTTGACTCAAATCAACTGAACTCAACTTAACAGTAATAAAATCCTAAAAAGAATACTTAATCTGATTGCCATGGTGTACTTAGGGGTTTGTGCATTCATTCTTCTGGCTCGTTCCACTCACGACTCCTGGCACGTTTAACACACTGCAGAAACTGAAGAAGGACTGCGTCCCAGCGATTTCAAAGCTTTTATTGAACACACCTCACTTTACATCCATCATACTGAGGCAGTCGTACCTTGCTTTATGCGCAATGCTCCTTGATGCCTAAGTCATGGTGGTATGTCAGAGGTGGCCTGAGTTTACTCTCAACTGTCGTGTGTAGTTGTGAGAAGATGTGTGTGAGCGGCAGATGTGTGTGGGTGGGTATATGTGGGTGGCGGGGTGTGTGTGTTGGTGGGAGGTGTTTATGGGTGGGGGATATGTGTGGGCAGGTGGGGAGATGGTGTTATGGGTGGGGATGTGTGTATAGGTGGGGATGTGTTGTTGAGAGGTGGCAATATTGGATGGGTGAGTGGGTGTAGGTTGGCTGATGTATGTGTGTGTGTGTGTGTGTGGGTGGGGAAAATTGTGAGAGTGCAGGATATTTGTGTGGATAGGTGCGGGATATGTGGGTTGGCGGGGGGTATGTGTGTGTGGTTTCTTCTTCTTCTTCTTCTTCTTCTTCTTCTTCTTCTTCTTCTTCTTCTTCCTTCTTCTTCTTCTTCTTCTTCTTCTCTTCTTCTTCTTCTTCTTCTTCTGCTTCTTCTTCTTCTTCCCTTTCTTCTTCTTCTTCTTCTTCTTCTTCTTCTTCCTTCTTCTTCTTCTTCTTCTTCTTCTTCTTCTTCTTCTTCTTCTTCTTCTTCTTCTTCTTCTTCTTCTTCTTCTTCTTCTTCTTCTTCTTCTTCTTCTTCTTCTTCTTCTTCTTCTTCTTCTTCTTCTTCTTCTTCTTCTTCTTCTTCTTCTTCTTCTTCTTCTTCTTCTTCTTCTTCTTCTTCTTCTTCTTCTCTTCTTCTTCTTCTTCTTCTTCTTCTTCTTCTTCTTCTCTTCTTCTTCTTCTTCTTCTCCTTCTTCTTCTCCTTCTTCTTCTTCTTCTTCTTCTTCTTCTTCTTCTTCTTCCTCTTCTTCTTCTTCTTCTTCTTCTTCTTCTTCTTCTTCTTCTTTCTTCTTCTTCTTCTTCTTCTTCTTCTTCTTTCTTCTTCTTCTTCTTCTTCTTCTTCTTCTTCTTCTTCTCCTCCTTCTTCTTCTTCTTCTTCTTCTTCTTCTTCTTCTTCTTCTTCTTCTTCTTCTTCTTCTTCTTCTTCTTCTTCTTCTTCTTCTTCTTCTTCTTCTTCTTCTTCTTCTTCTTCTTCTTCTTCTTCTTCTTCTTCTTCTTCTTCTTCTTCTTCTTCTTCTTCTCTTCTTCTTCTTCTTCTTCTTCTTCTTCTTCTTCTTCTTCTTCTTCTTCTTCTTCTTCTTCTTCTTCTTCTTCTTCTTCTTCTTCTTCTTCTTCTTCTTCTTCTTCTCTTCTTCTTCTTCTTCTTCTTCTCTCTTTCTCTTCTTCTTCTTCTTCTTCTTCTTCTTCTTCTTCTTCTTCTTCTTCTTCTTCTTCTTCTCTTCTTCTTCTTCTTCTTCTTCTTCTTCTTCTTCTTCTTCTTCTTCTTCTTCTTCTTCTTCTTCTCCTTCTCCTTCTTCTTCTTCTTCTTCTTCTTCTTCTTCTCCTTCTTCTTCTTCTTCTTCTTCTTCTTCTTCTTCTTCTTCTTCTTCTTCTTCTTCTTCTTCTTCTTCTTCTCTTCTTCTTCTTCTTCTTCTTCTTCTTTTCTTGGTGTGTGATGATGTTTGTGTGGGTGGGAAATGTGGGTGGGTGGGGAAATGTGTGTGGGTGAGGGATCAGTGTGTGGGTGGCGGCATGTATGTTTGCCTGGGTCTGTGTGAGTGCGTGGAGGTATGTGTGATTGGGTGGGGATGTTTGGTGGGTGGGGGATGTGTTGGTGGCTGCGGATATGAGGGTGGATGGGGGATGTGTCTCACAACATTGCAATATGCAATGTTTATATTTACAACTTTCATTTGACAATGTTTTTTTTTTTGTTTTCTCAAGTGAATGTATCATGCGTAATATGCATTGTTTATGCTTACAAAATCCATTTGACAATGTTTTTTCCCCCTATGTTAATGTAACATGCACATTTGATGAATGAAAGATGAGTGATTGAAAGGGCCGAATGTAAGACGGGCCTGTGTGCCCAATTTGTTACCCTTTTAAAATAAAGTTTGTTCGTTCGTTCATTCATGGTCTTCATCATATTACTAACACACAGTTTTGTTAACAATAGTACACAAAAGATCTGTTGTTTGTCCATCAAGAATGATGATGACCATTCATTTCATCCAGTGGGGTTGAAAGTATGGAGCCGTGGGTTCTAAGATGGCTGATAAGGCCTATTATGGCTCGAAATGTTCTTTGACAATGTGGAAAAAGAATGCTTGACGTTTCTGGAGGAGGATTTCCTGCAATGGTTTTTCTGTCCTGCCTTTTTTTTTTACAGCTCTTGCAGTACTGGTTGCCTCACACATGACTGCACGCTTGTGTAATGATGCACGCCACGAAATTCGGTCTCTGGCTGCAGTATCCCAGGTGTCATGATGAATTCCAAAAGCATTCAGAGAGATTTTCAGAGTTTCTTTAAAGCGTTTCCTCTGGCCACCTTGGGAGCGTTTACCACAATGCAGTTCGCTGTAAAAAATTCGTTTAGGGAGCCTGTGATCTAGCATGCGAGTCAAGTGACCAGCCATAACCAGCGAATCTGATTTTTCATGAGTAGAGTGTGGATACTGGGCATGGACGCTCTTTCTAGGACTTCAGTGTCTGGGATCTTGTCTTACCATTTAATCTTCAGTAGCTTCCTAAGGCAGACTGTGTGGAAGTGGTTTAATTTCCTAGCGTGTCGCTGATAAACAGCCCAGGTTTCACAAGCATATAGCAGTGTGGATAATACAACTGCTTTGTAGACTTTTAGCTTTGTTTGCAGGCTTATTCCAGTTCTGTCCCATACATTCTTGTATAGTCTGCCAAAGGCCACACTGGCCATGGAGATTCTTTCATTCACTTCGTCATCAATTGTGGCAGCTTGTGACACAGTGCTGCCAAGATAGGTGAATTTGTCCACAACACTTAGTCTATGACCATTCACTTTGATATTCGGCACAGTGTGATTATTCCCTGAGCTGGCTGGTACATAACTACAGTCTTCTCCTGCTTCTAATAACAGATAATCTGTATCACAGTCTGCTCTTCGTACGGAATTTGCATATGTTAAGCTTGATCTCCATTTTCTTTGTATTAAAATATAATCTATCTGATTTTGGGTAATACTGTCCGGGGACTTCCATGTGAAGAGTCTTCTTGTTTAGTGTTTAAAAAGTGTGTTGGATATCGTAAACTCATTATCTATGCAACATTTAATCAGTTTGTCACCTGCACCATTTCTATTTCCCTATCCAAATTTCCCTAAAATATGTCTCTCATTTTCAGCTTTTCCTGTACCTAAAAAAAAAAAAAAAATTTTGTTGCGTATCCCTTACGGGACTTTGCAGTCAACACCAGCATTTTCAGCTGCTGTTGATGTACTAGGCAAGTGTTACGTTCAGTAGTTTGCCATTGCTTTCTGAACGACCTACATTTGCATTAAAATCTCACATTATGATTGTTATGTCATTATGACCAATCTTATTTAATGTGTCTTGCAGTGTGCTGTAAAATCCTTCAATTTCGTCCTCTTCTGCTGTTGAAGTAGGTGCATATATCTGTATGAGAGTTGTGTTTTGGACGGCCTTTAAGTTTGATAGTGAGGATTCTATCACTAACTGGGTTATATCCCATTAAAGCTTTGGCTGTTGTTTTATCTAAACAAAATGCCACAACGCTCTTGTCTCCAACGTCACTACCAGAGTATATGAAAAGACTTCCGTTTTCATTTTGTCCCTTGCCTCTCCATCGATGTTTACTAATTCCTAAAATTTGAATATTTAACCTCCCAATCTCATCACATACTACTTTAAGCTTTCCCTTATACAGACATCTCACAATCCACGTCCCATTCGCACTCTGTTTCTTAGTTTGATACAGGGGTCTTCCTTGGTAACACCGTCGGGATTAATTTCGTCATCACGATTACTAGTAATGGCCCCTGTGTCACGCTCTTCCGCAGTGTTATCTGATCTGCCTGGCTTAGGTGTGTGTGTGTGTGTGTGTATATATATATAATTATGTATGTATATACATTTATCTAAACAATCTATCTCTATTAATGAAGAATCAGATTCGCTGGGCTGGTCACTTAACTAATATGCCAGATCACAGGCTCCCTAAACAATTTTTTTTACAGCGAGCTGCGTTGTGGTAAACGCTCCCAAGGCGGCCAGAGGAAACGCTTTAAAGTTTAAAGACACTGAAAATCTCACTGAGAGCTTTTGGAATGCATCTTGACATCTGGGAGACTGCTGCTAAAGACCGTAATTCGTGGCGTGCATCATTACATAAGGGTGCAGTCACTTGTGAAGCAACCAGGACTCAGGACTGCAAGAGCTGTGAAGAAAAGGCTGGACAGAAAAACCACTGCAGGAGATCCTCCTCCTGGAACGTCAAGCATTCTTTGCCCACATTGTCAAAAATAAGGCCAAAATAAGCCTTATCAGCCATCCTAGAACTCACGGCTCCATACTTTCAACCCCACTGGGTGAAATGAGTGGTCATCATCATTTTTGATTGACAAACAACACACACACACACACACACACACACAAGTGTATAATAAATATACCCACGTGCTTTACTACATTCAATACATATACCAACGTGTTTCACCGCATTCAATACATATGCCAAATTGTTTCACCACATACAAAAACATATTCTAAAATATTTCACAACCTTCAATACATATACCAAAGTGTTTTACCACATTCAGTTCATATACCAAATTGTTCACCATTACCAATACATATACCAAAGTGTTTCATCACACACAAAATATATACCAAAGTGTTTCGCCTCATTCAATACATATACCAAAGTGTTTTGTCCTATTTACCGCACGAAACCAGATCTGCAAAATAAAAGCAGAAACTCTTTTCTGTATCTGCTGCTGACGTTGTAATAAACCAGAATATCCACCACACAATTGAGAACTCGGCACTCAAAAGCCAGACTATATACTAGTATAGTCAAGTTGTTGTTTTGTTTACTCACGTCTGTGTCTAGAATCAATGTTTTGAGAATAGCGATCATCAACACAGGAACATTGCAAATAAAATATTTGATAGCTAATAAAATTATAACTTTAGTAAGTGTCACATCTTTGTTTGACATTATTTTCATACTTGTAACAGAGGTAACTTTAAGTGTTACCGAAAAACGTTCTTTATTACGATTGAGATGTATTCCTGATTCCCTTAGGCTTGCAGTTCTCTGTCTGAACTTCGTTGACTGGGCGACAGCCCGAAGCGTAAACCAGGTACATACTGCGATAACTATTTGAGCTGACATGGGTAATGCCATACCATAGAAGGTAACACTGAACAGCTCCGTATGTCTTCTGTTGTGAGATTTAATCACATCTAAGCGAGTCATGTTTGCTGTAGTAACAAACAACCGATGCATTCCTTGAGTTGCCAAGACTGGACCGTAACAGATCAGAGAAAGAAGAGTAATCACCAAGTTGATGAAGATAATACGTTGGGCAGTGAATATGTCTCTGACTTTAAATGGAAACATAACACAAACGCATCTCTCTAGGGATAGATAGACAGTGAGAAGTGTAATTTGGAAGTATGCGAAGCCTCTAGTAAATTCTATAACAAATTCTTCAAGCGTGATGATGTCTGTAGTTTCTAACGACGCAAAGTTTTCCATTGTATGCCATATCTCAAATAAACATAACATAAAGCTTGTGTTCAAACTCCAGAAAGACAGTGAAATAAATGTGATATTCACACTTTCTCCGATCCCTAGCCTCCAGTAGACAATAATGTTCACAAGGCTTGTTGTCACTCCGACAGGAGACAATAGAAAGTTCACTGCCATGAAGACATATGTTACAAAGTACGACAATAGAGCTTCTGATAAATCAGTTTGTGCTGAAATGTTTGCGATTGTCGGGCTTGTATCTGTGAGTGTGACAATGGCGGTTATGTTGCTCGTTCTGGTTACAGGTGGCATTATTTTGATGTTCTCGCAGCGACAGTGTTGAAAGTTGCAATTATCGAGTCTGATATAAATAAATGAAATGGCATTTAATTGCAATTAATGGATTACAATTACAGTATTGGCACCTTTCCGTCTTGACAGACGATAGTTTGGTACATTGTGCTTCAAAAAGGCTTAATAACTACGACCCATGGCGGTGGCGAGTGTGGCTGGTAAGGCCAATTCTTGCTGAAAATGTTTGCCCACAGTAGATGCATTGAAAACATGGTCATTTTCACCATTGTGCACCATCTTACGTCTCTCACGCTCTGTGTGTGCTTTATCTGCAATCATTTTCTCCTTTGTCTTTATTCCATTTCTGATATTTGCCCTCCATGCAACACGTTCAGCAGCGACTTGCTCCCAATGTGCATTATCAATGCATGTATCAATCATGTCCGGCTTACACACATCTTTGTATCGTAGTAGAAGCCGACCCTGAGATCTCCTACCCATCTGTAATTCACCAAAAAAGATGTCCTTTGGTATTCTACCATCATCCATCCTCCTAACATGTCCTATCCATCTAAGTTTACGAAGACTGAGCATGGAATACACCGTCACACAACCTGATCTTTCCAATACTTCAGTATTTGTGATTTTGTCTTGCCACTTAATACCAAGTATTCTTCGCAGACACCGCATATGAAATCTGTTTAAACGTTTCTCTTGGCGTGAGTAGGTTGTCCAGGTTTCACTGCCATAAAGAAGAGTACTAAGGACACAGGCTTGGTAGACAAGGACTTTTGTTTTGGCAGTAAGCTTCCTGTTCTCCCAGACTCTTTTTGCTAACATGTTCATTGTTGTTGCTGCCTTACCAATCCTGATGTTGATTTCCTGATCGAGGGATAATTTGCTATTTACCTCTGATCCTAGATATGTAAAATGGTCTATTATCTCCAGTTCGGCCTCGTCAATAAAGATTGATGGTACACGATGTGCACCTTGTGACATAATCTGTGTCTTCTTTTTGTTAATTGTTAAACAAAATTCAGAACAAGCATTGGAGAATGCAGATAGTAGATGTAATTCTTCCTCAGAGTGGGTCGTAATCGCAGCATCATTCGCACAAAGCAACTCTCTGATTAGTACCCTCCTAATTTTGGTCTTGCCCTTCATTCTTTGAGCATTATAGAGGCCACCATCTGAGCGTGAGTGAATGTATATACCGGCATCCTGATAACGAAAGGCATATTTCAGTAGAAGTGAAAAGTATATTCCAAAGAGGGTGGGAGCTAGTACACAACCTTGCTTAACTCAACTCTTGATTTCAAACTCTTCTGAAGTTGAGCCATCAAACTTGATTATACCCGTCATGCCTGTGTGGAACGATTCCACAATGGACAGAAGAGTTGGTGGGCAGCCAATCTTCTTTAGTGCTTTGAACAGACCCTCACGACTGACCAAATCGAATGCTTTTGTGAGGTCGATGAAGGCAATAAACAGTGGCTGATTTTGTTCCCGGCATTTTTCTTGCATCTGTCGCAATGAGAATATCATATCAATGGTAGACCGGTTCTGACGAAAGCCGCACTGTGATTCGGGGTAGACTTGATCTCCCAGGACTTGAAGTCTGCGCAGAACAAATTCTGGCAAATACTTTCCCAACAATACACAGAAGTGAGATACCCTTATAGTTGTTACAGTCGCTCCGATCGCCCTTGTTCTTGTACAGCTTTATGATGTTTGAATCTTTGAAATCCTGTGGGACTTGTCCTTCTCGCCAGCATAGCTCTATTAGCTGGTGGATCTGTAGAGCGAGTGTGTCTTGCCCACTCCTGATTACCTCTATTGGAATCCCATCCTCACCTGGAGCCTTGCCAGACGCAAGTTCATTTATAGCACACTTAACTTCTGTTATGGTGGGAAGTGTGTCCAGGTTGTCAAGAGTTGGCAGGGCCTCTATGGCGTTGAGGGCATCATCCGCTAGTTTGGTCTCTTGAGTAAAGCTCCAAATAGTGCTCTACCCATCTGTCCATCTGCTGTTTCTTAACAGTGATGATTTCTCCAATCAAGGTTTTCAATGGTGCACTTCTTTTGATCACTGGACCACAGGCTTTCTTTATCCCTTCATACATGCTTCTGATGTTTCCCTTATCACTTGCGATTTGAATGGACTCACATAACTTGATCCAATAATCATTTGCACACTGCAGCTCACTCAGAGTGTTATGCGTTGGTCTTTCCTTGTTTCTTAAGAGAGCTATCTTCTTTTTATCAATCAAGGGCTGCAGTATCTGGCTGTTTGCCGCAAACCAGTCCTGCCTCTTATGATCCACAGTGCCGTAAACCCCTACCGCTGTTTTATAAATAGTTTCCTTAAGTTTACTCCATTTATCATTTACTATACAATTTTTTGATATCTCATTGAAAGCGTCTTCAAGTTGCTGTTGAAATTCAAAGCACTTTTCAGGATCATGAGTGTTAATAATATTAATCCTGGGGCTAGATTTGTGTTTAGATGTGTAGATTCTCTTTGGTGTCAGTCTAACCCTTGCAACAACCAAAGAATGATCTGTATCACAGTCAGCACTGTGATAGCTTCGAGTTAATGATGTATGGTTCAGATGTTGTCTCCGTGTGATAATGAAGTCCAGCTGATGCCAATGATCGGATCTTGGATGTTTCCATGTGACCTTATGCAGCTCTTTTGTTTTAAAAAAAGGAGTTTGTAATACATAGGTCATTTCTAGTGCAATGCTCCAGCAGCCTTTGCTCATTATCATTCGTGCGACCGATGTTGTATTTTCCAAGGCAAACTGGTCATGAACTCAAGTCCTTGCCCACACGAGCATTGAAATCACCGAGCATATAAATGTAGTCGGATTTTGGAACTGCCTTGATCACAGAGTCTAGCTGCTCATAGAACGTATCCTTCACATCATCAGAGGAAGCGAGTGTCGGTGCATATGCAATGATAATGGTGGCAAATCCACAAGAGGTTGCCAAGCGCAGGGATAATAATCTTTCATTACCTCCAGCTGGGATATCAATCATTCCCAGTAGCGAATTCTTCACTGCAAAGTCCACACCATGCCTTTTTTCTGCCTGCCCTCTTCCTTTCCAAAAAAAGGTGTAATTGTTTTCCCTGAGTGACCCTTCCTCGGCGAGGCGAGTCTCCTGCAGGCCAGCAATATCAATGTTAAGACGACTGAGTTCAGAATCAATCACAGCCGTTTTTCTCACATCGTCAATATTTGTCAAGTCAGTGGAAAATCCTGGACACATGGTTCTTTCGTTCCAGGTTGCAAGCCGTAGCTTGAGGTTTCTATTATTCTTTTTATTAGTACCTGGTGCATTGGTTTTACAGCCTGCGATCCAGATTTTGTCCTAGCCCCAAACACCCATTGAAGCAGGCAGGCTGTGGCGGATCAGCACCCCATTGGCCGGGGGCTGCCCAGCTTTAGGCGGGCGGTAGCTGATCAGTGACACCTGTAGGTGTCTCCCACCGTCAGAGGCAACGCGTGGCGCCCCATGTCTACGCCAACTGACAAGGACTTATAACCCGTAACAGTAGCCTCTCGCTTTGATTCCGTGACCGGTTAAGACCAGGGATGGAGTTATTGCCTCTCCATAGCACAAAGCCTGGGCTAAAATAAAGAAACCATGTGTTGCCCATGCAGCATGATCCCTCTCTCGGCCTGCCTAGTTCACTCCAGAGGAAAGTTAACACCTATACATCTGGAACAAGACAAGCTGCAGAAGCTGCCGAATCAGCAAAGCAATGCTCTAACTGTCCGCCTGTCGGAGCTTCGATCCTAGACCAGCTGCCAACCAAGGCTTAGGGCCTGGTCTGCCCTGCCATGACTATTTTGTCTTTGGGTTGCATTTCCTCGCACCAGGATAAGGCTTGTACCCTCCCAATTGAGCTCTTCTGCCCGAAGCCGTTGGCACAATGTGGGGTGTCGGGTTTGGTAAGCGCCGCCCAACATTCGGCGCTGACAGAAAGCAGGTAGTACCGTCTACTGTCATACGGTAGCTCAGTCATATCTGACTAAGACCTGACTACAATACAATTACAGTATGCATTCTGAATTACTTGTACCAGATTGTCTAAGATTTTTTTTTTTTTTGTTTTGTTCGCAAATCCTTTACAGGACATCTTTTAGCTGAGTGTTGATTTCTTGGCAAGATTACGCTCAGTAGCTTGCCATTGCTTTCTGAGCGACCGGCTCATATACCCCGTAAGTTACCGACGCGGAGAGAACCGCTACCAATTCTCGCGCAACGTCACGTAACTCACAAGAGAATACGGGATAACGGAGAAAGTCGTGTAACCTCTAGACCAGAGAGACCGGCTGTAAACGATTACTGTAAGAAATATGATTCGTGACGTTATACCACAAGCACACATACACACACAACAACAAACTCTCTCTCTCTCTCTCACACACACACACACCCACACACACACATACATGCACACGTAACAACATGGGCCAATTAGAGGACCTGCTATGGGTGTGTCATGTCATAGTTACATCACATTGTGTCATGTCATAGTTACATCACATTGTGTCATGTCATAGTTACATCATGTTGTGTCATGTCATAGTTACATCACGTTGTGTCATGTAATAGTTACATCACGTTGTGTCATGTCATAGTTACACAACATTGTGTCATGTGATAGTTACATCACATTGTGTCATATCATAGTTACATCACGTTGTGTCATGTCATAGTTAAATCACATTGTGTCATGGCATAGTTACATCACACTGTGTCATGTCATAGTTACATCACATTGTGTCATGTCATAGTTACATCACATTGTGTCATGTCATAGTTACATCACATTGTGTCATGTCATAGTTACATCACATTGTGTCATGTCATAGTTACATCACGTTGTGTCATGTCATAGTTACATCACATTGTGTCATGTGATAGTTACATCACATTGTATCATGTGATAGTTACATCACATTGTGTCATGTCATAGTTACATCGCATTGTGTCATGTCATTGTTACATCACATTGTGTCATGTGATAGTTACATCACATTATGTCATGTGATAGTTACATCACATTGTGTCATGTCATAGTTACATCACATTGTATCATGTGATAATTACATCACATTGTGTCATGTCATAGTTACATCACGTTGTGTCATGTCATAGTTACATCACGTTGTGTCATGTCATAGTTACATCACATTGTGTCATGTCATAGTTACATCACGTTGTGTCATGTCATAGTTACATCACATTGTGTTATGTCATAGTTACATCACATTGTGTCATGTCATAGTTACATCACATTGTGTCATGTCATAGTTACATCACATTGTGTCATGTGATAGTTACATCACATTGTGTCATGTCATAGTTACATCACATTGTATCATGTGATAGTTACATCACATTGTGTCATGTCATAGTTACATCACGTTGTGTCATGTCATAGTTACATCACGTTGTGTCATGTCATAGTTACATCACGTTGTGTCATGCAATAGTTACATCACGTTGTGTCATGTCATAGTTACATCACGTTGTGTCATGTCATAGTTACATCACGTTGTGTCATTCATAGTTACATCACGTTGTGTCATGTCATAGTTACATCACGTTGTGTTATTTCATAGTTACATCACGTTGTGTCATGCCATAGTTACATCACGTTGTGTCATGTCATAGTTACACCACATTGTGTCATGTGATAGTTACATCACGTTGTGTCATGTAATAGTTACATCACGTTGTGTCATGTCATAGTTACATCACGTTGTATCATGTGATAGTTACATCATATTGTGTCATGTCATAGTTACATCACGTTGTGTCATGTCATAGTTACATCACGTTGTGTCATGTCATAGTTACATCACGTTGTGTCATGTCATAGTTACATCACGTTGTGTTATTTCATAGTTACATCACGTTGTGTCATGCCATAGTTACATCACGTTGTGTCATGTCATAGTTACACCACATTGTGTCATGTGATAGTTACATCACGTTGTGTCATGTAATAGTTACATCACGTTGTGTCATGTCATAGTTACATCACGTTGTATCATGTGATAGTTACATCATATTGTGTCATGTCATAGTTACATCACGTTGTGTCATGTCATAGTTACATCATATTGTGTCATGTCATAGTTACAACATATTGTGTCATGTCATAGTTACATCACGTTGTGTCATGTCATAGTTACATCATATTGTGTCATGTCATAGTTACATCATATTGTGTCATGTCATAGTTACATCATATTGTGTTATGTCATAGTTACATCATATTGTGTCATGTCATAGTTACATCATATTGTGTCATGTCATAGTTACATCACGTTGTGTCATGTCATAGTTACATCATATTGTGTCATGTCATAGTTACATCACGTTGTGTCATGTCATAGTTACATCACGTTGTGTCATGTCATAGTTACATCATATTGTGTCATATCATAGTTACATTACGTTGTGTCTTGTCATAGTTACATCACGTTGTGTCATGTCATAGTTACATCACGTTGTGTCATGTCATAGTTACATCACATTGTGTCATGTCATAGTTTCATCACGTTGTGTCATGTCATAGTTACATCATATTGTGTCATGTCATAGTTACATCACGTTGTATCATGTCATAGTTACATCATATTGTGTCATGTCATAGTTACATCACGTTGTGTCATGTCATAGTTACATCATATTGTGTCATGTCATAGTTACATCACGCTGTGTCATGTCATAGTTACATCATATTGTGTCATGTCATAGTTACATCATATTGTGTCATGTCATTGTTACATCACATTGTGTCCTGCCATAGTTACATCACGTTGTGTCATGTCATAGTTACATCACGTTGTGTCATGTCATAGGTACATCATATTGTGTCATGTCATAGTTACATCATATTGTGTCATGTCATAGTTACATCCTATTGTATCATGTCATAGTAACATCATGTTGTGTCATGTCATAGTTACATCATATTGTGTCATGTCATAGTTACAACATATTGTGTCATGTCATAGTTACATCACGTTGTGTCACGTCATAGTTACATCATGTTATGTCATGTCATAGTTACATCATATTGTGTTATGTCATAGTTACATCATATTGTGTCATGTCATAGTTACATTACGTTGTGTCATGTCATAGTTACATCACGTTGTGTCATGTCATAGTTACATCACGTTGTGTCATGTCATAGTTACATCACATTGTGTCATATCATAGTTACATCCCGTTGTGTCATGTCATAGTTACATCATATTATGTCATGTCATAGTTACATAATATTGTGTCATGTCGTAGTTACATCACGTTGTGTCATGTCATAGTTACATCACGTTGTGTCATGTGATAATTACATCATATTGTGTCATGTCATAGTTACATCACGTTGTGTCATGACATAGGTACATCATATTGTGTCATGTCATAGTTACATCATATTGTGTCGTGTCATAGTTACATCACGTTGTGTCATGTCATTGTTACATCATATTGTGTCATGTCATAGTTACATCATATTGTGTCATGTCATAGTTACATCATATTGTGTCATGTCATGGTTACATCATATTGTGTCATGTCATAGTTATATCATATTGTGTCATGTCATAGTTACATCACGTTGTGTCATGTCATAGTTACATCATATTGTGTCATGTCATAGTTACATCACGTTGTGTCATGTCATAGTTACATCACGTTGTGTCATGTCATAGTTACATCATATTGTGTCATGTCGTAGTTATATTACGTTGTGTCATGTCATAGTTACATCACGATTTGTCATGTCATAGTTACATCACGTTGTTTCATGTCATAGTTACATCACATTGTGTCATGTCATAGTTACATCACGTTGTGTCATATCATAGTTACATCATATTGTGTCATGTCATAGTTACATTACGTTGTATCATGTCATAGTTACATCACGTTGTGTCATGTCATAGTTACATCACGTTGTGTCATGTGATAATTACATCATATTGTGTCATGTCATAGTTACATCATATTGTGTCATGTCATAGTTACATCATATTGTTTCATGTCATAGTTACATCACGTTGTGTCATGTCATAGTTACATCATATTGTGTCATGTGATAATTACATCACATTGTGTCGTGTGACAATTACATCACATTGTGTCTTGTGATAGTTGCATCACATTTTGTCAGGTGACAGTACCATTACATTGTGTCTTGTGATAGTTACATCACATTGTATCATTTTATAGGTACATCTCATTGTGACGATTGATAGCTCTTCTTCTTCTTCTGCGTTCATCCAGGAGTGTTTTTTTCAGATATAATTGCGGTGTGTTTTGTTAAGCACCCTTGGGCCAAACCCCCTAACACATCTGACTTTTGCGTGCGTTTTGTAAACCAGGTTAGCATTCTTGGGAAACTCTGACTTCTGTTGCGCCGTCCACAGCCCAGCTGGTCAAGTTAGAATGGTCGAAGACTTCACGGTCCACCCTCAAGGGAAGACTCTGACAGTCCGTGGGCATTCTCCGCCACCCAAGGAGGTTTCCATACTTGCAGGGCCGACACATAGCGCTCTGGTGCTGTGCTCACCCAAGTAATCGCCACATCCTGCATGTGGCTGCTTTAATTCCTCACTTCCATGTATTGGACATTTAGTTCGCCACAGGTCGCTCCCCGTAGAAACCAGGAACACTGTGTCTGCAGACGACTTCCACTCAGCGAACTTTCGGTTCGGACGTATATGGACGTTGTGCCCGAAAGACTACATTGACAGAGCTGCTTCTGCCGGAAGACAAACTACTCAGGCACGAGAGACATTTCACTCGGCCGTTTTTGCGTTGTGCCAGTTTTTGTGTTAGGCCAGCACATTCGACTTCAGCGAGCGTTTGGTAAACGGATTTGCCTTCCCGTGGTTTCGAGGGACATTTGACTCTTACAGCTGTGGTGTCGTCAACATCTATGCTGATCAAGGTAGAACGGCCAAAGATTTTACGATCAGCCCTCAAGAGAAGGCAGGAACGGTCCCTGGGCGTTTCCCGCCTTCCAGGGAGGCTTCCATAATTTCAGAGGCTGGGCTCACTCAAGGAATAGTCACGTCTTGCTCATGGCTGCTTTAATTCCTCACTTCCATATACTGGACACTTCGTTCGTCCCTGGCCGATCCCCGCACAGATTAGGAACGGTCAGTCTGCAGACGACATCCACTCAGCAAGCTTTCGCTTCTGATTTTTACGTAATGAATTCTCTAGCCAAGCGTTACATTTCGTGTTAATGTGATGACTTCCATTCAGCAAGCTTTCGCTTCGGACTTCCACGTAATGGGTTCGCTAGCCAAGCGTTCAATAGCGTTTTAATGAGACGTTTTTCCACCTTTGACTACGCTCACTCAATGAGCTCTAGTAAAGCCTTGCATCGTAACCATTGCGTGCGATTGGGTCGCCTTTTCACCTTTAGTAACGCTCACGGGGTAGGCTACATGTGCTGCCGGCTGAGCACCTCATCTGCATGCAGTAGAGAGCGAGTAACGGACAAGCTCTCTCATTTTGGGGGATCCCACATATCCCTCGGGTGGGAGCCGTAGAACACGTG
Source organism: Cepaea hortensis (assembly GCA_963921405.1). Taxonomy (NCBI): domain Eukaryota; kingdom Metazoa; phylum Mollusca; class Gastropoda; order Stylommatophora; family Helicidae; genus Cepaea; species Cepaea hortensis. Next base: position 114,172,033 of record OY992882.1, read on the forward strand.
TCTGGACCAAACATATAGCAGGCTCAGCATATCTCCTCCACTTGCAGTGGGTGAGTATGCTTGCTTGCTTGCATTCACTGGCTGTGAACTCCAACGCGAAGTCCTTATGTCGGATAAAGACATCCTGTTGTCCAACATCAGTGTGATGTCATACCGGACTGAGGTTTGCGTGAGTATCCGTTGTCCCATGTCTGGCTTATTTTTGTGCAGACTGGCGGTTCCTCGCCGTGCAGGCAGATACTTTTTCGACTTCAGAAGAATCTGCGATCCTACTACGTTAGCCACGACCCCAAATGGACCTGTTGCCCAGGACGCACGACTAGGATGTGTTAGTAGGTCTTGACCAGTATAAAACCTGGCCCTGGTGCCCTGGAAACACCTCTGCGTCCCAGTGGTTGAGTATCGGCCCGGTCCTCACTTCCGGGGATATTGACTTAATTCACACATATCCCTCAGCTGCGAATCTTAGAGTATGTGTCTGGACCAAGCATTAGTGACATCGTGCGCCTGATTCGGACTCTGACTGCCTATCGTCAGTCTACCTGCAGAGCAGCAGGTTGTGTCTCTCTTGGTCTGGTCCCTATCCCAAGACATGTCCGACATGTAGTTGTGCATCCGTCGGCAAAGTTCTAGGGGTTATTGGGACACGCAAGCCCCTCTACCACGACAAGGTGGAGACACGTCAGATGTGTGTGTGATAGTAACATCACATTGTGTCGTGTGGTAGTTACACCACATTGTGTCATGTGATAGTTACATCACATTATGTAGGGCGGAGTGCGCGGAAGAATTGGTGTTCAGTCTTTCCCTCACTCAGTGAGACCTCGTCCCACCGAGCACATTGCATTGTCAGCGTTGCTCCCTATCAACTACATACATTACATTTTAAAGGGTATGTTAAGCGTGAATTCTAAAATAGACCATGGTGATTTAAATATTCCAGGTATTAACACAAAGATCATCATTATTATCATGTACCTTGCCGATAAGAGTGGGTGGGCATGTGTAGCAATTTCTCCCGATTACAATACTCCCATCAGGTTTCTTGTCTAGCGCCAGTTGTGCCACGTAGCCAAGCCATCTTGGTACTTTTGTCTTTCTCTTCCCCTTTCTCTGTTCCCATCAAATTTGCCAGTTTTCATTACGTTTTCAAGTCTATTTCTCCTTGTAACCAGGCCAAGTTTTCGTAACCGTCTCCGTCTAATGTCTCTAATCAGTTTACGGATTTCATCCGTTTCGTCAACATCTTTCTCATTCACGTTTTCGCCCTTAAAAACCACATTCCCGTTCCTGTAGATGTTTCTTTGCACGTCTGCTTATTTTCCATGTTTCACTTGCGTATAACAGTATAGGCTCTATTTAACACTCTTTGTATGACTACAATTGATACCTTTCTATTAATGAGCGTGTTTTGCACAATGAAAAAGGCAACGTTTACTATGGCGATTCTTATTTCTTTTTCATTTGGTGATATATAATCCTTCGGAACATGAGATCTATACTTCATTCAGCCACGCTTTCTCCATTCAAAGTCTTTGTAAAATAATATAATAATTTGATAAGTAGAAGTTTTATCTCCGAGTACTATAAAGCAGCTGTGAATTTGTCTTAATAATCCATAATTTATATTAATTACGCGTGTACGTGTGTGTGCGTGTGTATGTGTGTGTGTGTGTGTGTGTGTGTGAAATTTACTTCTCTGCTGAATAATCTGATTATACAATCCATATAGTAAGTATTTTAACCAGAAATATATAATCGAAAGTGATGGCAGATAATAAAGACTTTTTTGAACATATAGATATATTTGAACTTCCTAAAATGACTATTGACGTTGCAAGTAATCAAAGAATAACTGTACAGCGTGAAAATTACTGTCTGCTAACAACGTATCTGTAATTACCCGTTAAACAAAGGATCAATAATATTCTCATGAATGTAGGGTTACAAAGAAAGATTACATTTGTTTAAATAACCGAGCTATCTTACCTAGTTAGAGAATTAACATTTCTTGAGACACTGTATGTCATTGCAACTAATAAGTTAACAACTTAAAATGTTTAAAGTCAAAAAAGAAAATGTGATATCATATATCCAATTAAGTTAATCTATAGAGGTTATTCAGAGCCCATAGAGACACGAGTCTTGCAATTGTCTTGACAGAAAACAACTATAAACAGACTAAGTTTCTGTGGAACACCAAAGCTACTTTAAATTATTGTGTTCCGAAATTCTGGAATTCTGAAAAGATAAGAATATAACTTTAGTTTTAATATTTATTTTCATCATTTCCGTTCTTTTCATTCTGTTCTGGTGCCTTAATGTAGTCACTGTGATGTCTCAATCGTGATTTATGTGTTGTATTTTCTTGTGTTTGTTTCCTAAAAAGACTTGTCGCTGCAAACGTCCTTTTTGCGTAAATGTGTTTTGTCAAGCTGTCCTGTTCTTCGTGTTTTTGTTGTATTGTTTAAATTTCCGCAGGTTTGCCGCAGTTAACTAATTGTTTTCATAACTCCACCTTGAATTCTGACAAAACATTGATAGGCGGCTGTCGAAGAATGTCTGAAACATCATACACTGATTAGGCACTCTTCCGAATTCCGGTCCCAAATAGTTCTGCCTTGAATAAGTGATTAGGGTTAGGGTTAGGGTTAGGGTTAGCTATATAAAATTATTCACTGCAGAACTATTTGGGACCGGAATTCGGAAGAGTGCCCACTGATTATACTGAAGCACTGGTGCTGCTCAGTTCGAAACCAAGTCCTAATTTTTATGCGACCTTTCTGTACGAAACATCAGGTATTTTCTGCAGAAATCTGTCCCAAGGACAACTGAAACTATACAGTGTTTAAGTCATTTCCTGTGATGTCTACTGACCACTGTAGTTACTAACATTAACAGCGGCACTAACATGTACAGTTGGGCTACTGCCAACCCCGACCACTCCAGTGATGCCTGACTTCAGCTCACGACAAAAAACTCTGGCGAAGAGTCCTCGTGTTCCACAAAGTATAGATCCGTTGGAGATCAGCATCGCTAAGAGCTTAACGCGGTTAAACTTTCTTTCCTCGCTGCAGCTTAGTGGGAGCGTACATTAAATTACAAGTACCTCTGAAGTTGGGGTGGGTTCGCCTAATGGCGAGGGACAATGGTAATAGGGAAAGCTAATCCACACGCAAAATTCAGTCTATTGCAACAAGAAGTATTGTGTATGGACTACGCTGGAGTTCAAACCGAGCGAGAGCAAAATAATATTGACTTCCCGTTTTGAAACCAACGGTAAGTTTAACAAGCTCAGTTAAATTAGTTGCATATCTTTACAGGACGTTGCAGTCAACACCAGCATTATTTACTGTTGCAATCTCTTGGCAAGTTTACGTTCAGTAGTTTGCCATTGCTTTCTGAACGACCGACACCCATTCCATCTTGTAAAAAAACCAACGCAGGGCGGTCTGCTGCGAAATCGAATGCAGCTGTGTTTTGAACGGGGGTATGCGAGATTACAAACTGCGTCCGTAACTTCTTCTCCAGGGAGCAGGAAATGACACATTACTGAAGGAAGAATTGCCTTGTAAATCATAAACAGCCAATAGTAGCTGAATGTCAATGCAACCTCCAGCAAATGACATGCACAAATGACATCTACCTTGCTAAACTGACTTTACTTTAAGTCCAGCTCTCCACACAACACACCAGCGCTAGAATGCCAACAGACAGCTCTGTGGCGAAAGGAGTTAATAACTCTATTTGCAATCTGAAATACAGCAGTCGAAACACAGCTGCGGGCGATTTGGAAGCAGATGACATTATTGCGCAGGTTTTTATACAGTGGTATTAGTGACGGTTCTTCAGAAAGCAATGGACAACTACCGAGCATAAACTTGCCAAGAAATCACATACAATATGTGGGCCAGGTGGTGTGTTCAATGGAAATCTGGTTTTTGATTTTATTTGACAACAATACAATAAGCAATAATGAGGGACAATTTATTCTGTTTTCACTGGGTGAGTGCTTGGTTGGGCAGCCTTTAGAAAGCCTGAGTTGTTAACACCTAAGACAGATGTCTAATTTACACAAGAAAGATTCAGTCTTCATGATTTTGGCCCCGTTATGAGAACACTTGAATATGCTGTACAACAGGAAAGATTTATGGAAAGAAAGATAGAGGAAAACAGCAAGAGAAGATTCTTGAGTCTTGTGTCATGGCATGGAAGGGAGTCGATATATGAACTGATTCAAGCCTTCGGAGAATCCAATCTGTGGAGAAGCATAATCGCCCAGGCCAGTCTGCAAGGTACTTGATGATGATGATGATGAATGATGTTGATAATTGATGATGCTGAAGACATGCATTGTGGAAAATGAGGTCTGGTCCCTGAGAAGGAGTTTGCAACTATCGGACTATGGTACATAAACTTTCTTCCTGGCCAGGTAACATGTACCATTCTCCCGATCTGGTACGGAAATACCATATCAGTGGGGCCTGTGTTGCTCTCCACCCTCTCCCCAAGTTAGGAAGACAATGGGGTTTGCAAGACTGTTACTGGAAATTCACATCTGCGGTGTAGGATACAAATATATAACCAATTTATGTAAATTACAAGTACCTAAGAGATAGGAGTGGCTGCGCATGATGACGAGGGATTGTCGTGTGTGTAAAGAATGAATGTAGTAGTTATGTGCTCTTCTTTACCACTTTAGTGTCGTCCCTGGAGTGAGGGGAATCAACACCCACATTTCTTTTAATTCAATATCACTATCCTGGAGATATCCAGCAGACTCCGTCCACAACACTCCCTCAATCTGAAGACACCTTCTTCTCACTCTTACTCACTCCTGGATCATGCCCCCTCTCATTCTTCCCCAACATAACATACGTGACAACTCTAGCTTCAACAAATAAACACAAGAAATTTATTAAAGCAAAGAGTATATGTAGGAGAAGTGTGTGTGTGTGTGTGTGTGTGTAAAGTGTAGAATGTGTGACGTGTACTCTAAAGTGTCTGTAGACTCAGATCAGTGTTCAGGAGTATAGTCATTCACATCACTGTGCTGAGAACACACTAGCACCATTCAGTCCAGACAAGCAACCTCACCAAGGTGATGCTCCTCCGGTCACGTGAAGACTTCCTCCGTTGTCTCTTGAACCACTAGGATGCTTGGACACCCATGACAAACACTGTCTAATGAGAGTCTTCAATCTGTTTTACACTATGAATTTCCTCTGTTATTTAACCAAATGTTAATTAGAAAATTCTAACACTATTGTCACTGTTACTGGGGAAATCTTACTTGATCTAGTGTCACTGGTTTTAAAGATTCCCCATATTAACAACACAATCTGAATGTTCCAGGTATCAGTATAATATTTATATGACTGTTTCTGGTAGCAGTGTTGTATATGTAGAATATGTATAATGTTCTGACTGTTCAGTGATACACCTATCACTTGCTAAAACATAGGTATCATCAGCATATCCTGCTCAGCAGAAGTCAGGTTCCCGCAAACCATCTTGGGTATAAGCCCAATGTAGTAGCCTCTCAGCAACTTCTGTCTTCAAATTCTGAGCCATCATCTTCTAAAATGTGTTAGCTTCACTGGTCAAAATCATAGCACACATACGTGGACCTGTAAGTGGAACCTGTAGAATAGAGAATACCATGGTGAGGGCAACTCAATCCTGGCCGGAATTAGGTGAGTGTAGGCCAATAGCAGCACTCAGATCTATAACAGAGATCCGATCTCTGTCATACGGCCAAATAACTCATCATATGATCTGAGACATGGCAACACCAGGAAAGAATATAGGAACTGGTAGAAACCCAGCAGATGCCCTACTGGAAGATCCTATCATTTCACATTCCTCTCCTCCCTCTCAACCACCCTTAATCTCTCTAATTATTATTCCACTACATTGTCCTCAACTCCCTGAGTAAAATGATATATCACTCAAGCTAGTTGAAGCCACACAATAGAATACTAGTGCCGACGCTCCTATGATACTTCCTAGCACCGCACTTATAGAACATTCTATCACTAATCATAAAACATTATATCATCACACCTATAATACATTATATCACCGCACTATGATACATTATATTACCGCACTATGATACATTATATTACCGCGCAGTACTGTACTCTATTCCTAATCATACTCTAAGTTAGATATGATTAATATCCCACCATATGCCTATTCCAGTTGCTAATCGAAACTAGGCGATCACAGACTGGATCTATGTCCGCCGATAACTATCAACAATTTGACACCCCTAGTTTCTTTTATGTAACACAACTCGGAATACTGCATCGCTCTTTCCAACTTCAGACATCTGGTCAACTCACTCCTCTTGTTTACTGCAACTCTTTTTATATTGGGCTGTGAGTGACGTCACCAAAAAGTCCAGACGCTTACAAGTCCAGAGTCTGGTTCCTCCTCCTGTTCTAGACTAACTGGAGTCAACCCGCGGTCAAATTTGCTTTCATTTGGGGAAATTCCAGTCCGTCCGGGAACCAGAGAATTCCCCACATCAGAGGATCCATCCCGCCTGTTTTCCAGACTCTCCGTCTATCACTTCAAAGCCCACTACCGCCGTGGCAGACAAATGACGCCGTTGTTCGTCTCGAGCAACAATTTTGTTAACAAAATGCCGACCGGTGTAGACTTTGTAACGTGACGTATTTGTTCTGAACAATCCACATCATTACAGATTCGCCGACCAAATGTAGACATTCTGACGCGACGTGTTTGGCTTCCCCGTTAGAAATGCCGATCCTATGTAAACAGTTTTAACGACGTATTCTTCTCAGTCTGTACATCAAAGGATTACTTGTTTTTGCCGATTACTGTCGGATCTTGTTTGTCATTGATCGAATCTCAAGTTTATTTATGCGACAGGGATATTGATAATAAGGAAAGCTAATCCGCATGGAAAATTCAGCCCAGTGTACTAGAAGTTGTAGCATGTGCATAGACTACGTTTGAGTTCAAAGCGAGAGAACGTTTAAAAAGAAATGCAGTGTTAATGGAATGGCTGGGATTAGACCTTAGTTGGTAACGAACTCTCTACATGATTTAGATTTTAATGGTCAACAGATTCAGCCCCGATGTCCAAAGGGTGCTTGCGGACTTACATAAACAAGTAAACGACCCCTGTACAAACCGCAAGGAATATTTGGGCAAATGGTGCTATATCCATAAATATATCCGCCAATAATTGATAATGGTTGGGTGAAGTGGGCAGTATTACTTCCCAGATTTTAGACAACTGGCCTAGACTCCCACAGCCTAAACGTAAATGTTCTGACAATTCAATCTTTTCAACACTTTTGGGTGTATTCGGTACATAGTACTAGCACCTTGCCGTCTTGACATACGATAGTTTGTCATATTATGCTTTAAAAAAGGTATAGTAATTATAACCCTAAGAAGTAGGAGTTCTTAGGTAGCGAATGTGACTGATCACACCTATTCGAACAGTAGATGTTCCTCTACAATTGATGCATGTGAACACATGGTCATTTCCACCATCATGAACCATCTGACGTCTCACGCGCTCAGTGTGTGACCTATGCACAAACATTTTCTCCTTTGACTTTATTCCATTCTTGCTCGTTTTCCTCCATGCAACACGATCAGCAGCGACTTGCTCCCAAGGTGCAATATCAATGTCTGTATAAATCACGTCCCGCTTACACACATCTCTGTATCGTAGTAGAGACTGGCCCTGAGATCTGTAACCCATCCGTAATTTACCAAAAATTGTCCTTGTGCATTCTATACTATCGTCCATCATCCTAATATGTCCTATCCGTCTAAGTCTACGAAGATTGAGCATGGAACAAACCGTCACACAACCCGATCCTCCCAATACTTGTGTACATTTGATCATATATTTCTACTTAATACCAGGTATTCTTCGCAGACAACGCATTTAAAAGCTGTTTACACGTTTCTCATGATGTGGGTCAATTGACCAGACTTCACTGCCATAATGAAGAGATTTAAGGACACAGCCTTGATAGACCAGGACTTTTATTAGTTAGTTAGTCAGTCGCGCTTCCAACTTCACAGCAAAGGATAAACCTATAATGCTCCATTCCTGTGCCAGTGAATATCACACAAAATGCTTATCAATGTCTCATGTGAAAAGTGGAACAGACATGCATCTTGACAAACCAACAGCCCGCACAAGCATACTATGTAGAATGCCGCCACCAGAATGCCAACACAAAAATCTTCCACGAACAATACAGTTTTTCGTCGATGGAAGCGGCAGCCACTAGAAGACAAGCAGCCACACATCACTGCAAGCGGCAAAGGACATGTTTTAAGAGTGAGCGGTTTGTTCTCCGAGACTCTATTTCTGTATATAGTGCTAGATCCATGTGCGTATAGATCAGTCGTCACTGGAAACATGTGGGTGAAGCGGTCATCATCATGCCTGTCACTATGAATTCCAGATTTCCGTATACAAAGCGGCGTAGTTATACAGAAATGTTGACGACATGAAAGGAATCATTATTGGGAGACATAACATCAATAACATTAGATATACGGTTGATACAGTAATGACTGCAGACAATGAGCAGGATCTATTGTTGCACACAGTGAACAGCTTGGGTTAGAATTAACTTGTAAGACGACACAGATTATGGTCGTCACTAAGAAGAAGGAATTACCACAATGTAATATACAAGTACATTGGAATATTCTTAAACAAGTGAATCGGTACAATTATCTCGGAACAGTCATACCATCTGATGGAAGAGATTAAAATAAGAATTGCCATTGCAAAGGCAACCTTTTGCAAAATATAAACCATACTAACCAATAAAAGGATGTCAATTGCTATGAGAAAAAGAGTACTGTTGTATGGATGTAAAGCGTCAACAATGAGCAGTCAAGCTGAAAAACATCTGGTGCCTGTGGAAATGTGGTTCCTGAGGAGAATGCAAAGAATACCATGGACAGACAGAAAAACCGATGAACAAGTCCTACAAGAAACAAATGAAAATCGTAAACTGATTAGAGAAATTAGACGTAGACAGTCACAATGTTTTGGTCATGTTATGACAAGAAATACATTGGAGAACTTGGTGACAACTGGCAAGATCGAGGGTAAAGAACAAAGGGAAGGCAGAGAAGTAAATACCTGGATGGCTTGCCCACGCTGTATGGTAGGGACAAGAACACTGAACTGATCCATGATTCTGGTGATCAAGTGACATGTAAAAACATGACCGACCACCGTTACCGGCATGGCACATGATGATGAGTTATACAATACATAGTACCTCGGCATTTCATAAACTACACGACAAATACATATAATCTGTTAATAGAGCCATTAAGCAAAACAATATGGTACCATAGTTATTAATTGTCTGTTTATTATAATAAACATGTCTCCCAATAAATCATTATTATCTTGTTGCTACACAACAAATGAGTCATTGTGTTGGACACACCTGCCAGTCGGTCTTCAAGAATCCCATCGCCATTGATAATTTCCGTACCATACGTCATACGAGTGTCATTGTTTTTATTAGGATGTGAGTATTTCAAATGTGTACCTGTTTTATCCCTCTATAGCGAAGTTATAATGAGAGAGATGAAAGAGAAGCCAGGAATAATATTCAGAGGTTATAATATAAACTATATATGTTATGAAGATGACACAGTATTGACGGCGGATTATGCAAAAGATCTACAACAGTTGTTGGACATTATAGTAGTAACAGAGCGTGCAAAGAAAGGACTCTCTTTGAATATCAAGAAAAAAGTGACAAGAAGATGTCAAAGAAAAAGGTGACACCCTAATGTGAAATAGACATAGAAGGGACAATTATTCACTAAGTGGATAGTCTTAAATACCTAGGGACATGTATGTGATAGTAGGAAGGTATGGGGAGAGAGAGAAGGAAAGAAGGAGGAAGGAAGAGAAATAATAAAAGAATAAATATGAATAATGATACACATATAGATATGCCTGGGGTGGGAGCCTTAGGTGTCGTTTCTCAACTTGAACTCTGCATACAGCGTCCTATTGTTTGGTAATAAGGAATGATGAGGTAAGAAGAGAGAAGAGACGGGTGAGACGAGATGATAGAGAGAAAGAAATAGAATAGATTGAGGTTCGTTTCCTCGTGAGGACGATCGCTAAATATGCAATCACAACATTAATGTCCTGTAGTATGGTGTCAAGCTAAAGATGAGTGTACAGACTATAAGGGCCTTAGGCCAACCTACACAACCTCAGGCTGACAAGTCAATATGAAAGACAACTCAAGCGTATATTTATTTCCTTCTGAGCAGTAACAGACTGACAATCTCCAACATAACAGGTAAGATAATCCGTACATCAACTACAGTGTACAAATAAACATTACAGAAAAAATAATGCACAACAACATCGAAGAGAGATAAGTACTATAATATGCTACTGAATACCAGGGAAATGCTGCGAATGACTGATGGATGGGCACAGCCGGCTACTACGCTATTACCTACTAACTGCCTCAAGAAAAGGGCTAACATTAAAGGAACTCCACTGGCCGTCACTTATCCCGTAGCAGCAACTCCATAAGTCTATATATATCCGTTTTACCCAGGGAGGCAGTCGCTCCCGCAGGGAAAAAAAAATAAATAGTAATATCTTTGACTGTCACTGACCAGTAAACATTATTACATACAAATCAATTATCTGCGCTCTCCTTCATTGAAAATCCCCAGCCTTTGCTGGCGTCTCTAGTTATGCTTGTCAAGCACATCATCATCATCCCCATCATCGTGTATCCTCATTATTATCAGTATAGTCGCCATCATTATTGTATATATCCTAGCCAATATCATCATCGGGTGTCCGCGTCTTTATCTTCATAGTCACCACTATCATTGTAGACCATCATTGTTAACATTAACCTTAGCATATATCAAAATATAACCACACCAATGACACCATAAATCCACATAATTATCAATATATGCCAACATCATGGACAACATACATCCACATTATTAACAACAGCAACGTAACCCTCAAGACTGACATGTATCAACCCCCCACTATTAACTTCTACTCCCCTATGCGTCGTCTAATGTTAGACTAAGCCGTAAACCCCTACGCCTTTTATTTCCAATTTTTTCGTGAAGGTTCAAACCCGTGCCTCCAAAATCGCACGGCTGACCTGTCGCTTGCCCTAACTGTATGAAACAGAACGCGACCTCCTTTCTCTTTTGTTCCTTGAACAATATACCGCATTCCATCTCAAGTTCTGGGCGTGATTCAGTTACCTGTTCTCATTGTCTGGGCTGGCCCAGTGGCTGACTTTCAGGTAAATCCGACTGCTATGTTTGTTTACATTTGAAGCGTGTGACCTTTCTCCAAATTGCCCCGTTCTGCGATATTCTTATTAATCAGCTACCAGCCTATAAATCCTCTAGTATGTCTAACTTCTTAGCCTAAATTCTTAGTTTCTCTACTTCTCTTTTTCGTATTTAACTACTCCGACCAACAGTACTTTGGTTTAGTTGGTTGCAGGACGTCGCAACCAAACCTGATATGTGTCGGTTGTTTGTGAATTCTTGGCGGGTTTACGTTCAGTAGTGCAATTGCTTTCTGAACTAGACTGCTGTCACAATTAGTTGATTAAATATGTGTCCTTTACAGGACGCCTCAGTCAAACCTAGTCTCGACCAGCTGCTCACGATTCCTTGTCAAGTTTACCAGCAGTAGTCTGCCATTGCTTTCTGAACTAAGGCACCTGATTATAATCTAATGACATATTTTAACTAGATCTTATTCCAACATACGTGTAGCTTGTTTGTGAATAGTTGATCTTTCACGGCAGATCATCGCTCGTGCTGGCTTCACAGTTGATTTCTCACAACAACAGATAGTTTCTTTTGGCTCCACTAGACACTTTTAAGTCCTGTATACTCATTTTATTCTGTGTGGTCCCGCAAAACTGGTTGCTTTTAGAAAACTATAGGATACTGTACCCTATGCTTTGTTCTGCATGTACATTACCTTTGATTATGTTAAAGTAAATTCGTAAAGTATCAACTATGAAAAATGACGACATCATGAATCAATATCATTGCACTCGAGTCATTCCTGCGCGGCTCCGTCCCCTTTTGCAGTAACCAACAAAGAGTTCTCATGCTGAGGGTACCAGTGGCAGCCTGACAGATGGATCGCCTGCATCCTTCTCTAACGGTCATCCAGATACTCGGCCCAATTCCCCCCCCCCCCCCCCCACTCATGAAGACGAAACAGTCTCTCCTGGCAGATGCTGGTCCTTTATTTGTTTTAGTGCATCCTCCACTCAGACAACCTTCACCACCTCAGTCTTGTCATAGATATCTAGTAAAGTATATATTGAAGCATACACATACAAATCTATGTGTTGCACACCACATGACTTTTATAAACCAAAATAGAATATATATATACGTAGGGTATTAGAGGATATCGCTAGGTATCCGAATCACGTGGTCCAGCTCACTGAATGCGACGGTACGCCCAAGGAAGAATACACAGTTGAACAGAGACGAATTATCACCAGCCACGTAACGTTTATATCTTTTTAATGTAGTTGTATTAGTGTCTGTTTATTGTCTGTGTGTTCTAGCCGCAAATTCCATTTTGTCACTATGTTTCTGATAAAGTAAAACTTACACATTCTACTCCTTGTTTTACACTTAATTTCGAGTATTTATGTTTACCTTCTGAACGGTAATATGAACTTTAGCAATTGTGTTACTTTACAAAATCAGACCTGCAAAATAAAATCAGAAACTCGTCTCTGTATCTGCTACTGATGTTATAATAGACCAGTAAATCCACCACACAGTTGAGAACTCGGCACTCAAAAACCAAACTGTATAACAGCTCGTACAAGTTGTTGCGCTGTTTACTCACGTCTGTGTCTGGAATCAATGCTTTGAGAACAGAGATCACCAACACAGGAACATTGCAAATAAAATATTTGACAGCTATCAAAACTATAACTTTAGTAAGTTTGATCTCTTTGTTTGTCATTGTTTTATTACTTGTACAAGTTCTATCTTTAAGTGTTACCGACAAACATTCTTTCTTGATACTTTCGTCTGATTGCCTTAACCTTCCAGTTCTCTGCCTGAACTTTGTTGACTGGGCGACTGCCCGAAGCGTAAACCAGGTGCATACTGCGATAACTATCTGAGCTGACATGGGTAATGCCATACCATAGAAGGTAACACTGAACAGTTCAGCAAGTCTTATATTGTGAGACTTTACCACATCTAAGAGAGTCATATTTGACGTGGTCACATAGAACCGTTGCACTCCCTGAGTTGCAAGCAATGGATTATAACAGACCAGACAAAGAAGGGTAATCACAAAGTTGATGGCGATACTACGTTTGGCAGTGAATATGTCTCTGACCTTAAAGGGAAACATAACACAAATACATCTCTCCAGGGAGAGATAGACCGTGACAATTGTAATCTGGGAGTATGTGAACACTCTAGTATATTGTAGAACGAATTGCTTAAGCGTTATGATTTCTATCATTTCTAACGACGCAAAACTTTCCATGACATGCCATATCTCAGATAAACACGACATAAAGCATGTGATAAAATTCCAGAAAGACAGTGAAATAAATGTGATGTTTACACTTTCTCCGATTCCTTGCCTACAGTAGACAATAATGTTCACAAAGCTTGTTGCCACTCCGACAGGAGACAATAGAAAATTCACTGTTGTGGAGACATATGTTATAAAGTACGACAATATAGCTTCTGACACATCCATTTGTGCTGAAATGTTTGCGGTTGTCGGACTTGTGTCTGTGATTGTGACAATGGTGGTAATGTTGCTCGTTCTGGTCACAGGTGGCATAATGTTTGAGTTAATGTTCTGGCAGCGACAGTGTTGGAAGTTGCAATGACCGAGTCTATTATAAATAAATGCAATGTCATATAATTGAAATTAATGGCATGTCATTATACTATGATCTCATACTTGTTTATATCAGATTGTAAAAAATAACTGTTAGTAATATTTAATTTCGTTATAACACACACACACACACACACACACACACACACACACACACACACACTCACACACACACACACACACACACATACACACACACACAAATACACACACAAATACACACACACAAATACACACACACTCACACACACACACGTGCCTCGTTGTTTGTGGCCGACTGGTCTCTGAACTAATTGGGTTGCCGTGTGCAGTAATGTATGCTGCTGGTTGTATAGTGACTGCCAGTTCCGTTGACGATGAACTGTATTTTTCGTCGCGGACTTTAGCGTTGGCGTTCTGGCAGCGGCCTTATGCATAGAATACATGTGAGGGCTGTTGGTTTGTCGAGACACCTGTCCGTTCCACTTATCACATGGGACAGCGATTTGAGTGAAGAGTATTTTGTGTGATATTCACTGGCACAGGAACGGAGCATAATATGGTGACACTTTTTCGTGAAGTTATAACTGCGACTATGTTTTTGTTTGTCCATCACGAATGATGACGACCATTCATTTCATCCAGTTGGGTTGAAAGTATGGAGCCGTGAGTTTTAAGATGGCTGATACGGCCTATTTTGGCTCGAAATGTTCTTTGACAATGTGGGCAAAGAATGCTTGACGTTTCAGGAGGATCCCCTGCAGTGGTTTTTCTGTCCAGCCTCTTCTTTACAGCTTTTGCAACCCCGGTTGCTTCACAAGTGACTGCACCCTTGCGTAATGATGTACGCCACGTGTCAAGATGAAATCCAAAAGCTTTCAGTGAGATTTTCAGAGTGTTTTTAAAGCGTTTCCTCTGGCCGCCTTGTGAGCGTTTACCACATCGCAGCTCGCCGTAAAAAAAATAAATCGTTTAAGGAGCCTGCTATCTGGCATGCGAGTTAACTGACCAGCCCAGCGAATCTGATTCTTCATTGATTTAGCGTGGATACTGGGCATGGACGCTCTTTCTATAACTTCAGTGTCTGGGATCTTCTCTTGCAATTTAATCTTCAATAGCTTCCTAAGGCAGACTGTGTGGAGTGGTTTATTTTCCTAGCTTGTCGTGGATGAACAGTCATGGTTCACGAGCATATAGCAGTCTGGATAATACAACTGCTTTATAGAATTTCAGCTTTGTTTCATTGTTATTATATATTATTTCGATCTCGTCTTTTCTTTGCTATTTGATGATATTATACTTCCTAGGTACTTGAAACCCTTTCCTTGTTTCAAAGAATGTTCGTTTAGGTGAATCGTTGTTGCTTTTTCTTCTTTAGTTACAGTAACTGATTGATTGATTGATTGATTTAGGAACCGACATCACAGCATTCAGGGCATTACCATAAGCGCCCCGTCCCCATCCCCAGCAGCCAGCGAATAATTCCAACACTAATAGTTCCAGTAGCAATCTGATTATATGTTCGTCTCGCGCTTCCTCTGAGCTGTCAGATCCCCTAGTCACCCCTCGCTGTCGCATTCTTGCCAGACCATGGTGATCCATTTGCTCCTCCGAGGTGTACACGCGCTCCCACAAGGCCCCGGAGGGAATAATCCAGACGATGCTTGTCACCCGTGACTTCCGAAGCCAAGCAAGCCACTCGGCACAAAGCTTTGCCTGTCCTCACCCTACTCAGCATGGTTTCTGAGTCAGATACAATCACGATGTGTGTCTGTATCGTATTATCCATCTGGCGGAAAGCTGCACTGACCGCCTCCACCTCCATTCTTAAGCTAGATGTTGTGGCTCTCCTGCACCAAACGTCGATCATTAGCTCTTGCTATGAACCCTCAGGCACTTCTCCTGCCTCTGAACACCGAACCATCTGTGTATATAATCACATCACCCGGGCGAGCATTATGCTGAATTAGTTGCTGGATTTCCACTTCCGTGACCCCTGCTAGCCACTCCCTGCACTCCCGGCTCAATGTTATTATATCTCTGCATACGTCTGACTACTCCGCTGGAACTCTGACCCACTCCTCTCCTCGCCTAATGCTCTCCAAGATGCACACCTGTCTGATCGTATCCTCCGCCTGAGCCATCCATGATTTCCCTTGTATCAGTCTCTGACCCTTAACTGCGTCCAGCGCCTCATGCAATGGGTGATCTGTGTCTGCAGCTACTCTGAAGTATGCCTTCGCCTGCATCAACTTGAGCCTACCAGCAACAGTCGGCAGACCAAGGATGTAACGCATACACACTACTGGGGTGTCTCTAGTGCATCCCAGAATAACCCGCATAGCTTCGTTCTATATGCGCTCTAACTTCACCAGCTGACTCTTTGAGACAGTGAGCAGTCCTGGTCCATAATCAATCACTGAGAGGATCAAGTGCTTGTATAGTGTGAAAAGCATTCTCTGCTCTGTGTCCATTGCAGCCATAGTTTTAAGTGCATTGAGTCCCTTTTAAGATCTTGTCACAACCGTGTCCACATGGTCCTTGAAGGACAGACTCCTGTCAAATGTGATTCCCAGATACTTCAGTATGTTCTCTCCAGATCTTTTGGTGAAGGGTTCTAAGTGTCCTCCAGTTGTTCTCACTATGCATTCAATGTTGGTGTATAAGCTTCTGCATAAGTTTGTTAGATCTGTACTCACTCCATATTGTTTAAAGATTTTCCACAGCTTGTTTCTATCTACTCTATCAAATGCCTTTTCATGGTCGACAAAGGCTACGTAGAGTGTTTCATTGAATTAGATTGATTTTTCTATAATTTGTATAAGAGCAAAAAATGACATATGTGCATCCTTTGTTTTTCCTAAATCCAAGTTGTGTTTCGCTTAGCTGGGGTTCTACAGTAGCTCGTAATCTTTTCTCAAGAATTTTGCAAACTATTTTCCCAGTATGACCCAACAGTGAAATGCCTCTGTATTGTGTGCAGTCTCTTTTGCTGCCTTTGTTTTTCCAAATTGGGATAATTATGGCGTTTCCTCAGTCTCGTGGTGTATGTTGTTCTACCCAAACATGGTTGGATTGTCTATGTAGCCATGCTGTTCCTACTTCTCGTGCTGCTTTATTTAGTTTATTTGGTATTTCATCGTGTCCTGGTATCTTACACGAACACGAAAATGTCTGCATTGAACAAAATGTGATCTTTCAGTAAACAGTGGTTATAAGATTGTCGTGATGAAGGTTATATTACAACACGCCAAGTTTGTTTTAGCAGCCGCGGTAGCGCATTGGCTCTCAGGCTAGCCTGCCGACAAGATAGACGTGTGTTCAGAACTAGTGACACCTAGAAATATAAGATGAAACATTGGTGGACGGACATTGCCTGCGTCGTACACAGACAAGAGACGCTCGGGCATATCAGAACGCAAAGAACCAATGTATGTAGAGACACATGATCGCCTGCGCCCCTCGGCAAGGCACATCTAGGTGTAAGCTAGGTAGTAGATTATGTAATAAACTGCACTACCACTCCGACCTATTTGATGTATTCATTTGATCGAACATTTAGAGAGATGTGTTGACTGGCAAGTTGGGTCTGATACAATTAGATTCCTTGATATATTTACACGAACCATGTGACTAATTAACCAAAATTATATCATCCTCCGCCTCCTTCTCTTTTTAATCTTCATCACCACCATCGTTATCATAATCATGAAGCGCCATCTCCGCATTGAAAGACTGCTGTATTGAATCCCCAACAACCTCTGACAGGCGTCTTCACGGCGCATTCTTTGTCTTCCAGTCATCTCCTGAAGTTCTCCATCCACCTGTAACGAAGCCATCTTCCTCTCCACGAATCCGTCCGTAAAGTCCTTTACTGTATGTCTTTATATATGTCTGACATGTCTTAATTAATTTAGTGCCCAGCAAAAGGTAAGTGTAGACCAAACATGGTAGCTAATCACATGAGTTAGCATTAAACGGTAAATTTTAGTTCATTGAGAGACTGAAATTGCGGACGATAATACAAACAACACAAATAACACGATGACTCTAGTATGACGAAACATCGTCCTTCTGTCCAAATGGGAGATTATATTTGGTGATATATAATTATTCGGAACATGGCAAGTTGACTTCATTCAGCCATGCTCTGTCCATTCCCAGTCTTTTTAAAACATCGTGTATAATATGATACTTATAAGTGTTTATCTCCGAGCACTATGACGCAGCTGTGTATTCGTCTTTATAGTCAGTCCATAATTGTTATAAACGAAATGGGTTTGAATAGAATTATCAAGCGAACTGTGTTACTATGTAGTCTCATATGAAAATCTACTTACCTGCTGAATAATCTTATTATAAAATACATATAGTAAGTATTGTTACTAGAAACCTTTAACCGAAAATAATGACAGATAATAAAGTTTATCTTATAGCTTTTTTGTACATATAGATATATAAGCACTTCCTCAAATGACTATTGAAATTACAAGGAATCAAAGAATAAATTTACAGCGTGAAAATTACTGCCTGTTAACAATGCATAGCTAACTACCTGTTAAACAAAAGTTCCAAAAGTTCAGTAATATTCTCATGAAAGTATAATTATAAAGAAAGGTTAAATTTGTTTAAAGAACTAAGCTATCGTTACTATAGTTAGAGAATTACCATTTCTTGAAACACTGTATGCCAATGCAACTAATAAGTGAAGATGTTATTACGTTTAAAGCTAAATAAGAAAATTTGAGATCACATATCCAATTAAGTTAACTTACAGAGGTTATTCAGAACCCACTGAAATAAGCGTGAGTCAATTATCTTGACAGAAACCAACTTTAAACAGACTAAGTTTCTGTAGAACACCAATGCTACTTTGAATTATTGTGTTCCGTATTCTGGGATTCTGAAATAAGAAGCATAACATTTTAGTATTTTATATTTTTGTTTTCAACATTTCCGTTCTTCTCATACGTAGACCAGTGGTTCCCAAGCTTTTCAAGTAGAGGGCCATATCTACTATTTTCGGTAGTTAAGCGGGCCACAACGTTATAACATTATAAAAGTCGTGCAATATCGTTCTTACTTTTCTTAACTCTCGTCAACAACATTCTAAAACTTTAAAGGCAGTCAGTGTCAGTACTACACTGCGGCCATTTATTGGTGTAAAATCAAATGTGCATTTAACAATACATTTTTAATCAGTTTCGAAAATCACTATTAATGTAATTAATTTACAACTGTAACTGTTCTTCTTAACCAGTTACTTCAGTTCAGATGCCAGTTTATCAATGTCTGGGCACAAATCTGTCGTGTCCAAAGTCATAAGCGCAGCTAGGTTTACTGTTGATGAGTCTGGAACGTTGCTGGTTTTTTTTTGTTTTTTTTTATAACGGTCATTATGGTAAATGACTGCTCGCATCTGTAAGTCGAACCAAAACGACAAATGTAACTCTAGGCGAATGAACGCAAGTGTTCAAATTGTTCGACAGGTAATAGTCGCAGAATGAAATCATATGATCAGCTGAAGGTGAAGCAGACTGCTCCAGATATTTACATCTCATTGCAGATGTGCACTTCAACTCAATTACTTCGTGCTGAAGTTTTTGCTGTAATTGACAGAGCTTGGCAATATGAAATACGAACGGATTTAAGAAGAGGGCAAAATTATCCTCCTCTATTGTGAACTCTTGAAATTTAGATTGAAATATATCCAGAAGACTTTCAACTTTTCTTTTCCACCACAAGCGTCTTCAGAGTTGGAAACGCCTCTAAAGTCCCTTCAGTCAGCTGTCCGATAAACAGTCGTAGTCTCACTTTAAATGAAGAAATGTAATCGCACAAATTTGTGATTAGTTTGTGTTTTTCCCTGGATCGTCGCATTTAAAGAGTTTAAATGAGACGCCATTTCCACCAAAAATGCCATTTGATTAAGCCAGTCATTGTTCAGCAAACATTCCCGTTCTGTAGGTAATTTATCTATTTCAGACAGAAAGAGATAGACACTATCTTTCAGTGCTCAGAAACGTGACAGAACTTTACCTTTACATAGCCATCTGACGTCACAGTTCACAGTAGCTCACCGTATTCCTCGTTCAGGTCTGATAGAAACTGTCTGAACTCACGCCTGTTCAGCGACTTACTTCGAATTGTGTTCACACATCTCAGAGCAACATCCATGATATATTTTAGATTTAATGTCTTTCCACATGGAGCTTCTTGTTAACTGATACAATGATATTTTAATATAGTGCGGCCAAGAAACTGTTCCAATAATGCTAGACATCGAGACTTTTTACTCGTGAAAGCTGGAGCACCGTCGGTGCATACACTGTCCAATTTGGTCTATTCTATGTTCCCCCCCCCCCCCTCTACACACAACTTCAGAGTTTCAAACATATCAGTCCCGTTGGTAGTTGCATGCATCGATTCAAGTCCTAGAAGTTCTTCAATGACTTCAAAATTATCGTTTATTGCTCGAACAAAACCGGCGACCTGATCTTTTGCAGGAATGTCAGTGGATTCATCCACTGCCAAAGAAAAAGCATTACAATATTTTATATGTGCTGCTACTTGACGATAAACATCGTTGGCTAATTTTTCACCTCGCCTGGCCATAGTATTATTAGACAAAGGAATCTGATCAAATTTTGTTTCACACTTTTTATCACCAAGCATTCTAGCAGCAATTTTAAAGGAAGGCTTGATTATTTCTTCTGCATCGGTGAACGGCTTCATTTTGTGAGCAAACAGAAGAGTGACTTCGTACGACGCAACAACAGCACTCTCTTCTGTTCGTTAGCCTTGGTGAAAAATTACTGCCTGGTCAGAGAACTTTCTTTTTTAGTTATGAAATCTTTTCTTAACTCCGAATTTATCGGATATTGGGCATTTATGTCTGAATGTGTGGTCGTGAAGTGTCGTTCCAGATTAAAATTTTTTGTAACAGAAACACAAAATCCGCAGACTAAGCAAACTGGTTTACCACTACTGTTAGGCATAAATATAAATTTCTCCGTCCAATAGTCGTTGAATTCATGACAAGCAACGTCTTCACATTTTTGCATTTTATCATTGTTTGATTTTAGATTTTCCACACACGTGTTTATAGGCTTTAACGGTAAATGTGTATTTGAAAAATACCTATTTTCAACACAATACTACCAACTCTGCTAAACAGTTGTAACAGACGACCACGTGGCGCCTTGCGCACTCTGATTGATCGACAAGGCTGGGTTATGGGAACTTCATAACGCTTCATTGCGAACTGAACAGGCGAATTCGAGAATTTCTGAGCATAACAACTACGAGCAGAGTAAATTATCGCGCTGATGTGCACACTCTGCGTGCATTTTTGAAATTATTAAAATATATTCTATTAAATAATGAGGCCTTGCGGGCCACTTTCTGACAGCTGGCGGGCCACAAGTGGCCCGCGGGCCGTGGTTTGGGAACCTTTGATGTAGACACTGTGGTGTCTCTTTCTTGATTTGATTACACGTTTGTTGTGGTTTCTTGTCTTTGTTTGCTATGAAGACATGTCGCAGCAACGTCCTATTTTTCGTAATTGTGTTTTGTCAAGCTGCAATATACTTCGTGTTTTTGTTCTATTGTTTACATTTCCACAGGTTTATCGCATTTATCTATTTATGTTCATAACTTAACTTTGAATTCTGACTACACTTTGATAGGCGGCTGTCGATGAATTTCTGAAACATCTCACACTGATAATACTGAAGCAGTAGTGCTGTTCATCTGGGGCCAAGTACCAGTATTTAATGTTCTCTTTTAAGTATGAAACATAAGGTATAGTCGTTTAGTCGTTGGATCAACATCATGGCACACGGTTTAACCCATAAGTGCTCCGTTTTTCCTCCTAACTCAAACCTGAGTCTGGAGAAACTCAGCTCAATGCACGAACTCCGTCGCATCGGCGAGGATCCTGAAATACTTTGCCTAGATTTATAACTCGAAATTTTGCCCGGGCAGCGCCGTTAGGCTACTCTTTTTCGATTTCCAACTGCCAAGGGATTTTTTACGTACGCAACAATACACACTGGCGTCCGATCTCACTACCCAGAGACCAGGGGAAATGTTATTACTGGAAGTCCAGGTGGATTTTTTAAATAAATCCCGGTCCTCATCGGGGCCTGAACCCGGGACCTCCAGCACTCGAGGCGGACACCATACCCCGAGACCACTCAGCCCCCCCCCCCCTAAACATAAGGTATTTCTGTAGAAATCTGTCCCAAGGACAGACGCCAATTGAAACTATATACAGTGTGCATGTCTAAGTCATGTCCTATGATGTCTACTGACCGGTGTGGTTACGAACATTGACAGCGCAAGTAATGTGAACACAGGAATATTGCCAGCCTCGGCCACTCCAGTGATGTCTGACTCAAGATCACGACAGAAAACTCGACGATGAATCCTCGTGTTCCACGAAGAATATATCCGTTGGAGGTCAGTCTCACTAAGAGGTTAACGCGGTTTAACGTTCTTTCCTTGCCCCGGCTTACAGGGAACGTGCATTACATTACAAGCACCTGTAGTTGGAGTATGCTCGCCTAATGGCGAGGGACGCTTGTAATAGGGAAATCTAATCCACGCGCAAAATTCAGCATAGTACTACAACAAGTAGAGTTATGGACTACGCTCGAGTTCAAATCGAGGGAGTGCAAAATAAAATATTGTCTTCCCGTTCTGAAACCAATGGTAGACTAAGTTAAGTTCTTTGCATATCCTTTACAGGACATTGCATTCAACACCAGCATATTTTGTTGTTGTGATATCTTGGCAAGTTTACGTTTAGTAGTTTAAAATTACTTTCTGAATGAGCGGCACCCATACCATTTCTTAGAAAAACCAACGCATGGCGGCCTGCTGTCAAATCGTCCGCAGCTGTGTTTTAAACGCGGGAATGCGAGATTATAAACTGCATCTGTAAAAGCTTCGCCACGGAGCCGACAATGGCAAACTACTGAACATAACATTGCCTGGTGAATCACAAACAGCCAATAGGAGCTAAATGTCAATGCAACGTCCGGCAACAGACATGCGGAAATGACAACTCCGTTTCTGACCGGACTTTATCTTCAAGTCCAGCTACCCACACAACACACCACCGCTAGAATGTCAACAGACGGCTCAGTGGCGAAGGGAGTTAATAACGCAATTCGCAATCCGACATACAGCGATCGAAACACAGCTGCGGGCTATTTGAAAGCAGACGACCTCCTTGTGCAGCGTTGTTATACAATGATATGAGCGCCGGTCGTTGTGTCGTAATTGTCATACACATTTTCCTGGAAATGGAGAAACAGGACGCTACTTATAAGGAAGTATGTACATCTCCAGTGAGCCTAATTATTGGTTGGCTCAAATCCTGGGCAAGCTTGCTAGAAGGCGGCCAGAACTTAATTCTCACTTTGCCCCGAAATTGTCGTAGTGACAAGTCCCTTTTCCTAACTTAGGGGAGGTTTCTATAATGCCCAATTTCGTTCTCTGTGCATCATGTATGTTTATAAATTCATTATGGATGCTATGATAATGCTTTTGGATGAAAGAGAGTGCAGATATAAATGTTTTGTGCGTGAATGTTGAGATTGTGAAATCAGTTCTGCGGCATGACCAGCCAGTTCCAATGAATTTTATCATGCTTAACGTTTTGTCTTATGATAGTAGTTGCTGTATGCTTTGTGAAGATTATCACACTCTCACTGCACATTTGCCTTTTCTGTGTACTGTAGGACTGTTCCTTATAGATGCACAACATTGCACCTTCTTCCTCCAGATGTGGAAGGTTCTTGAGAGTCTGTATTTTACAACTCTTGTACTTAGAATGTGTGATTAGACATGTAATCTATATCATGAAGGGCGGGGGTATTTAAGTGAATGTTATGTTCTTGTGAGAGCAATAATCTCGTATGAGCAAAAAGAGGGACTCACCATGTCTTTTGCAAAACTGTGCACACTAAACCAGCAATGCAAAATGATTGATGATGACATGGCAAAAGTTTACGTTCAGTGAAGGCTAGAGGCGTTCTTAGAAATTTCTTAACTACCAGTCATTCCTGAAGATATGCACATATTGAGTTTGCAACGTTTGGTCATTGTGGTTTTGTGTTATAATCTGTGTTGATGTTGATGAATATCCATTGGATGAATCATACCTTATTTCATGCATTGATTGTATGTTTTGTTTTCTTGTGAATTTTGTTCACATGTGAAGGTGATCTATTAATTATCACCATACCTGCTGGGGCAGATGTTTGAAGTTCTCCAGAGACAGAGGGAGAGGGTGAAGGGGGATTGTAAGTAATGGAGGTGAACCGGGTCTCAACTGAGGAGAATAAAGACCGGCTTTGTGTCACGGTCGCGGGATGATAAACTATCATGCTGACCTTATCTCAACATGTCTTATCTCAATATGCGTTTTGTCTTATCGTGCGGCTTATGTCTTAAATGGGGTGAAATCGTCTCAATTGGATGCATCTCTCTCCCCAGGAGGACATTATCACAACCAGATACCTCTATCACAATCTGTCTTTGTTACTACAAAACTCTCTGTTACCACAGGACAACTTATTCTTATTCCTATGACCATATCTTATCTTGGTGTCCTGGTCTTTCATGAGTTATATTATTATGACATCATGGCATTAATGGAGAATAGGAGTGATCCATGTGCAAATAAAACTCACACTATATCAGGGTTGGAATGGATTCTATCGCCGGAGAGGCTGGATGAGTGACCTGATACCATTCTATGTTCTTCTCCACCTTTTATCTTCTCTTGATGTATGTGAAACTGTAATTATGATAACGATGTTTAGGTGGGTTTTTGCATATTCATATTGACAGAGCAATGAATGGTGTGGGGTGGCCTGAAATTCAGGAAGTAACCCTGCTGAATTGTTAAGATGACACTTGAAAGGGTCGGAGCTTTAAACCTGACTTGTAGGGGAGGTCCTTTGTTACTCCATTTTCTACAAATGTATATAAGGAAGCCCGACATTAGCGCCTGAACGATGCACGAGGAATGCTTATATTCAAAAACAGAAACCCGTCTCAAAGTGCCACAACATATTCATGTTCAGCCCAACATCTTTTCATCTGTCGTAGCACTTACCAGTTGATTGCCATCATGAATCATCAGACCAACGGGTGGAGTATGAGGCTGTAATGCTAAGATATTTACTCGGCACCAAAGGGACAGTCTACATTTTATATGAGTGGGTAAATTCACCTGGTCAATGTTTCCAGAGTAATTACCTAGTATTGCGACTGATGCCTTGCCTCAACACCCTTAGGCCATGGTACCAGGGTCGGTATCCCATAAGCGATCAACAGTTAATTTTATACCAGCAAAGCCCAGAAGATGAACAATAGTTTATACCACCAAAATTGTGATTAATTACAACATCATGTGACTGAGGCCACAGTGTACTTACTGGGAATAGAGGAGAGTTGTTTCATTGCTGTAACAGAGGAAGGGGTTTTGGTAGTATTTAGGTGGGAAACGACTACAGCACGATTGAGCATCGGGGTCGAATGAGAGGAGAGATGCTCAATTCGTGACGTGGGTTGTTGCCAAAGGGGCAGTTAACATCAAGATACCGAACAGAAAGGTTGCCACACTAATTCCAGCTGTCATCAACACGAATAAAGTATATTTATGAAGATCCACCAGACTCCACTCATGTTATGAGTTATCAGTTATGAGTTGACTTCGTTACATAAGCGAAATGGTGCCCACGACACAGGATTCGAGCCTGGTGTAACGCGAAGTCATGCCCATATAACATCGCGGAGGCCAAAAACTAAGAAGATGATCCTTGCTCCGTTTGTCTCAGTCGCCAGAAATAATTTCGGCACGCTTTTGAACAACCATTGAACGTAACAAGGCGCAGTGGAAAAAATGGCCAATAACGTATCAGCGAAAAATACAGCGACCAAAAGCCCGCCCAGGGGTGGTCGTCTGTAAGTCTTTTTCAAGACTGCTGGCTGTCAAAATTTTGCTGGCGTCAGGAGAAAAGTGAAACTGGCCATAACGAATTGCGACACCTGAGATCGTTATCAAACCGGCGAGCGTCAACTGTGGACACCATCCTGGCGACTCCTCTTATCCGTTCATCTAACGGACGTGTCAGGAGCAGAAGTATTCCTGAAGGTCAAGCCGTCTAACCGATATCTCGAGCGAGCAGGAGTGTGCTGAAAGTCGGCCCACTTTAATCGTGTCTTGACCGAGCAAAAGTTTGGCTAAAGGGCAAATCCAGTCGGATCGTTGTTGTAGGTGAGAAAGAACTTTTCAATAAGAAAATCAAGTTCAGCCTCAATGTTAATAGGTTTCGTTCTGAACGCTAACAACTAGAAAAAAGAACGTTGGTAAAAGAAGATCGAGACAGCAAATAAATAAGGCATTACTTCATGGATTGCCCAATGTTTTGTTGACGAGTCAGACTATCTCGGGGCTCTACTGCAGTTGAGAGCCGCTCGCTGTTGTGTGTCAGACTATCTCAAGACGTCGATGATGTACTCCATCTCAGAAGGGACCCAACCAGGGGTTGAAGTTTATCCAGGCATCCCAAGAGAAGTAACTAACTGAAGAGACGAAGTACCTGGGGGAAGAGACAGACTACCTGAACTCCGCTACCTGAACTCCGCGACTGATTGATTTTCAGCTGACGCAGAATCCTAGTGTTTGAGTATAACCTGAAGACGAGTCTAGAGGAATACACGAAACTTACTTGGATCAGGAACCGAGAGTAGGGTAATCTGTGAGCATATTATCTAGTCGAACTGTTCTTGTGTATATATAAACTGAATTTCTTAAATTAGCTGATTACAAATGAGGTTGTGATTGTTTGTTATATATAATAATATTTCAGCATAACAGATTCATCACGGCACAGTAGAGAATTATTCCAGCTGAGTTTGTTTTTTTCCAGCTATTAAGAAGCATATAGAAGAAGATATTGTTTTTAGGCTGAGATAGCATAAAGAGTAAAAATGCACCTGAGCAGAGACTTAGGACGCGTGACTGCATGGTTAGGAGAGTTAAAGGTGGCAGTCAGCGAGGTAGAATGTTTCGTACACTGGTTACAGAGTAAAACAAATAATGTAGGAAGTAATGAGATAAAAAGGAACAACAAGAATAGCCGAGGACAGCCACTACTTAATGAAAATAGAGGACAGTATAGAAACATTTACGTTAATCCAAGGATGACTAGGGTTAGGAGCTGGTATAATGATCAGGGATACAGAAATGGACATGAGAGAGACTGTTCTAGGAGTTGGCCATCCTATACTGTAAGCGCTAGAAAAAGACGTGATGAATGGTTTGAAAAAAGACAAAGACAATATCTAAACACAGGTGTAAGAGACAGAGTTGAACCTGTAAATAAAATACAAACTAGTCCTAAAATGGTTGCGAATGTGACTAGTGGACAGGAAAAGAAAACGATGGTCTTAGTGAAAAAAATAAACCGAGAGACACAGACGCAGGCAGGTAATACGATAGAAAATAGTACACAGACTCAGGTAGATATTGTAGAGAAAAATACCCAAGTGCAACCAACTAAGAAAATAGCAAGGGGAACGCAGACTATTAAGACGGTGGAAATTGCGGAAACACCTCAGGTGAAATTAGAAAAAGGAGACAAGGTTGAAGTTAAGAAAGATAGACAGACGAAAACCAAGGATGAAAGGAAGCCAAAGAGGAGAGGTATTGAAAGAGGAAATAACAGTATGATAGTTAATAGAGGTACTGTCATGTCAAGTTCCTCAAGTATAGACATGAAACTAATTCCCAAGTGGTGTAGGAATATTAGTTGTCGGAGTTCAGATTACGAAGAAGATATTTCCACATGTTATAGTGATTCTGAAACAGATATAAATACTGGTGAGTCGAAGAATGAGAGAATTACACTACGAACAGATCCTGACTTGAAGCGTAATGTTCCCTCGTACGGTGTAGTTGCTGGTGGACAGACGGACAGAGTTTTAGTTAGTGACTCTAGAGAACTAGATACTAGTTTATATGACAAGAAAGTAGGGAAAACTAAGAGGCGAATACCAAGAAAGAGAAAGAAAGGCAGATGTTCTAAAGGCGACTATGGGAGTAGGGTCGACGTATCTGCAGTAAATTATTATGAGAATTATTATGAGTCTGATGAAGGAACTGTTATCAGTGTGTCATCTGAAGACGAGATGGGGAAATGTAAACGTTATATAAGGTTGACAAGAAACAGTGAGCAGACCGACGCAAATGAAAGAAATAAAGGAAAGAATTCATTTAAGAATAGTAGACAGATAGCGGGAATTTATTCAACGACAGAAAGCGACTTGAGAAAAATAGAAGACCTTATGACCTTAAGACCAGAGTACTTTAACAACAGGTTAACAACGGATAGTGATGATGGTATAATTGAAGCGAGACGAACATCAGTACTAAGAGACGACGAAATATTTGGTTTCGATGCGCTCTATGGGTGTTAAAATTATTTGGGTGAGGAAGGAAAATGGAATTGTTTTGGAAGAGTTGCGGTTTGAGCACATAGATATATGAGCTGTCTAAAATAGACAAATGAAATTGTTTGGTGTGGCGTCACATGATACAGGGTGGCGATGGTGTTGTTGAGAGTTACGGCAAATGAGATTTTACGTGGATACGTAATACAGAATTAGGATATATTGTGTTCAGTGACGATGTAGGAAGAGTAGAAATTAAAATAGTCCTTTGTCCAGAATGAATAGATACAGAGAGTTAGTCACGTTGAGTGATGTATAAATGGAGTGATTAAAGTAGAGTAGATTCAGCACATAATTAGTAGAGAGAGGGATAAAATAAGTATGGATGGTTCGACTCAGAGCTGTGACATGAAGTCTGAGATAGTTTTGTTTGGTAGATTGAGAAGTAGGTGTGGTGTTGTTTACGGCTGGGCCGAGAGTGTCTAGTGAAGAGATACAGATTGAGGAGGAATTAGATATTATGTGTGAAATAGTCAGTTGAACGTGAGAATATTAAGAGTAAAAGACTGTAGAAGTTGATGATTGAAGAATACGAGTTCTTGGTGAGAGGGATGAAGTAATTACGTCATGCTTGCGGAGAAGGAAGAGCTGATTAAGTCTGAAAAAGTTGTTGTGTGGAGAAGTATAGAATGATAGTTACGAGGTCAGTGGTTCAGCGGAATGAGGTTTGTTTTGAAGAGATAGTAGATAGTGCTGTGAAAGCGATATAAGTTGCGAGAGATAATGTATAGAGTCTGACCTTTGAAAAAGAGAGGATGAGTGAGAAAAGTAGAAATAAGTAAACAGTTGAATTGTGAAAGTCCTGTTGAGTGTTGAAGTAGTTTGTCTGATAATCAGTTGTTCTTGTAGCGATAAAAATGTAGACAAACATGTGTGCGTCGAGTATGGATAGGCTGTTGGCAAGTGTTAAGTACAGCATGCATGTACGAGGTGTTTAGTTCGTACGTGAGTATAGTTCTAGACAAACAGGTGTTCGTCGCGATGAGTGAAGTAGGAGTGAGGTTTGGTGATGTCGCCTGAGCGAAGTACATAGATAAAATGTAATAGTGCGCTGATATATCTTGTGTCAAGGTGTGTAGAGGAGGTCGATACGCTTAGATTGTGGTGAGTGATTGCTGGAATGTTGAATTGGCCTCTAAGTTGTTTTTTTTTATATAGTAATAGTATGGACACGTTAGGTTGTCGCGATGCGAAAATAGTCGTGAGATGAGAGAGAGGTTGTGTATCATTGTTCGTGTGAATATATGAAGAGTGGTTGATAAGTGACGCTGATAAAAAGAGGAATTGAGAGATAGAGAGAACATGATTAGAGAATTGGGATGTCGTTTCGTTAGAATATCTGACGTTGAAAAAAAAAGTTAGGGAAGTTGTGTGACAAGTTGACGGAAACAGAGTTAACATTCTGAATGATGTTTCATAAAATATGTTTAGTATTGTTAACAGGGATATGTCGAAGCAAGAATGCCTAACACTGAGAAATGAGAAAAGTGAGCTCTGCTGTCAGTTATAAGTGGAGTGGGTTGCTGTTCTGGAAGAGTCCCGATAAATAGGAAAAGGAGTGAAAGGTACAGAGGTAAACAAGGTTAGTTAAATGAATGTTGGAGAATGTGTTTCGATAAGAGTGACCAGTTTGATTATCGTCACAATACAAGAGTGCTAGGAGAGACCTGAGGATTAACTTAGAGTAGTCGTGGTGAGATGTTGGAAAGTAATGATGTGATTAGTAAATTGCGTCGGATAGACGAGAAACATAAAAAGTAGACTTGGTTGTATTGGTGAGAGACAAAGTTTTGTTGGACGTAAGAGGCTAGAGATACCGTAGTTAAAGGTAATAATAATGATTAACAAGTGTAGTGACGCTTGGAATAAATCCAAGGGAAACAATTGGTGTGCCAGGTCACAGGTTCTATTACTGGATAGAGGACCACTGGTACTTTGAGATAACATTGGAATAGTAATAGGTGAAATGAGTTGACCTGTAGTTTACAGTGATTGTGTTCCAAATATTGTGATGTGTAAGGAGTTAGTTTTGTAAAATATTGTGAGGGGAGATAATCAATGTTTGACTTCCAGAAAATGGAACGGTCAATTGTGGAGTGGTGATTTTGGTTGAGGGGAACAAGTATTGTTCCGCGATATGTTAGTCTGCAGATATGTATATATATATATGTGTATATATATTTTGGCATTAATGCTTGGCATTGAGTTGTTTTGTTTTATAACAAAATAGGCATGATGTGTGTGAATAGGTACGTGTTGCTTGATCACTTTAAGTGGTTAATTCTGTGTGAATTATATTCTCTTTAGCGAGAACACAGTTGTTTTGATTGAAGTTGAGTTTTCAATGCCTCATATATGTTTTTAATTGATTTGGTTTGGTAAAATGATGGTAGTTTTAGAATAGGATTGTGGTGTTCTTAGACTTTTACGTACAAACTATTGGTCCGTAAAAGAGACCAGTAGTATTAACTAACAATAGGTTAGGATCTATGTTGTGTTATTTTAATATATATTTTTCTTTGAATGAGTTCATACCTTTAATTAATATGTGGGGAAACATAAATGATGTAAAAAGTTTTTTTTTTTGGGGGGGGGGGGGGTATGATGTTCTGTTTTGATTTTATTTCGCTTAACTTATAATGTAAGTGAATTGTCTTGTATGTTTGAAAATACATGTTGGAAATTAGTTAGGTTAAGTTTAATCTACATGGTTTTGTCTAGAATAAAGACAATACATGGGGCTTTATTTTAGTCCTTCGTTCAGAAAATAGTAATAAACTACTGGGGACTAGAAGAGAGACATTTATTTGGGATCCTTCGTTCAGAAAATAGTGATAAACTACTGGGGACTAGAAGAGAGACATATTCTCCTTGTAAATAACAAGTTGATGTATATGCTACTAGCAAGGTTGCTGTGATAATCAGCGTTGAGAGGTTAAGTTGTGGAAACATAGGCCATACTTAGGTGACGGGGTTAATATACAAGTTTTGAACATAGTTTCAGGGGGTCAAAAGAGCCATGGGATTGAAGAAGAAGAAGTGGGTAACGGGTTGCCCCAGACAAATAATTAAACATGAATTGAATCCATGTTTGATTAGATACTGTAGATAACAGTACAATAATAGGTGTGAAATATACATTGGGAACAAAATGACATGGGGTTTTGAGGGTCCGTGTTATACGGACTGCAGTCACAGACGTGAGTTAGGAGCAGTACATGGTTGCTGTTGATAACGGCATAAATTAACAACTGGAGGTTTGAGTAGATGTGCCCATAATAAATGGACAGTAAGGGGGCAAGATTAAAAGAGAGGTGTATTATGTGAGGTGATGTGTATAATGTTGGAAGAGGTCTTAAAGGATAATAGATTTTTTTAATTGTGTCCTCGGGATATGTTTTGTGGTTGACATTACAATGAGAGGTTAAAGTAAGGTTCAGAGCCATAAAATTGGTAGTGTCTGTAATATATAGACAATTGTTTTCTGATGCTGTAGATAGCAGCGTAAACGTTTACCATAATGAGTGGTATTGTAGGAGATATAATTATTTTAGACTTTATTACATAAAGTCTCAAATGACATAGGAGGGTAAAGGAGTATGGTTTGGTAAAAGGAGTGTGATTTAGCTGAGTGTGGTCTTTGTGTGGAAGAGTTCTACTGCTTCTTTTAAATACCGGTGGCCACCGATTCTTTGTCTTTCTATTGTGTGAGAGTGATTACAGGTTGAAAGTAGAGAATTGGTAGTGTTGTTGAAGACAATGGGGGGTTGGTACCAGAAAGGTACAGTGTTTGAGTTGTTATTTCAACCATATGTGTTATGACGTATTGTATATACTTGTTAAGTTGAGTTTTCAATGTTATTATGTAGTTGATATGAGTTATTAGGTTATGAAGAGGAAATATTTTATAGTAGGGTACTAGATTGAAAATACGACAGGGAGAAGGGTTAAATGATATAATATTTGCTCCAAATTTGAGTTGGTTTGGGGAAGATTAGAGGAAATCTGGGAGTTAAGGAAAAAGAGGGAATAGAGTAAGAGAGTTGGGAGTAAAGAATTTTTCCTTTAGAGGAAAAATTCTTTAGAAAACATAGGGAGGTGTAACAGAGGAAGGGGTTTTGGTAGTATTTAGGTGGGAAACGACTACAGCACGATTGAGCATAGGGGTCGAATGAGAGGAGAGATGCTCAATTCGTGACGTGGGTTGTTGTCAAAGGGGCAGTTAACATAAAAATACCGAACAGAAAGGTTGCCACACTAATTCCAGCTGTCATCAACACGAATAAAGTATATTTATGAAGATCCACCAGACTCCACTCATGTTATGAGTTATCAGTTATGAGTTGACTTCGTTACATTGCGTCTTGAAGAATTTGTCTGTCACACTAAAGGATTTGTCATCACTAATGAAGGATTTATTGTCACTGTTGAAGGATTTATGTCAACTGGTATAGTCAGAGAATGGGTACCAGCCCTGTCCAAATTATGCAGCTAAAGGTGGAGAGAGAGAGAGAGAGAGAGAGAGAGAGAGAGAGAGAGAGAGAGAGAGAGAGAGAGAGAGAGAGATTCTAAGTATATAACTTGGTGTGGGATGGCGTTGTTGACATGAAGCTGGTCTTGCTGAAGTCATGTTGATATAGTTGAGTTTCCTGGTTCCTTGAACCACTGCTGCTAGTGGTTCTTCATACAAGTCATTGTCTACAATGCATTCCAGGATTATCTGCTGCCTAGTCTGAAGAGGAACTCCTACTGGTGTTTGATCGGCCCCTGGCATCAGCTTCACTGGGCCATACAGTGGACATATATTTTCAGTCATTGTCATGTTCACTCAGTATATCTCTTTATGGAAGTAAATAACAGAGTTGAGTCAAGAGTGGAGACAGCGGGGCTGTCTTTCCTTAAGCCAAATCATAGGTGAACTGGGATGTGTTATATAAGCAGTTTTTCCTATGGCATGGAAGGAACATATCTGTCTGAACTGACGGTAGTGATTTAAAAATGAGGGACAGTTGCCATCATCAGGCAGATAGATTCGAGGATGTATATGGTTAATATTTTATATCATTATTGTTTGGGGAAGACATCAAATGGTTTACACTGATGTTATCATTCATGTGTTTGTAATAGTGGGTGGGATATTTAATATCCACAGGTCCAGCTGATAATTTTCCCCAAAACTACCATCTTAATCAACACATTGATAAGTTGAAACATGGAGTTTTTGTCGATAAATTGTTGACGTTTTGTTCAAGATTTGTTGTTCACTGTTTTCATGTAATTATGTGTTACATCTGGGTTATGATCATTGGTGAGGAGAGATCCATACCCTTAGACATCCTGTATAAATGGAGGAAAGTTCTACTCGCGGGGGGGGGGGGGTGTCTGTGGTTGATTTCCCTGATCATTTCGCCTTCCAAAGGAAGCCCTTTCTTTACAAAAATCGTTTAGGTTTTATTCTTTCAAGTTGGGGGTTCTGAGCCATTACAAGGCTTCTTAAGGAATGCTGAATAAACTCACAACCCATGATTATCCGGTATACCAGTAGTCAACTCACCCACTATTCTATATTAATAACCTCAAACTGGCGGGCATAGACCGGAGATTGAGATGGGTTATTTTTCCACTATTGGGTGGCTATACCTCACAGTCTTTCAGAAAACAATGACAAACTACTGAACGTAAACTTGCCAAAAGTCACAAACAGTATGTGAGCAAGGTGGTGTGTTCAATGGAAATCTGGTTGTTGATTTTATTTTGGAACAATACAGTAAGCAGCAATGAAGGACAATTTCTGCTGCTTGCGCTGGGTGGGTGCTTGGTTGGGTATCCTTTAGAAATCCTGAGATGTTAATACCTATAACAGATGCATAATTTACATCAGAAAGAGGCAGTCATCATGTTATTGGTCCCGTTATGAGAAAACTTGATCATGCTGTACAACCGGAAAGATTTGTGGAAAGAGAGATCTAGGAAGACAGTGAGAGAAAATTGAGTCTTGTGACTTTGCATGGAAGGTAGTCAATATATTAATTGATCCAAGTCTTCGGAAATCGCAATCTGTGAAGAAGCATAATCGCCTACGCCAGCCGGCAAGGCACTTGATGATGATGATGATGATGATGATGATGATGATGATGATGATGATGATGATGATGATGATGCCGAAGACATAAATTGGCGATAAAATGGTCTGATCCCTCAAAAGTAGTTGCAGCTACCTGACTATGGTATATAGACTTTCTTCCTGGCCAGGTTCAATATACTGTTCTCCCGATCTGGACGAAAGTTTTATATCAGCGGGAACTGTGTTACTCTGGTTTCCCTCTCCAAGCTAACCACAACAACGGGGTTTGCAAGACTGGTACTGGAAATGTGCTTCTCCGGAGTAGCATTCTAATATATATTAAGGTCATTATTCACGTAAATTACAAGTACCTCAGAAATCGAAGTGGATTAATTCAAAAGCATGTCTTTTGCAGAACTTCTTTCCCATAACAACCGGCCGGAAAATAGCTAGGCCATAAGCAAGGTGTCCCGCGTCCGATACACCCATCTGGAGATAATCTACCATATCCTGCACCCATCGTCTCTTTGGCCTTCTTCTTCTTCTTCACTTCCCGGGCATATACCCCTCCATGATTGTTCTCTGCAAACTTTTATGGCGTTTCATCTCCCTGATCATCATGTGCCATGTCGATAAGCATGGGTGGCATGTTTCGCCATGTTACTCGATAACCAGATTCGTGGATCAGCTCAATGTTCATGTCTCAACTTTGCCACATGGCCAAGCCATCCATGTATTTACTTCTCTGCATTTCCCTTGTTCTCTTACCCTCGATCGTGCCAGTTGTCACCAAGTTCTCCAATGTATTTATTCTCGTAACGTTGCCAAAATATGTTGACTGTCTACGTTTAATTTATGTAATCAGTTTACGATTTTTATTTGTTTCTTGTAGGACTGGGTCATCAGGACCTGGAGCACTGTTTTTTTTTTTTTTTTTTTGATCGTCGAAGCACAGCCTTAATTTCTTTCACTGTCACTGTGTCTTCCTCCGAAGTGTTCTGGGCCTTGCATCTGTCTGAGGTGACCTCCTTGGCCATATTTCGGCCTCCCATGTCTGTCTGGTTGCCCTGCTCAAGGTAACGTTCAAAGAGGGCTTTGCCCTTGTCCTCGTCAGACCTCACCTGGGCAAGCTGCTGGAGAAGGTAATTGCCAGGAAAATATCAAGCCAACTAGAGAGGCAAGGTGTTTTCCCACCTACCCTGGGTGGGTACCGTCCAAAAAGAGAAACCTGGACCAATGCAGCAGTCTTTGCCCATGATGTCTATGAAGGTTTCCACTCAGGCACTGAAACCGTTGCTGCAGCGATTGATCTTGAGGACGCATACAACAAAGTACCACTGGATTTTTTAATGTTTCAGCTTCTTGAACTAAACGTAAGTCCATTCCTCCTTAGTTGGATCGCTGCAGCCCTCTACCAACGGAAAGTAGTTTTTAGGTGTGGCAGTTGGACTTCGGAACCAACAACAATATATCCTGGCCTACCACAGGGATCACCATTATCTCCGGTACTGTTCAACGCCTACACAGTGAGAATCACCAGTGAGCAGATCACTGGACCTGGCAGGACATTGTCGTTTTAGTGTATCGTCAGGGTAAGGATAGAGAGGAGGTTGCTGTGGAATTACAAAACGAACTCAATCGCATAAGTACTTGGTGTGATGAAGCTGGGGCAATGGTCAACCCAACAAAGGCAACAGTGACTTGGTTCTCGTTGAATAATCATATTGTCAACAATCCAACACCAACTGTAATGCTGTGTTCAGAGACGGTGGAAAGAACGCAGGCAATGAATTACCTGGGGATACGGTTTGATCGAAGCCTTGCTTATAATGTGCACATAGACCAGGTGATAACAAAGGCCAAGCGGGGTTTGGCAGCGATGCGGGTGATGGCGGCAGCAAACTGTGAGCAGCGCCATCTATGTCTTCTGTACGAGGGGCTGGTCATGTCTGTTTTGGAGTATGCAATGGCAATCCTCTCAGCCATAAGCAGATAGAAAGGATGGAAAGGATACAGAATGAAGCTATGCGCATTATTCTTGGATGTACAAGAGATACAGCATGCAGGGCGATGCGCTACCTTCTTGATTTTCCAACCATTGAAGAGAGAATACAAGTTTGCAGGGCACGCGCCTACCTCAGAATTAACGCAAACACACAACATCCACTGCATAGTGAAATTAGGAAGGTGAAGGGCAGCATGTTAAAAAGAGGACGGTCGTGGATGGGTCAAGCCGAAGACATTCGTCAACAGGTGTGTTCACTTGAGGACTTAGAACCTGGCGAGGAGTGGGTGCAAGTGCCAACAGACTTCTGCACATCCTTTTCAGTTTGCATCCAACTAGATAGAAAATGCAGACAAGAAAATCCGGCTGCTGTTGAGGCTGAAGTACAAGCGTTGATTTTCGAGAATTCGCTAGACGGTGACGCAGTCATCTACACAGATGGGTCGGTAGTCCGACATGTGAGAAGCTCATGGGCCTTTACAGCTCGGGCCGGAGGGAGAATTGTGAAGGAGGACTCTGGTGCTTTCACTGAAACCACAAGTAGCCTGACCATGGAAGTCATGGCAGTAAGTAAAGCAATAACATGGCTCGAGACAAAGACATTCACTAGGGCTTGTTTCCTTAGCGACTCAATGAACATGATCAAGAGGATAGAGGAGGGGTCGATGCGAAGAGAATGGTTGCTGCCTCTGAAGCGGTCTCGGCTGGCAAAGAATAGTTTCATCTTCGTGCCAGGTCATGCGGGAGTACAAGGAAATGAGCGGGCTGACAAGCTCGCAGGTGAGGCTACTGTGGAGGGCGGACGCGCCATGGACCAGGCTGACATTCTGAATGCTCTACGAGAAGTGAGACTTTTGCAAGAACCAAGTGATGACTGTGAATCTACAACAATGGCCAGACTGCGGGAGCAGCAAATTAAAAGAGGGGTGGCCAAACAAGAACACTACGCAGGAAGCCAAAGAAGATTGATAAACCAACACAGAACTGGCGTCGTTAGCCGCTACACGCTGCGGGATTTGCTGAGGAGGGGATCCGAGCACTTATGGACTGAATGGTTCGATGTGCAACGAGGATGATCTGTCGACTAACTAACTAACTAACTAACTAGGACTGGGTCATTAGTTTTTATTTCTGTCCATGGTATTCTTTGCATTTTCTCCACAAACCACATTTCCACAGCCATAAGATATTTTCCAGTCTGTTTGCTCATTGTCCACGCTTATACACACATAAACGTGAGATCTATGTAACACATCAACAATCTCTTTCTCGTTGCAAATTACATCTTTTTATTGCTCAGCATGTCAGTATTGGTCATTATGGTAATGACGTTAAAATTGACTAAAATATTTCAAATTTCTTTGTTTTATCGCCTTCAGTAGCCAACCGTCTTCAATATTCAGTTCTTGTCGTATGGATGCAATAATTATTTTCTGTATCAAAGGTATTTCTAGAACCCGTCTATAACATTTATATTCAAGAGCATTTTTTGCGATGTTCAGCTTGTTTCGTAAGTGACACTGGTTATAGGGAAAGCTACTTCACACGCAAAAATCAGGCCAGTACATTAGAAGTAGTGGCACGTGTATGTACTACGCTTGTGTTCAAAGAGGGCAGGCGGTTAAAACAATGTTTATGGAATGACTTGGATTAGGCCTTGGTTGGTAAAGCACTCTCTGCAGCAATGCCCAGTGGGTGCCTTTGGCCGCAACGTCCATTTTGTTTCTTATAGTCGTGCTCTAATAAAGCTCACAATTTTCTTCTCGTTTTTCTGGGATTCATTCATTGCTCATGGCAAGGGACACTGCTAATAGGGAAAGCTAACCCACACGCAAAATTCAGTCCAACACTACTGGAAGTAGTGTGTATGGGTTACGATTGAGTTCAAAGCGAGTGAGCGAAAAAAAATAAATAACAGTGTTTCACCGTATTCAGTACATATAGCAAAGTGTTTCACCACATTCAAAACATATAGCAAAGTGGTTTATTTGGTTGTTTCGGGATTTGAGATTTAAATATTGAGCACAACCCACTACTGGCAATGCTGATCGTATTCTGGTCTTAGGCCTTAGGTTCATACCGAGGTGTGCTCAATATTTATATACCAAAGTGTTTCGTCATATTTACTGCATATACCAAGATGATTCACCACATACAAAGACATACACCAAAGTGTTTCGTCACATTCAATTCATATAACAAAGTGTGTCACCACATTAAATACATATACCAAAGTGTTTCA
The DNA here is from genome assembly GCA_963921405.1 of Cepaea hortensis. NCBI lineage: Eukaryota > Metazoa > Mollusca > Gastropoda > Stylommatophora > Helicidae > Cepaea > Cepaea hortensis. The sequence goes on from OY992882.1 coordinate 114,210,809, forward strand.
TCATATTTGCTGCACATACCGAGATGATTCACCACATACAAAGTATACACCAAAGTGTATCAACACACACACACACATTTACCGAAGTGTTTCATTATATGCACATGGTATACCAATGTGTTTCTTTATTTTTACAACAATACCAGCATGTTTCTTCATATTCCCAACACATACCAGAGTGTTACATCACATTTAGTACATATAACAACATGTTTAATCGTATTCCCATCATATAATAGTGCACAACTATACACGCAGTGTGTATCTAAGTTTTTTTCTATTTTCACAACATGTATCAATGTGTTTAATCAAATTCACAACATACACCAACGTGTTTCATCACATTAAAAACATATATCAAATTGTTTTATCACATTTACACCATATATAAAAGTGTTTCGTCACATTCAAATCATATATCACAGTTTTTCATCACAATCACTGCACATACCAAAATTGTTCATCAAATATCCATCATGTACTACAGTGTTTCGTTACATTCACTCAACCGTACTGTTCCAATGCTTATATCAATAACAAAAGTGCTAACGCAATAGAATGTAATCAACGTTGTACAATATGTTATATACTTTAATATCACTCCTGAAAAATACAGTAAATAAATGCCCTTTGACACGTACTGATATCTTTTGCCTGTATGGTGCTAAACCCATATTTTACAGACAAATCGTCACTTAATGAATCAGTGGTAAAATGCACACATGTCGCCTGCACTTCCCATAATATGTGCTGTTACCCATCTTCTCATAGGGCGTCATGGGAGCCCATGTTACATTAAAATAAGAAAGGTTGTCACCTAAATGATATTTCAATCTACGACCACCTGGCCAATAGGCAAGCGAGTTAGTCACTGCGCCACCTCGCCTCCTAAGGCGAAGGATAATTCACTAAAGAAAATACCAATAAATTTAAGGTACACATTCATTGAACATCAGTTTGAATTTCGTATAGTTAAGGAACCAGTGACACGATTGGTAAATTAAGATTATTAGCAGAATGAAATTAAGTGGGGGGGGGGGGGGGGAATATAACTTTTTTGGCATTACAAAATGATATGATGCATAAAGAAATAGTCACACAACTAGTACAAGTCTCATCTCATTAGCAAAATACATGATTCTTTAAAAAAAAAAAAGCAAGCAGAAGAAGCAGTCATATCATACATGAAACATTTTTGCTAATGTAAGACAGAAGAAATGTTGAAGCAAACAATGAGAGAAATAGATAGTCTTACATATGAAAAAGACACGAGAAAAATAAAAAGTGCAATCTGAGAAGACTAGAAATATATTTTACTGAATATATGTGTTAAATTAATAAATTAGAACACCCATCTGTAGTTGTAAGGGAAAGATGTGGACTTGTTCAAGTACAGCAGAAAATTAACAGGCGAATTCAGACCATCATTACATCTAATAAATAATAACAATAATACTTCTTTAACAGAAAGTAAGTTGTATTAAACAATGGAAGGAGTATAACGAAATGTATGTAGATACGACAGACAATATAATTAAAGGGGAGGAGAAAGAATAAGAACCATTTTAGGAGAAGTATGACAAACAATACAGAGTCTGATGAAAGCGAAGTCACCAACCTGTCTTGATTTCATCATCTCATCTCATCATGTTCCTCTTGTACCTTGCGGTGTCGAGGTGAAGTATAAGCATCGTGAGAATGCCCTATTATGGGCTTCATGTATAGATATTCCCATGGACTCTGCTATTCCCTCCGTCCAACGTTTACGTGGTCGGCCTCTTCCTCTGTTTTCATCTGGTCTGTACATCATTGCTTGTTGTGGTATGCAGTTCAATGGTAACCTACTTGCATGGCCAAACCATTTGATGTGCTGCTTTCTAATAAGATCTAGTGCTGCTATAACACCAACTTTAGTCCTGATTTCTTAATTTCTGATCTGATCTCTTCTTGATACATTGAGTATTCTTCTCAGGAAGCTCATTTCTGTTTTTTCTTTTCTCTTTTTCTGTCATTGTCCAGGTTTGACATTGGTAGCATAGAGTTGGTAGGAAGAATGTGTTGTAAAGTGCTTTCTTAGTAGGTATTGATACATGTTTATTCTGTAGTATTGGTGCCATTTGTTCAATGAGTTGGTTTGCCTTATTGCATCTATTTTCGATCCCGTCTTCTGATTTGCCATTTGATGATATTATTCTTCCTAGGTACTTGAAATTCTTTGCTTGTTTCAATGGATGTTCGATTATGTGAATTGTTGTTGTTTTTTCGTCTTTGGTTATAGTCATTACCTCTGCTTTGTTTGTGCTAATTTTCATGTTATGTTCCCTACACATTTCGTTTAAACTATTAATGTGGTCTTGTATTTCAGCTTCTGATTTTGCTATTAGTGCTTGGTCGTCCGCAAACAGGAGTTCTCTAAAAGTTAGATTTGCAGATGCTTCTTCTTCTGTGTTCTCGTCATGCGGTATTCTTGCGGTCTCTGTTTGGCTGTTTGACTCGAATTGGTCTGTTCAGTCATGATTTACTAACGGAGCTAATCCACGTGGCAGGAGGCGGAACCGTCCTTATCTTTCATGGCATCCACCAAGTAAGCAGACCCACATACATCAGTATTGACATTGGGGTGGATACTGGTGACAGCAGATACCCGTCATAGCACTAATCCATGAAGATACTGGTGAGTGAGTTGTCGTGGTGTTTACGGGTGGATCCGTGGGCCGGGGCATATCATATGCATGATATTCTCAGCAAACTTAAGATGCAAAACTGTCAATGATGCAAGATGTGCGTTGGCAGCGATAACAAGCCGCTTTACAATGGAAACAATTGCTGTTATCAATGTCCTGAACTGGCTCTGTACGCACCAGTACTGATAAACATACATTCTGGGCGACTCAATGAACATATTTAACTGATTTAATGCTTAAGGATAATATATCGTCAAAGTGACCTTATAATTGAACTGACGGATGACATATCGATATATTAGTGTCATCATGCTATTTGTTTTGTTTAGTGGCATCTTCATCAATTGTAAATCTCAGTGAATGGAAATTTACATCAACATACTTGTTCAGTTGATTATATACCATGTTTGGTGCAAACCTACTGTTTGTTTGGCCTCGAATCAGTTACGAAGGTCCAGACACGAATGGCGAACACACCAAGCATATCACAATGGGTCCCGCAAACGTTAATCTATGTACCGGGACACTGGTGTGCTGACAATCTGCAAGCTTGATCTTTTGTTGGATATCGAGGTGATCAATGAAGGAAAGGCAATGGACGGTATGATCAATGTTTTAAGAAATACACGGATGTCATGGGATGACATGGGAATCTGCTTCAAAATACTCACTGATCACTAACATGCACTATTTCTGAAGACATGGATCAGCGGTCTTTGGCCCAAAGAATGGAAGAAATCAGTATATCCTCTCAGAAAGAAAATAGATTTGAAACTATCGTATTATCGCATTAACAATCCCCTGCGATTCATTACTAACACGATTTAAAGTAAGAATATGAATCTCTGGTTGATCACCAAGTCCTGCAAAGGAAATGCAACATTTTAAAATGTCTACACAATCATAGAGTTGAGGTCATGCAACATTTAAAAATAAAAGTCTACACTTCCATAGAGTTAAGGACATGAAACATAAAAAAATAAGTCTACACTTCCATAAAATTGAGGACATGCAACATTTTGACTCCATTGTGGACTAACATTTACTTCTCGAATTGCTCTATTCAGTAATATTCACTACCGTCATGAATTGCAGTTACGCGATACGGGAGCAGATCGCCTTGCGTTTGTGTCCCTTATAAAGTTATGAGTGCCTGTCATTCACAAAACAATGGCAAACTACTGAATATAAAATTTGTCAAGAAAGCACGAACAGCCAATAAATGATGGGTTTGACTGCAACGTCCTATAAAGGATATGTAACTGAGTTTGTAACTCTCAACCTGGGAATATCATATGTTATAATGCAAACCTACGTGCATTCGATCTTAATCGATACGGCCTCCCAAGTCAATCAAGTCTTCAATTGGTACCAGGAAATGACATGGAAAATAAAAGCGACAAGCGTGATATTGATAACTTTGTTCATGATTACCGATTGATCTATAAAAATATAGCATTATCATCAAATGCCCAACATGTCTTATTGCATGGAATATGGTATTTTATGTTACCTTATATATAATCATCCGTTAATCAATTTGTTCAACGCAATGTGTCGTGTCAGTAACCGTGGGCGGTCACGGTTCGTCAACTCACAAGATCACGAGAGTCGTGGATCAGGTCTGTGTTTTAGTTCCGAGTATGCCATCTGGCCAAGCTTTTCAGATATGTTTCCTTTTCCTTTGCTCTTTTCCCACCAATGTTGCTAGTTGTCACTAACTTTTCAAGTTGATTTCTCCCCAACGTGCGTCTCAAAAATGTTTAATGTCTACGTATGTCTAATTTGTTATCATTTGAAAATAAAGTTCGTTCGTTCATTCGTATCGTCGTTCGTTCTTCAATCCATTTGTGGTTTTCGTGTATTTCTAGCAGGACGCGCTCATTGGTTTTCGACCCGCCCATGACAATCTTTTCTCAGAAACAACATGTCCACAACCACTAGATGTTTCTCAGATACTGTTACGGTCTGGGTACTTTTGAAAATCATGGTTTTAACTAAATATTCAAATTGTCAATAGCTATCATTCAGCAGTTTAATGATGTCATGTTTAAGTAACACTAAAGTATAAGTAACAGCGGAAAGTAAAAGCAATGAAGAGATAGTCAAGAACTAGAAATTACTCAACTAAGATATTTCAGATTATAAATTGTGGATGAACTTGAAGGTAAAACAAAGCGAAAGGAGATAACTGCCTGTAACAGATCTGTAATAAGTATACATTATATAATAATCTTCTAGTATTAACAGGACTGAAGATAAAGCTCCCAACTCATCATCCTTTTTCTTCCTGAGAGATAGTTATTATCGTACCAAAGATAAACGGAAGATTATACTCCCAGGATAATTATAGAGGTCTTTAAACTAGAGCACTTTTACCATTAGAAAGATGTGTGCAATTTTTTATATTGATGTAGCGTGGGTATGTCTGAGATGACCTTATATGATTGGCATTGGTATCGATAAATTTCAAACTGCGAAATTATTAAATCAAACTTTTAAATTTAAATCAAATAAAATGTGTTATTTTTACCCTACTTAAAGGAGACACAGACTTTCGTTAATTTTCGCCATGAAAACTAATTCTCCACGATTTACGCCTCCAGCATGATTACAATCCTAAATACTCCGTGTAAATATATCTTTAATAAAGAAATTCCCGTACTATTCTTAAAGATCAGCGCACACGTACATTTTGGCGCCCATAGAAGCATAGATGTATGGTGCTATTTAAATGGCCAGATATGAATCATGTCCAAATTCCATATTTGTGGGATCATTTGGATGATAGACCTGGTTAATGAAGACACCTTGTTTAGGAGTGTCAAGTTGGTCATGCGTGGAAGTACACTTGTTCCTGAGCAAGGCGCTGTCGTCATTTTGTAGTGACAGGTTCAAATCCCGGTCATTGACTATAGCTTTCAATTGTTATGTTGTCTAGTGTGTCTTCTAGACTCTTGTTTCTGACTCCTGCTTCCATGGGCGCCATGCAATGTGTGTATTTATTTAGAAACTGTCTTAGTAGCCTCAAAACGTTTTCCCTATTGATATATTACTTATATATAAATATGCTTCATCATCATAAAGAAGGTTATGTTGCATTATTTTATCAAGCTTGTGGTTCAGTTAATCCAATTGCGACAAGCATTGTTGGGTTTGCTTATCTTGTATATGACTCTACCCAAATCTCCATACTGGTGGCCTGTCTTGGCCTGTCTGACTTAGGAGACCCTGCCAATAGCTACGCTAACGTCCGTATAACTCTGTGGATTGTTGAAATAAGCCCTTCATTCATTTGAAAGTGATGCCATTAACAACGTGAAGTTCACTAAACTCCCAGAGAAAAGAGTCAAACAAGTTATATTCGCCCGTAGAGGTAGATTTCAAGTGAGTTCTTGTGATAGTATACCTCTTATAAGCTTCAGGGTATTAAAAAGCCCAAGAAAACTACTAGAAGAAAATGTTGGAAAACATCTAGCCATGTTTCCACTCGGCCTAACTGACATTGTCATTTCTATAAATAAACGGTATGAAATAGAATGTTTTCTCATACCCCAGAGTGTCGTCGCATTAACTAGGGAGTTTTACAGAAAGAAGACTGAGCTACATGGAAAAGAACCCAGTGTAATTAAATCGATCACGTTGCCTTCAACGTAATTAATAAACAAGATGTTGTGATTGGCATGTTTAAACAGTACAATATCCTAGTAGTTAATCGAGTAAGTTTGAAGTTAACATTCTATGATTGTGAATAATTGTATTTCTTCTCCCTGGTTTGTTCTCACATGATGTTCAGTGACGCTGTCTATGTTTACCAGAGAAGCTGCATAGCAGACACATCCGAATCTTAGTGTACACTGTATTACAAGAATACATTTGTTTTTTGTAGTCGTGCTTTGGTAAAGCTCACAATCTACTTCTCGTTTTTCAGTGATTCATTAACTGTATTACAATAACAATACTGGTTATTTTACATGAAATATGTCATGTCTTTCTCAGATCACCATCGTGTTCCATGCCGGCTGGCATAAGAATTCATGTCTCTCCACATGTCTCGGTCTTTAGTGTTCTGTATCAACTCTGATAGTCCATCTAGCATATATTATCTTGGTATGCCTCTACCTCTTTTCCCATTGACCTTTCCAGTTATCACGATGTTCTTCAAAGGCCATTCTTCTCATCACATGACTAAGACAAGCAGTTTGCCTCTATCTTATAGTTGAATAAACTATTCTAGGTTCATTGGCCTCTACCAGGCAATCATTGCTAGATACTTTGGTAGTTTAAGGTATTCGCAATTGTCACGTAATCAGCCAGTCTCGAGTCTGCTGAATTACATTCATGCCATACTTTCGTTGTTAAATCAGTCAATACAAAATCCTATTTGTATTTTTCATGATTTTATAATTATTATATTGATATACATAGATTATTCTTGTATTTCTTTCTTTAGGCTAGTGTGCATCTTGTTAGAGTAGGGAATCTCCGCGGTTTCTCTCTCTGTCACTGAACGCGATATGCGTGACGTCAGGTTTATCAGTTTATCACTGTTCTTCAAGGGGGATGGGTGGTCTTTCTGGCTGAAGAAGATAGAACAGTCAACAAATTATCTGAGATATATACTGACCTGTTCAATTTAGAAGAATAGTTATGTTAGCAAGGTAAACCTATAATCTATTATCCTGGTTGGTTATCCAGATTTTTTTTAAAGGTTATCCAGAGCTTTAAATTCTTGTTCATCTGAATGAACGAATTGTCATGTTCATTTCTGCCCTCCCTGGTCAATTGTCAATTAGGCTGGGTGGAAAAAATGGCTAGAGGTTTTCTAACATTCTGTTCTAGTAGTTTTCTAGGGCTCGTTAATATCCTGAAGCTTGTAAGAGGTAGACTATCACAATATTTCACTTGAAATTTATTTATACAGGCAAATAGAAAATGTTTGACTCCTTTCTCGGGGAGTTTAATGAACTTCAACTTTTCATCACCATGTGGCATGCCTTAACCCGGAGCTTACTATCATCTTTGTTTCTTGGGGTACATTAGTCGCTATTGTCCTTATTTGAGTATCACCTAATCCTAATATGATTGATTGATTGATTGATTTAGGAACCGACATCACAGCATTCGGGGCATTCCCATAAGCGCTCCGTCCCCATCCTCATCAGCCAACGAAGAGTTCCAACATTAATAGTACCAGTAGCAATCTGATTATATGTCCGTCTCGCCTTTCCTCTGAGCGTTGAGCTTCGGCCAGATCCCCTCGTCACTCCTCGCTGTCTCATTCTTGCCAGACCATGGTAATCCATCTGCTCCTCCGAGGTGTGCACGTGCTCCCACAAGGCCGCAACCACGTCTGCCTAGTCATGTATCAATACTCCACCGAGTTCTTCAGAGCCAGCCAATCTGTGCGCCTGTTCATTTCCCAGCACACCGGCATGCCCCGGAGAAAAGATCCAGGCGATGCTTGTCACCCGTGACCTCCGAAGCCAAGCAAGCCACTCCGCACGAAGCCTGCCCGTCGTCACCCTCGTCAGCATGCTTTCTGAGTCAGTTACAATCACGATGTGTGTGTGTGTGTCGTATTCTCCATCCAGCGGAGAGCCGCAATGACCGCCTCCACCTCCATTCTTAAGCTGGATGTTGTGGTATCATATGCCAGGCTCTCCTGCCCCAAGCGTCGACCATTGGCTTTGGCTATGAACCTAATCCTAATATGAGGAATGGTTCGGAGAGGAAGATGTCACTGTTACGATTATATGTAGGATTTTTATCGAAAGCCAATGTTTCTTTATCTTGAATCATTCTTAGCAAACTAGTGTTAGAAAGGATGGGGTCTGGTTTTGGCAGATCGTTTGTTGATCTGTTCTTTTAGATCCGAAGGAGGTATTGAGTTAAATGATAGTGGATAATGAGGCGTGAGTATGTGGGTATGCCTGGGAGTACTTACCGGATTCTCCTTTTTGTATATTACAGATTTGCCCTCGTTGGTACGAGATCTAAATGAACGGATATAAATTTTTTTCAAATTATCAAGAAGATAGTGTGAAAACCAGCTGAAAGCCAGGTGTCATAAGCCTGGGAGAGATTATCACCAACTGCATGTGTACACCTGTACCGTGAGGAAACTCAGCGTTGTTTTTGTCTACATATGCATTTTATTGTCAGAGCTAGTGAGCGGAGACATTCACGGTGATCCTGTTTGCTAGTATACGACGTTCCAACACCCACAGACATTCACTAGCATCATTCAGCTCGTTTACACTTCCGCATGAGGATATCTACAGCCAAACATTATCACATCTAATTCTGACATACTTCTTAAAGGACCGTTCTAAATGTTTTGCGTATCCTTTTACAGGACTTAGCTGTCAACAGCAGCATCTTTCAGCTGTCTGTTGATCTCTTGGCAAGATTACGCTCAGTAGTTTGCCATTGCTTTCTGAGCGGCCGGCTCAGTATCCGCAAGTCACGAGCGGGGGTCGAACCACCTCAGTTCTCGCTCCGCTGCGAGACTCTGCGTGATAAACGGGATTACAGAGAGAAAGTGTTGTAACCCCACAGCCAGAGAGACCGGCAAAGGACCGTTAGACATAGGATATTCACAATTCTTCTCGCTAGTCTCTTAATATCACAATTCTTTTCGCTTGTGTCTACTATTTCTGAATCATAATTCTCTTATTATACTTTTGATACTGTCTTTAGTAATTAACTGAGAGAGTGGAAATTTGTCCCTAGTGGTTTATCCTAAATCTGATTCAAATCTTGATGTTTGTGTTTGTTTGAGCTATCTATCTCACTATTTTCTATTCAATGAGCAATGTTCCTCCAGGTATTGCCATTGTGTAATTGTCTGTTCCGAGAGACGGTGGGATAGATTGAGATAATTATCCTACTATCTTGGATTGTTCACAGGATCTCTTGGTACCCCGTGTCGGCAATATTCGTCTCAGTAACCACATCCTCGTTGCTTCAGAGTACTTCCTTATTTGTTCATTTACGTTTCAAGATTCAATATTATACATTACAGCTGGTTCTATGCAGCATGTCAACATTCTCTTTCTTACATTCAATGATAGTGACTTATTGCATAAGATACATTTCGTTTTCTGAAATGCAGTTTTTGCTTTCCCAGGTCACATTATGAAATTATCGCATGGACTATTATTATTACACGCCAGACAATACCATAAGTGCTTAAATCTCCTCCTCAGAGTTTCTATCAGTGGTTGACGACTGATCACTCAGTTCGGTGTTGGTTCAACAATCTTCTATGACCCGCTCACCATTGAAGACTCGCTGATGAAACCAATGTCTCGCATTCTTAGCAATGAGTGTTGATATTGTATTGCCAGGAGGAATATTGTACTACCTGCGTTGGTGATGTATTGAGAGGATAACTAATGTCCTATATATGTTTACACTGTATTGAGAGGTGTAATATTGTACTGCCAGCGTTGTTGATGTATTGAGAGGATAACTAATGCCCTATATATGTTTACACTGTATTGAGAGGTGTAATATTGTACTGCCAGCGTTGGTGATGTATTGAGAGGATAACTAATGCCCTATATATGTTTACACTGTATTGAGAGGAGTAATATTGTACTACCTGCGTTGTTGGTGTAATGATATGAGGACTATTGGACTATTAGTGCCGATGCTATAATAACAGTACTATTTGAATATTGGTGTTGATGCTGTATTTCTATGAGAGCTAATGTACTATTATACTAGTTTTAATGCTGTATTATTAGGAGAACTGTTCGGAGAGCTATTAGGAGAACTATTAGGAGAACTATTAGGAACAATTTTAAGAGAACTATTAGGATAACTATTAGAAGAACTATTAGGAGAACTTTTAGGATAATTATTAGAAGAACTTTTTGGAGAATTATTAGGAGAACTGGTAGAAGAACTATTAGGCGAACTATAAGAAGAATTATTAGTAGAATTATTAAACTAAGTTGTGAGGTCGGATATCTAACTTGTCGGATAAGGACCCAAATTAAAAACAAAAACGGAAATGCCTTATACAAGCAACATTGTTAGGAAATAATACCTACTCACTGATCGATAGAGTCCGTGACCTTGGATGCAGTCTGTTTAGAAGATGAAAACGTGACACAACTGCATGCTGAAGTCGGACACACTGATCTGTGTTGTGCATATCTAGGTGTGACACACTTCCCTCAGAAGAGCAACGAAAACAAAGTAGACGAAATTTCTTAGCAAGACCATAGACACATCTTTATCACTGAAACTAATCATTTGACTGAGATACTCCACGCCAGTTTCCCACAACCATATTATCATAGATAACTCCCCATGGAAACCGTGAGCAGACATATTTTGGGATAGTTGCTTCGCCGGAGGACTGAGCACGCAGGGGAATGCCCGGTGAACAGTAACTTTTTTTAAATTTTTGGACATAACGTACCACATGCATATTAAAATGACACGTAAGTAATATACACATAATGCCGTCACTTTACAAAGAGAAAAAAGTAATATCATTAACCGAGAATGTGACAAGTTTAGTCAGTGTCTGTTGTGACACATCACAGGTTTACATCGACGAGGGTCTGCACTACTTAGAAATACTCGTCTGCAATGGCTTGAGCAGTCTGTTCTCTCTGCTGGGGATGGCATCAAACATTCTCAACATAATTGTTTACTGGAAGCAAGGAGTTAGAGACACCGTCAACATATCATTTACAGCTTTGTCAGTATGGGACCTGATCAGCTGTTTCATGTCGTGCTTATCCATGCTATGTTATTTTGGTGAAACCTACTTCCCATTTGCAGATGTAAGTATGTTTTCAATTCAGTTTGTTTATCTCGGATACACCAGGGGATTTGTATACATCTTATCAACACTCGTCACAGTCTATCTTTCACTGGAGAGATCCATTTGTGTTATGATGCCTTTCCAGGTGAAAGATATATTTACCGCCCCTCGTGTTGTCCTCGTCAACTTGGTCATTGTCATTTTTGGTCTGGCATGTCTTTGTCCAATCTGGGCAACGCAGGGGATGCAATGGGTGTTTAACCCTGCCAACAATCGGACTCAATTGGTTCTGTGGGTGTCTCCTAACAGACATGATATTGATCTGGTTGTGGACACCCTAAACGGAACAGGAATTCCTTTGACGGCTCAGCTCGTTATCACAGTGAATGCTGGGTTTATGATTCACGGCATCAGGAAATCATCTAAGTTCAGAAAACAAACTATACATATAAGAAAACATGGATTGCTTAACACTTCCAGAAGTGACTCTACTGCTACAACTGCTGGGATAGATTCACACATGAGAAAGAATAATCTATCAAGCAAGGACGTTAAACTTACACTTATTATAGTATTTATGGCGATAATATTTTTTATTAGTAATTTACCCGTGCTTATCGTTTCTTTTCTTCGTGCGTTGATTCCAGAAATAGACATAGGAAAACGGTACTACAGACTTTATGTTTTACTATATAGTGTTGTGTTTGAATGTAGTGTAATCAATTCTTCAGTGAGTATCGTTGTATACTATACTGTCAGTACGAGATTTAGGCAGGAGATTGTGTCTCTCTTTAGTCGAGCGCGTCAGTAAGAGACATTGGAATGAACATTATAGTTGAGTAGAAAATTGACACAACAGCACAGGACATTGCTATATACGTGCTTCGTCCTCATCTTCAATAGTCAACGAAGAGTCGCCTTACTAAGGGTACCAGTTGCGTATATTAAGTAGTGTCTAGTCTTTCGTCGGAGTACTGAATGTCGGCAAGATAGACTGGCCACTCCCTGCTGCACCATTCTTTGTAGGAAACGATTAATTGTTCTATTCCATTACTCATGTGATCATATTGGACCCTGACGACTTGTGCCATATCGTGCACCGATACCCCAACGAAATGTGCAGACAAACCCAAGCTGTCCGCCTATTGGTTTCTCACCATAAGCCATGGAAATGAACTATACATTATAGGTATAATGTGTTATATAACAGTTAACACACAATGTAACATAAGGCTCTACGAAAGGAAAGACACTTGCAGACAAGAGCAAACGTTATCGACCAACATCTTTATCAATGAAGAAACAAACAAGAAAACATATTATTACAATAAATTCATATCTTGACTGTATTGTTTTATTGACTGTATGAAGCTGTGTTTATATAGTCTAGAGACTAAACTGACTCACATGCCAGATCACCGGCTCCCTAAACGAATGTTTACGGCGAGCTGCACTGTGGTAAAGGCTCCTAAGGCGGCCAGAGGAAACGCTTTAAAGACACTCTGAACATCTCACTGATAGCTCTTGGAAGTCATATTGACACCTGGGAGACTGCTGCCAGAGATCGAAATTCGTGGTGTATATAATTACGTAAGGGTGCAGTCACTTGTGAAGCAACCAGGACTGCAAGAGCTGTGAAGAAAAGGCTGAACAGAAAAACCACTGCAGGAGTTCCTCCTCCTGAACGTTAAGCATTCTTTGTCCACATTGTCAAAGAACATTTCGAGCCAAAATAGACCTTATCAGCCATCTTAGAACTCACGGATCCATACTTTCAACACCACTGGATGAAATTAATGGTCATCCTCATTCTTGATGGACAAACAACAGTCTAGAGTCATCTCTTTTGAGTGTTCATACTAGACCGTCGTTACGATAATACAGCTGTCCTATATCTTATTACTCTGTAATACTCTGAATCCCTCATGCCCTGGGTGTCCCTTTCATCCATCAATCGTTTCGGTCTTCTTACTTCACTTCTTAGAGAGAGAGCTGAATTCCATCACTAATTTCTACGATACACAATATATATGTACAATTTTTATCCATTTTTTACAATTTTTGCGAGAATGCTAACGACAATTGTCAGTGTATGTGTGTGTAAAGTGTGGGAGTTTGTTCATACTAGTTTCAGTGATTATGTGAGGCATCATGTAAGTGTCTAGATCTGATGATGTGTGTGAGTGTGTGTGTGGGGATGTATGTGTGGAGGGGTTGTGAGTGGGAGATGTGTGGTGGGTGGTGGATGTGTGTGTGAGTGGAGGATATTGGGGTGGAAGTGTGTGTGTTGGTGGGTGGGGGATTGTGTTGTTGGGGAATGTATATGTGCGTGGATGGGTGGGTGGGTGAGGGGTGTGTGGGTGAATGGTTGTTTGGCGGTGGGAAGATTGTGTAGGTTGAGGGATGGGTGTGTAATGGGTGTGGGGATGTGTTTGTGGGTGGGGGTTATGTCTGTGTGATGACAAAGATGAGATGACAAAGTACAGCTCATTCTCTCATTCTAACACCAATCTTCTCCTTCTTCGTTCACTGGAGTGCCTATACTGGTTGTCAGCTTGATTTCAGTTCGTCCAGAGTGCAAGATACAGTGTTAGTCATTCTGCAACTCGGTTCGAATATATCACAGCAGTTTCAAACGCTGGACCTGTCATCAATGCTAATCAGTCATGCAACACAATCTTTCTTCACACCACGGAAGTCTAAAGACAAGATTAAGAAATCATTCATTCCCCCTTCTCTCGTTCACGTGTGCTGAAGATTGGCCGTGGATTAAAAAGGAGGCAGCGGGCGCCACAGAAGTCATAGCATGTCTTTTACTAAACCAGGCTGTGAATTAATCAAGAAGCTATAAGGGTTTAGATTAGAATATCAGTCTAGGCTTAGATTTGCATTTTCTCACAGCTTAAGATGTAGTGAACAGTACAGCACTTCTTTTGGAAACAGAAGATAAGGATGGAGCTAGATATTTTCTAGACAGTGATGGTAGAATCAGCCATTGCCCGAACAGGGAGAGAAGTGGCGGATATCTCCAGATGGAAGAATATGTATTCTTTCATGCCGGAACCTTCACACACAGAACTCACATACACAAAGCTTTACCTGACGCATATATCAGGTACGTCTCCGTTTTACAGAGGCATTCTGACACTGAATCAAGTTAGGGACATACAAGTATAAGATACTCCATACGAAATAAACGACCGGCTTTCTAGGATATCAAACTGTATGTGCCCGATCGAGGCTCTCTCCTACCCATCAGTCCTTTGCAAAGACGCCACCAAGTCTAGGTCGTCCAATAGTTTCACAAGATTCGAACGCGTGACCTGTCCGTCGTCGGGTGACACCTCTACTTTTAGACGTGATACAACATTCCTGACATTCCAATGCGCTTTAGCGTAGGCACTGTGTAGAACAATGTGTTTTAGAGCAGTGGTGTGCAGCGGTGTAATGAACTGAGGTGCGCTAAATGAGACAGAGGGGTAGAGGGCTCAGAAGAAAGAATAAAGCATGGAGTGGATTTTGCAGTGAAGAATTGGAAATTCAGCTGAAGATAATGAAAAACATTTATCTCTGCGCTCTAACATCCTCTTGTGGTTTTGCCACGATTGCCACTGCATTCATACTGACACTCACTGCTTTTGACAATATGAAGCATCCCTTCATGAGGAGTTAGACTTTATATACAAACATAGGGATGTCTCACTTCTATCTATCTTGCCAGAATTATTCTGTGCAGACTTCAAGTTCTGGGAGATCAAATATACTCTGAAACACAGGTTTACCATTGATATGATATTCTCATTGCGACAGTGGCAAGTGAAATTCCGTGAACATAATTAATCACTGTTTATTGTCTTCATAGATCTCACAAAGGCATTTGATTTAGTCAGTCGCCTGGGTCTGTTCAAGGCGCTAAAGTATATCGGTTGCCCGCCAACTATTCTGTCCATCGTGGACTGGTTTCACACAGGCATGAAGGGTATAATTAAGTCCAATGGTGCAACATTAGAAGAGTTCAAAATCGAGAGTGGAATTAAGCAAGATGGTGTTCTTCCTCAAAACTCTATGACATATACTTTTTACTCATACTGAAATATGTCTTTCGTGATAGAGAATGTACGATGGTAGAATACAAAAGGGCGTATTTTGGGTGAATTACAGATGGGCAAGAGATCTCGGAGTCAACCTGTGCTGGGGCACAACGATGGAAATAATCAGGACATGATTTATACTGGCATTGGTATTTCACCTTGAGAGCACGTCGCCGCTTTCGTTACTTAGAGGGAAAAGATCAAAAATGAAATAAAGGACATTGAGAGAATGAAGTAAGGTAGGTCACACACTGAGCGAGTTAAACGTCAAATTGCGCGTGGTGGTGAAAACGATTGTGTTCACATGCATCCATTGTGGACGAACATTTACCGCACGAGTTGTTCTGAAATGTGGCATTCGCTACGCCATATTTTGTAGTTAGTATGCCTGCTTTGAAGTACAATATAACAAGACTATAAGTTGACAGCGTGATATATAACTGCAGTATGCACCTGAAGAGATGCAGTGAAATAATTCATGTAACATATTGTCCGTTGCTTCTGTGTTCAAATTCATCAGGGAGCTACACTGTTTTAAACACAATACTTGACCCACATATTCGGACTAATGGATACTCGAATGGAGATGTCGTTGATATGACACCGGAAGAAAAGTCGCAAAATGAAATGACATAACATCACCCTTGCCATGTGTGTATAACGTCACCGCAGTCCAATCTGGGTAACCGAAGACGAGAAGAAATGGTCAGAGATCGAGAAACGTTGAGCTTGAGGCAAGAGAAATGGTCAGAGATCGACAAACATTTCTGTGAGCTTTGATATCAGAGAGATGTTCTGCAAAGATCCTGCCACATGACGATGATTAATGTTACATATGTTGATAGTGTGAAAGATACTTGGAAGCATAGACAATATCTGAGACTAGACCGGGTGACCATGTCTAAAGAACGATGGTTACATAATAGATAGTGCCGTAGAATTCTAAGATTGTATACATATATACGAGACCATGTCATAATGTGTTCGAGTGACCAGTTCCTTTATTCTCATCTCATCTCATCATGTTCCTCTTGTACCTTGCGGTGTAGAGGTGAAGTATAAACAGCGGGAGAGTGCCCGCTTATGGGCTTCATGTATCGATATTCCCATGGACTCTGTTATTCCCCGCGTCCATCGTTTACGTGGTCGGCTTCTTCCTCTGTTTCTGGTCTGTACATCATTGCTTGTTGTGGTATACTGCTAGTTGGTAACCTACTTGCATGGCCAAACCATTTGACTTGCTGCTTTCTAATAAAATCTAGTGCAGCTATAACCCCCACTTTAGTCCTGATTTCTTCATTTTTGATCTTATCTCTTCTTGATATATTGAGTATTCTTCTCAGGAATCTTATTTCTGTTGTTGTGTTTTTTCTTTTCTCTTTTTCTGTCATTGTCCAGGTTTGGCATTGGTAACATAGAGTTGGTAGGAAGTTTGTGTTGTAAAGTGCTTTCTTAGTAGTTATTGATACATGTTTGTTCTTTAGTATTGATGTCATTTGTCCAATGAGTTGGTTTGCCTTATTGCATCTATTTTCGATCTCGTCTTCTGATTTGCCATTTGATGATATTATACTTCCTAGGTACTTGAAACTTTACTTGTTTCAAGGGATGTTCGTTTAGGTGAATCGTTGTTGCTTTTTCCTCGTTAGTTATAGTCAGTACCTCTGTTTTACTTGTGCTAATGTCCATGTTATTTTCCCTACACATTTCGTTTAGATTATTCATGTGGTCTTGTAATTCAGCTTCTGGTTTTGCTGTTAGTGCTTGGTCGTCCGCAAACAGGAGTTCTCTAATGGTTAGATTTGCAGATGGTTCTTCTTCTGTGTTCTCGTCATGTGGTCTCTGTTTGGCTCGTTTCTTTACATATGTTGTTTATATATGTTATAAACAAGAGAGGGGACAGGACACAACCTTGTCGTACTCCGGATCTTATGGTGAAGGGTTCTGAGTGTCCTCCTGTTGCCCTCACTATGCATTCACTGTTGTTGTATAAGCTTCTACATAGGTTCATTAGATGTGTATTCACTCCATATTGTTTAAGGATTTCCCACAGCTTGTTTCTATCTACTCTATCGAATGCCCTTTCTTGGTCGACAAAGGCTAAGTAGAGTGTTTCATTGAATTCGATTGATTTTTCTATAAGTTTTCTAAGAGCAAAAATGGCATCTGTGCATCCTATGTTTTCCCTAAATCCAAATTGTGTTTCGCTTAGCTGGGGTTCTATAATAATCTTTATTGTTTCACATCAATTTTCAGAAAGTTGTGAAAATGTATGGATACCCAGTTTCCCAGGCGAGTTCGACCCCACTGCCTTACTGGTCTGAGAAACAATCCTATAGGTGCTAGGAATTGAACCTTCCCCAATGTAATGTTACACAAGTACACTTTCCACTACACCACTGCACAGTTCTTTGCGTTTTTAATGTGAAGTTTGTTTCTTGCTTGGTTCAATAACTGTATAAAAATACAAGTGAAAACACCGTTTTTAATGTGTAGTTCGTTTCTTGCTTGGTTCAATGACTGTATAAAAATAAATGTGGAAATAAACGTTTTTCAAACACGTATTGGGTATACGGTGCTACCCCTACATTTCTATGTATTTATATATATCTCTATATGGTGTTAGCCCAATATTTCTATAGACCAATCGACACTCGGTGGGTGATGTGATCATTACAACGCCGGCCGCCTTTACTGTCAAGACAACTTTATTGTTCTCATTTCATGCTAGTTCGTCCGGGGTGTCTAGGTCAATTTAAACACATTCGCCTCGATCGGGATTCAAACACATGACCACCAGGCTGTGAAGCCAGCATACATACCACTACCCCACCACGACTACCAATCATTATTCGGCCGATAACAATTATCCACACGTACAGCGAGGCATCAAGAAACATCCTCTTTGTTTCACGCAGTTAATAATACCATGTTGACATATAACCGATTATGTGGAGAATTATCTTTGCTATATTCAGATAGTTTACTTTATAATCGTGTGGTACAACGGGAATACACCGTGCGCTTGTTAAAATAATATGTCGCCGTTAAAGTCAGAATTCTCAGCATCTCCCCGGCACTCGACATTGAAATATTCTATGTAAAATAAATTCAGTTCTATAATTTAATCAGATAATGCAACTTCTATTGCTTTAAACGTTATTTTAACATACTTAAGACACGTATTATTAAAGCCGTCATTGTATGTTTTATAAAACTGATGTACTTAGAAGCCAGGTTCAGATGTCGAATGCCATTAATCAATTAGAAATATCATATTTGAAGTCATGGATTAAACATATCATGAGATGACAATTTTAAAGTTAATTTCATTTTAAATTTTCATAAAATGAAAACATGTGCAAATACTTGCCTTGTTAACGGGTATTCATCATCATCGTCATCGACATCATTATCATAATCATCATACGTCATGCGAATAGCGTGGACAATCATGAATCCAGATCTTATACAATCACCAATCTCGTATCAGTCTGTATTCTTGTCTGAATACTGCCTTTTTGCCAAACAATCTATGTATTTATCTCTGTCTTTCGCTTGCTCTCGCTCCAATTAAGTTCGCTAGTTATCACAATTTTCTATTTTATGTCTTCACATATTACACCTTAAAATATCTGGACTGTGTAGATCACTTTTCGCCATGCAGCTTGCGAATTTTATCTTCTTTATTGACAGTCTCCCTCACTTTTGTTTTTCTGTCCTTCCAGGGAATTATTTTCATTTGCTTTATATTTCGTATATTTTCGTATACGGGTAGCAAGCATCACCTGGATCTTTTCTCCGGGGCATGCCGGTGTGCTGGGGAATGAACAGGCGGACAGATTGGCTGGCTCGGCAAAACTTGGTGGAGTATTGATGCATGACAAGACAGACGTGGTTGCGGCCTTATTGGAGCACGTGTACACCTCGGAGGAGCAAATGGATCACCATAGTCTGGTAAGAATGAGGCAGCGAGGTGTGACGAGGGGATCTGGCCGACGCTCGACCCGAACGTCAGTGCATCTGAGTTTAAAGGTAAACCTAGTCCACCAAAGTAATCACCAATCCTCCAACGTCACCCATTAGATGAGATTGGTTGAGTCGTCCAGGTATGTGATTACCAAAACAGCAGGCTTTAAGGAGGTTTGAACCCAGGATTACGTTAGTTGCACACAGGCAAAGCGACGGGAAACATCTGACATCAGCAGAAATATAAAAAAAAAATGTTTTGCATATCCTTTACAGGACATCGCAGTCAACATCAGCATCTTCCAGCTGATTGTTGATTTCTTGGCAAGATTACTCTCAGTAGTTTGCCATTACTTTCTGAGCGGCCGGCTCACATACCCCGTAAGTTACCGACGCGATTCGAACCACTGCTGATTCTCACCATCGTCACGTTACTTACGAGAGTCTACGAGATTACGGAGAAAAGTCGCTAACCTCTAGGCCAGGAAGCCGGCATAAGTCATTATAACTGAGTGTAAAAGAAGAGAATACTGAGATAATATTTGGAAGGCCAACAGAAATATGTTGCACATTTATCTGTAGATTGTCAACAGAATTCTGTTGCAGATTGATTTGTAGATTGCCAACATAATTATGTTGCAGATTCATCTGTAGATTGCAAACAAAACGCAACATAATGAAAAGTCACCTGAATAACAAGTCAACCATGACTAGTGGGGTATTCGTATGCATGTCAGTGTGTGTGTGTGTTCGTGTGGGTGGGTGTGGTGTTGTGTGTGTGTATGTGTGGGTGGGTGTGGTGTTGTGTGTGTATGTGTGGGTGTGGTGGTGGTGTGTGTGTGTGTGTGTGGGTGTGGTGTGGTGGTGGTGGTGTGTGTGTGTGTGTCTGTGGGTGTGGTGGTGTGTGAGTGGGTGTGTGTGTGTGGTGGTGTGTGTGTGTGTGGGTGTGGTGGTGTATGTGTATGTGTGGGTGTGCTGGTGGTGTGTGTGGGTGTGGGTGTGGTGGTGGTGGTGTGTGTGTGTGGGTATGGTGGTGTGTGAGTGAGTGTGTGTGTGGTGGTGGTGTGTGTGTGTGGGTGTAGTGGTGTGTGTGTGTGGTGGTGTGTGTGTATGTGTGTGTGTGTGGCTGTGGGTGTGTGGGTGTGTGTGTGGTGTGTGTGTGTGTGTGGGTGTGGTGGTATGTGTGTGTGGGTGTGGTGGTGTTTGTGTGTATGTGTGGGTGTGTGGGTGTGTGGGTGTGGTGTGTGTGTGTGTGTGTGTTTTGCAAAAGCCTCACGACGACAGGTCACGTATTACAGTTCCGCCCAACTTACATTTTTTTTATTTTGTATATCCAATTTACAAGACATTGCCGTCAACACCAGCATTTTTCAGCTGATGGTGATGTGTTGGCAAGCTTTAACTTCAGTAGTTTGCCACAACTTACATTAATCAACGCAAATAAATATGCCACGAAAGAAATTCATTTCATCGTCAACACTTCGAGGATTTAATAAAGCTTAAATTTGCTACTACAGATATGACTCGACTACCCTATGACAGAAGACGGTACTACCTGCTTTCTGTTAGCAACAGAATGTTGGAAGGCCCTCACCAAACCCGACACCCTACATTGTGCCAACGGCTTCGGGCTGATGATCGGAATTAGGAAGGTACAAGCCTTATCACAGTGCAAAGAAATGCAACCTAGACACTAAATGTCATGACTTGGCAGGCCAGTTCCTAAGCCTTTGTTGACAACTGTAGGATGGAAGCTCCGACAGGCGGACAGTTAGAGCATTGCTATGCTGATTCGGCAACTTCCTCAGCTTGTCTTGTTCCAGATGTATTGGTATTACTTTTCCTCTGGAGTAAACTAGTCAGGCAGAGGGGTCATGCTGCAAGGGCAACAATTGGTTTCTAAATTTGACCCAAGCTTTGTGCTACGGCTAAGCATAAGTCCATTTTACAAACTATCGTCTGTCAAGACGGCAAGGTGCCGGGCAAAGCTACTACATTTATTATAGAAATTATGTTCCAGGACTAATTTTGAAAGAAGGAACATAAGAAGCGTAAAGATAACATAGTAAACGCACTCCCCCCCCCCCCCCACCCACCACTCAATTGCTGGGTTTTATGCTAGTGGTGTTTCTTACTTAATGTGTTTGAAAAATCGACATACATTTCAGAACATTAGAGGATCTGGCCGACATTCATCTCTCCGAGGAAAGGCCAGACAGACACTTAATCAGATTGAAGCTGTTACCATTAGTATTGGGACTCTTCGCTGGTTGTTGAAGATGAGAACAGAACGCGTATAGGAATGTCGCGCGGGCTGTTATTCAGCACATTCTTGACAAACCTATAGACCAGTGTTTCCCAACCTTTTTTGTGCTGTGCCCCACCTAAGCCTTTCTAAAATTCTTATAAACCCCCCCCCCCCCCCCCCCCCCAACATATGTATCATTTTTAATATTCAAAAATTGAAATGTTCACTAAAGAAATTTAGAATTTTTTTTTAGAAGGGCTCACGGTTCCCAGAGGGGCCAGAGCCACCCCCTCCCCCACCCCACCATGTCCCGCGTCCCTCGTGTCTGTTGTGTTGGGTGAATTTTTTAATTTTTTTTGGCGGTTACCCCAGACAAGCTGGTTCCCCCGCCTCCCCTTTTTTTGTGTGTGGACCCTTAGTCTCACTGTGAGCTATTGCCCACAGTGGTCCACATCTAAGGTGAAGATATGTGATGGGTTTTTATTTGATCATCCCGGCCCCCGACCAGACCAGGCGCAATACTGGGGGGAGAGCAGCAAATGCACCCGATCCTAGCCAAAGGACCGATAGGTTTTAGGAAGAAATCACTAGGAAATTATTGAGAAAACACAGCAAGTACATTTTCAAAACATATAATGGAGAACTGAAATTCAAGTACACAATAATTTTAATGAAAGATTTTTCTATATTATTTTAATTATTGGTAATTATTTAAATTTAGTGAGATCCTTGCGCTTTATGCTTGCTGCAAAGAGATTTTATGTCAGGTTCCAATTTAGTTAACTTCAGTCTCAAATCTCCCCATTTTGTTATATTCAGCCGATTTCTTCCATTTTCGAATTGCCCCCCTTAACAATCGAATTGCCCCCCTGTGGGGCGTGGGCCCCAGGTTGGGAAACACTGCTATAGACGTTCTATTTCCCCGAGCAACTGTCGAAGTCTGTAGATGCTGATGTGTCCTGTTAGGCACTGGTTATGGACACGGCGCATTCAACACTTTCCTGCTGGAACCATACACACATACAGACTCGAGCATATCTACATATGTTGTTTCCTCTATTATAGTTAGTCAGGTCTTAGTCAGATATAACAAGCTACCGTATAACAGTAGACGGTACTGCCTGGTTTCTGTTAGCTCGGAATGTTGGGCTGCGCTCACCAAACCAGACACTACTGTCAAGATCTTGCTTAGGGCTCGTAATAAGTGCATGGCAGTTGATGATGACAACGTTGCAAGAAAGTGGACAACACTTGCGTCTTAATGTCCAAACATGTAGTTTATTGCAGAACAGCATTCATGTACAAGTCCTGGCGTACCGCCGACTTTTCTGTCGTTCTCACGTTAACATACCCAGCAACTCGTACACTGTTCATTAAATTAATATGTAGAAGTATTATCGTCATTGTGGATGTGACACACACTCGTTCTGTCGTCTTCGCTCACTATCACAACTTAATTTGCTTGCTTGCTTGCTTGTGTTCGTTGGCTTGGGCTCCAACGCGAAGTCCTATATGTCGGATGAAGGCATCCTGTTGTCCAACATCAGTGTGATGTCATACAGGACCTGAGGTTTGCGTGAGTATCCGTTGTCCCATGTCTGGCTTACTGGTGTGCAGACTGGTGGTTCCTCGCCGTACAGGCAGACACTCTCCGACTTCGGAGGAATCGGCGATCCTACTGACTTTAGCCAGGACCCCGAAGGGACCTGTTGCCCAGGACGCTCGACGAGGACGCGTCAATAGATCTTGGCCAGTATATAACCCGGCCCTGATGCCTTGGAAACACCTATGCGTCCCACAACTTAATTTCACTCTACTTAAGACCTGTGAATGTCCGACATTTTGACCTTGGGCTGTACCTCAGTCGTGTGACCGTTTCTATGATCGGCCGGTCAAGCGTGGAGCTGGCTTGATTGTTGTCGGCGAGTGACTTCAACTTTCCGTTGCCTTATGTGAAATGCTACTCGTTTCCACATAATTAAACTCAGCTGGTTGACATATTATAGTTGACATTCTGTCTAAACAATGGCAATTCGATGTTGAAGAACGTGTCAATATCGTTTGGCTTCAAGATTTGTTCTGTAGCTGAGATATTGATGCTACGAAGCTTCCCGGCTGACTAAAATGTCAACAGCTTCTGGTCACGAGGTCTACCTCACCACGTGAACGGTTTGGCTATTTGCGTGTTGGGCCGACTAATATTTATCTTTGCTCGCTATTCTATCTATTGATCCGTCTTTGTTAGTGACCAATTCTCATTTCTGCCTTCTGAACTCTGTGAGTTCTCTTCATCATATTATTCTATCCCCGCTAACTCTTTTCAGGGTCATTTTCGGGTCATGGCAACTACCTGTCATGTACTGTTATCGTATATTCAATTAGAAGATGTTCATAAACAGTCTAAAGAATTTTATCCGTCCCACCGAAAGTTTCCCAGCCACTGATGTGCTTAATATCAACAGATAAACTCATTCGTTACCTTGCTTCCGGCATCCAACGGGCGGTATATACGTATATGTGCAGG
Organism: Cepaea hortensis; assembly: GCA_963921405.1. Lineage (NCBI taxonomy): Eukaryota > Metazoa > Mollusca > Gastropoda > Stylommatophora > Helicidae > Cepaea > Cepaea hortensis. The sequence goes on from OY992882.1 coordinate 114,235,113, forward strand.
GAATGTATTAGTGTCCTAATTAATATCAAATTGGTGGTGAGGCTTTTCAATAACAGCAATTGTATTGTCATTGAGAATACATGTTAATCTGCACGGTAATTAACTCAGACACTATTAAAATACCGCGTCGTACTATTCTTTCTAGCTTCGCTATTTCCAGTTACCAAAGAGGCAGCTAACATCAATCATGGGATCATGGAATACAGGCAATAATACAGTGACTACGTGTTTACACCACATATACAAGTCCCATAACTGGGCATTATAACTCTGCGAACGATATCAATTTTGATGCACCGTTGTATTTCGAGAAATATGTCTCCACTGTTGTCAGTTTCTCGCTGTCCGGAGACAAGGGGTCAGAGACAACATCAACATTACATTCACAGCCCTGTCTCTATGGGATCTCATGAATTGCTTCCTGTCCTGCTGCTCTAGAATTTGTCTCACCTTGGACAACTACTTCCCCATAGCCTCTGTCAACATTGTGACACTTCAGTGTGTTTATATCGGATACACAAGTGGCTTGCTTCGCTTCGGAGGTCACGGGTAGCAAGCACCGCCTGGATCTTTTCTCCGGGGCATGCCGGTGTGCTGGGGAGGACAGATTGGCTCGCTCTGCAAAACTTGGTGGAGTATTGAAGCATGACAAGGCAGACGCGGTTGAGGCCTTGTTGGAGCACGTGTACACCTCGGAGGAGCAAATGGATCACCAAGGTCTGGCAAGAATGAGACAGCGAGGAGTGATGAGGGGATCTGGCATCCGATCGACACTCAGAGGAAAGGCGAGACGGACATATAATCAGATTGCTACTGGTACTATCGGTGTTGGAACTCTTCGCTGGCTGCTGGGGATGGGGAACGAGCGCTTATGGGAATGCCCCGAATGCTGTGATGTCAGTTCTTAAACCAATCAATCAATCAATCAATCAATCAATCAATCATCAATCAATTAATCAGTCGGATACACAAGAGGATGTGAGTACATTCTGTCGACACTTGTCACAGTCTATCTCACAGTTCAGAGATGTATCTGCATTAAGTTGCCTTTGAAGGTGAATAATATTTTTACTACCCGCCATGTTATACTTGCCAACTTGAGCATTCTCTTGTTTGGTCTGGCGTGTTTCTGTCCGGCCTGGGCAACCCAAGGAATGCAGTGTATGTTTGATTCACTGACCAACACTACCCGCTTAGAGGCATGGCTGTCTGTCGACTGACGAGACATGAACTTACTCGTTGACACATTTAATGGTGTGGTGATTCCAGCAATGACCCAAGTCATTATCACCGTATGTGGTGGGTTTATGATTTAGGGCATTAACAAGTCAGCTAGATTCAGACAAAAGGACGCTGATTTAAGGAAACCTGGAAAGTGTATTAACTCTAATTATGGAAACAGACTATCAGCGACGTTAAACACCCTAAAAAGAGCTGCGATAATGACACACAAAAACCACAAACTAACCAAGGTAGTAATATCAATGGCCGGAATATTCTTTGTTTCCAATGTCCCTGTATTTATTGTTGCGTCTCTTTACTGATGTGTCTCTTAACATGGTAATATGCATTGTTTATGTTTACAACATTCATTTGACAATGTATTTTTGCTATGTGAATGTATTATGCATTATTGATGAACGAAAGATGCTTGATTGGAAGGACCGAATGTAGGACGGGCCTACGTGCCCAATTTGTTACCCTTTGAAAATAAAGTCCGTTCGTTCGTTCGTTGCAATTATTAGAGCATGCATTTCAGAATTAGACATCGGTAAACGTCTATACACTTTGTACAGAGCAAGGTGTGGAATACGCCTGGCCCTGCAGCCAGCATGGTTAGGATTGGCTAACCTCTCCCAGGAGGGGTGAAGAGTGAAAATTAGTAGCCAACCGATGACCCGCAGACTACACAAGTCAACCCCCACCTCCACGTGGTGCATACCGGGCAACCATGACCGCGAGGTCATGGGCAAACGGGGTTATGGCTCGCCATAGGGGATGGACTCCCTGTGGTCAGATTAGTGTCCTTAACCTGCGACTGGCCTAGCAAGCCTGCAGGGGATCTTCTTACTGCTCGTAGAAAAACTAAGAATCACCCTGGACAATGACAGAAAAAGAGAAAAGAAAATCACAACAACAGAAATGAGATTCCTGAGTAGAATACTCACCGTATCAAGAAGAGATAAGATCAGAAATGAAGAAATCAGGACTAAAGTAGGGGTTATAGCAACACTAGACTTTATTAGAAAGCAGTCGTCAAATGGTTTGACCATGCAAGTAGGTTACCAGTAAACAGTATACCACAACAAGCAATGATGTACAGACCAGATGGAAACAGAGGAAGAGGCCCATCACGTAAACGTTGCACGGAGGGAATAGCAGAATCCATGGGAATATCGATATATGAAGCCCATAATCGGGCACTCTTACAATGTTTTTACTTCACCTCGACACATTAAGGTACAAGAGGAACATGATGAGATGAGATGAGATGAGACTCTATACTGTAGTTTACCAGTTTGGGTTAATAAATTATTCAGTAAACATGTTTGTCTATTATAACGTCAGAAGATTTAGAAAGGAGCTTTTGATTTTATTGCACCTCATCGGCGCAATTACATAAATTAAGGAAGATACTAACATTTAATTTGAATGTTATTCTTGCCAAGATGAATGTTATTCTCCCAGCATGATGTTTCATCGAGTCAGAAAGACATCTTCACATGGGACTGTGGTTATATTATTGCTTTTCTTTAGAGCAAATGGAGTAGATGTTATCAGTGGTTCTCCTTTCTTGATGTAAATTGAGAGTTACAAGATAGTTTTATATCCTTGACAGCCGGTCTCCCTGGCGAAGGGTTTAGCGACTTTCTCCGTAATCCCGTATATTCACGTGGGTAACGCAGCTGCGCGAGATTCGGTGGCGGATCGCGTCGCGTTGGTTACTTACGGGAGTATGTTAGCCGGCCGCTCAGAAAGCAATGACAAACTACTGAGCGTAATCTTGCCAAGACATCAACAGCAGCTGAAAAATGCTGGTGTTGACTGCAACATCCTGTAAAGGGATTTGCAACATAAAAACATAATTCACAACTACAGCCTTCCTTTTCCTACTTTTGCGTTAAAATGTCCTAGTATTATTTTTATATCTTGTGATCTAATTTAAGATATCGCCATTTCTACTTCATCATAACGGTGTTGTATTTTTTCATCACTACTGCTTGTTTTTGGTGCATATACTTGTATACTCTTTATATCTATTGGTTTGCCTTTGAATGTTGATCGTAAGACTTCCCCAACATTGTGGATAGGCATTTAAACCGTTAAGCCTCTTTAGTATTTATGCTTCTGGCTACGGTTTGCAGTCGCATTTTCCTCATGTTGGACTGGCAGTGCATGGTTCCGCAGCCCTGCTACTGATCTGAGTGCGTGGCCCGACAATCTGAGCTGTGAATTTCGTTTGGAATGTTTTTACATCTGTCCGCGATTGTTATAGCGTGAACTACATGTTCGGAGAGATGGCAGTAGGCCTGTCGCTTGGAATTGACTGGATTGCGTTTTCGGTTCCCGGGTGTATTATTTTCGGAGACTCCTGGGGGTCGTCGCTGGAGCTACGGTGTTCGTGCTTTGTGCGATGCTTTCAGTGGGTACGCCCTGCCGACAGGGAACGAGCCATATGGGATAAATCCCGGGGCAATGAAGTCGATCCTCTCGATTTTTAATGCAGTAATGTGTGGCTGCTGGATTTCTAGTGACTGCGTCTTCCTTTGACGATGAACTGTATTTTCCGTGGTGGACTTATGTGTTGGCATTCTGACGGCGGCATTATGCATAGTGTACCTGTGTGGGCAGTTGGCTTGTCAAGACTCCTGTCTATGACAGTGAAGCGCATTTCGTTTGGTATTCACTCGCACAGGAACGGAGCATAATGGAGACGACCTGTTGCCGTGAAGTTGGAACTGCGACTGACTGACTAACTAACTAACTAACTAACTAACTAACTAACTAACTAACTAACTAACTAACTAACTAACTAACTAACTAACTAACTAAATTTGACCATAATAACTCTATCAGGAATACACTAGTTACCATTAACTGGCTTTCCCCCCGTCTTACTCCTTTTTCGTGTGTACCCCCCTCCCCCTCCCCAGAATACATTATAGTATGTGTGTCAGCTATAATTTTACCAGATCCATTCCCCTTCGTCTTACTTACACCTAGGAGATTCATTTTTCATATGTTCCATTCCTCTTATAACATTATTCAACTTCCCTAACTCACTTAGTGTCCTAAGATTCTATGCTTCAATCTTAAATTTATTCATTTTAGTTTTGGTTTTGCTATCAGTAGCTTAATGACGGTCTGGTGTCACATGTGGCTCATGACTGTCCCTGCCGAACGAGGATGTCCTAAGACAGCCAGTAACGTTGTTCACTGACTCTAAAATGTGGGTACTCATGAATTATTGGGAAGATAATGTGATGGTTTCCCCTTGTCGTCCATATCCACATGGGGATCTTTAACATCTGCCTTTGATAGCCATTTCCGACTGTCAAGACAAGTGAGTGCCCCGCTATGCTCTGCTGCAGAGTTGTCCAAGTATCCCGATGGATACTCGGTCCTCCTGGCTTCGTTTACCAGACGATCGTGTGTTTCCCATCCTCGACCATTGGGAGGTGCAATTGGGATTTTGCCTTCCTAAAGCTATAGTTCTAATGGCCAAAACTGTCCAGTATTTTTAGAGTACCTCATTCGTATATCTAATGTTATTGATGTTGTATCCCCCAATGACGATTCCTCTCATATCTTCTACATTTCCCATAATATTTTCACTGAATACAAAAACAGAGATCTGGAGTCATTACACATCCCTGTCGCACTTCTCTCTGAACTGATTCATTGCTGAAGTATACTATGTCGCTAAATGTGACCTCCCATTTCGGCAGAAGAACGATATATTAGGTGTATCGTGTTTTTTGTTTTGTCGTGCGGCTTGTCATTCGCAACTGCCAGCCCTGTCAAGAACATGTCAACAAAACAGTTCAAGAAGCCTGATACGGGGGAGGAAAATGTCACGTAGCAAGACCAACAACAAAAGAAATAACAAGATGGGCAGCATGGGGCCGCCAAGACCTCAAAGTAGACAACAGAAGAGAACCTGCCAGCGAGTTGCAGCAAAGAACCTGAACCTACAGCCACATCAAAGGAAACTACCTCGAGGAACTCTAACGACACCCCACCGCAGACAAGAGCCAAGACAGCTGAGAAGCAGAGAGATGTGATAGACACCAGAGTCGGAAGCACCGACTCACCGACAGTCAGATGGGTTATGAAGCGTATCCACGTGGAGCTGACAGATTGTGAGGTGTTAGGATAACAAATGACAATAAGGACAAGTTTTACTAGGGGTATTCCGGTTGGAATTGGGTCTCATTCCCAAACACGCCCTCTAGAGGAAATAATATACTGGCTCAAGAACCCCCAAGCATTGAACAAGGCAAGAAAAGGGTGCAAGTTCAACACTAATATGGAAGAAATGTTTCCCATAGAAGGCTGTGAGATCCGGGAAGTCTACCACAGACACACGAGTAACTAGTCACTCTACCAATAAGGTGTGTCTATGTGTAAGTCTCCCACCCCACATTTAATCTCCCACACATAGATGTAGACAATGACAGGTATAAGCTGCCATGCACAACCACAGTATTACATAACAGAAGTAAGCAACCACTGTTAGGCAGAAACAACACAATGAATCACTGTGGTGCATAACAGATGGAAATAACCACTGTTAGACAACAACAGCAACCACAAATTGACTATGCACATCAACTTTGGAACAAGACATTCACAATGAATTAACTTCAAGGCTTGGTTAAACAAAAAAACAGACCGCTATATTGTGTAAACGTTTGGGTCCTGGAAAAACCCTGTTGCTTGAACCATGGAGACATCTTCATGAACAGCAATGATCATATTAAAGGTAACTACACAGGTTTTGCAACCAAAACTGTCCTCCCCAAAAATCCCCAAAATGGTTCACAACAAACAACAGATGTCACACATACAAACTAAAAACAACCCACTGTATTGTGAAAGCATCTGGGTCCTGGAAAATCCCTGCTGGTTGAACAATTGAGACATCTACATGAACAGCAATGATCATATTTAAGGAAACTCACATGTTTTGCAACCATAACAGTCTTCCCCAAAATTCCCAAAAAAGGTTCACAACAAACAACAGGTATCACACACAAAACAAAGCAAGTGAAAAACCAATCCGTACAAGACAAATATAAAGAAAATCTAATCTGTCTCTGAAAATTCCTAGGTGACCATTGATGACTCCTTCCTCATCATGAATCCATCCAAAAAGTCTGGCCATAATCCCTTTCGCTATAATCCAGAAAACAGCTGATATATACATTCCCTCGTATCCAAGGAATTTGGAATTGTACACACACAAATTAGTAATCCAACCGAATCAGATATCCAAGGCTAAAATCATGAAGGGAAAATCCGTCACAATATCCACCAAGAATGTACTGTAATCCAGTCGTCACAGCTGCTAAGTAGCTGGGTCAGAGGTATTCCGGCGTGGTGTAACAGGTCGAGGTACAATTTTCCAGCTGTCTGTTTGATTGTTAAATCCACGATTAGGCACAAAGTTCTTCAGTCTCTCATTAATGAAGAAGGATCACACAGTCTTCCTAGTGTTTCATAAAAATAGTTAACTTGAAATTGGGCCTAAACATTCCCGCCCTTCTCTGGATAAAGATGTAGGCTATATCTTCCTTCACCTAAACATACGACTAGCATTGACCTTGAGTATAGTGCTTGATTGCCCATGGCTGGGATATGCTGGATGATGAGAGTCAAAGAAGCTGGGAGTTCGCAAAAATAGTTGGTGAATCCATACTGTTAATTTGCTATTGAACTCCAGACTATCAATGAGCCTCTTGTATATGCCAGTTTAACGTGAAAATCCGGAAATGGTTAGTAAATAGGGAATCGCTCTGAATCCAAAATGGGCCAGGCAGATCCCATGGCTCTCGAATACAATGTATAGTTGAGCACTGTCCGGAGGCTCCCAGATGTAGGGAATCCACTTCAACATAGGCAAAGTCCAATAGGTACCCAGGCACTGACATACAGGTTCAGTGTGCGCGGCAGTCATCAGTAGCACTAATAAAACTCTAGCAGTTCCAATTAGGGGTGGGTTGATATGCCAGTTTCCCGCCTCTAAATCCAAGCATGTTGACCATATATCCGGTGCCAATCCTCCACCCACAACTCTCTAGCGCCTACATATTAAAGAAAAAACCAGGGTCGATATACATTAGTAATAAAACCCATAATTTGGTAGCAATGTATCCTAATAAAAATAAAGGATACAAAAAGGAAGAAGAAAGGAAGGTGTTTCCTAGCACTCATCACCTACTGTAGAGTTTTGCCTCACTCTAAAAGTGAGTGAGGTATCTATTCAATATGCACATCTTTTGGGGACCGACACTGGAGCTTCCTGAGGGGTTATTCACCTCTCAACCGTCCACACGTTCTGCTAGTACAGTTGTCACAACATGGTCAGAATTCCTGAGACAATAGCCTCATGTAAACAATTCAGAAATCTTTTTCCCATGGCTACAAACAGCATTAGGTAAGTACCACTGACAAATGGCAGAAGGCTAGCTACCAGACCAGTCATCTCCTCTTGCATCATCATCACCATCACCATCACCATCACCACCACCACCACCACCACCACCACCACCACCATCATCATCATCATCATCATCATCATCATCATCATCATCATCATCATCATCATCATCATCATCATCATCATCATCATCTGTGTTTGTCCCCACTGGGGTGAATTTAAAAGATCTACTCCAGCAGTAACAATTATGAACATACAAGATAAAATACTCATAAAAGAGAAAGCATGTGAATATTTTCCCATACAACGCAGGAATCATCTAGTGGGCAGTTACCCAACAACTCAAAACCAGAATATAAGAACAGATGATTCTCTTCCCCCTAGACTATTAAAAGTAGGGGGTTAATGAACGCTGTTCCACCTCCCACCAAATTCAACCATCATAAGAAGTGCATTGACTTCAAGAACATTCATGTACATTGACTTCAAGAACACTCATGTACCAAGCCAAGCAGTAAGAATGTTGTTGGTAAATTCCTAGACCTAAATTATTAGCCTAGACACCTACAACAGGGGTACAATGCAGACGGAGAATTCACGTCCTGCTAAACCCTTTGTTCTTTGGGGCAGATTTTCTTTCCTCTCACCAGAGATTATAACTAACTGACATTTCCTTTGTTTCCATAACATCATGTATGAAAAAGATTACAAGACAATTACACCTCTGTGTATTTACAACAATGTAAATAAAAGATTAACTCCCAAGTGTACTAAAAGCGAGACCATGTCTCTCTGCATAACAGACTATTTAAGTTGTACACAGATAGTAAAATTTTTTCCAATATAAGAAAAAAAGTACAAAAGATGCACTCAAAGAGATAACACTTTATAACACAGTGACACGTTTCAAATGATATGCACTTGAGAATAAGATATGTTCCAAAGCATATCAAACAGATTACACATAGCAAAATTGAGGTTGCAAGCATTCAGACAGCTGGTGAGACACAATGGCGGAGGGCGGCCTTTCAGACCGCGAAACTCAGGCCATCCCGTCAATAAAATGTCGTCTCACATGTCACCTAAACCACTTCAATCATGATACTAGTTGCATCAAAGCCTCTATCCTAATACACGAAATAAGACATTTGTCTTATAATGCTTACCCAAAGGCGCAGAAAATAAGTGGGCGATTAATTATCCCCACTAACAAATAGTGACTCGCTAATTTGGAGATTTACATGGCGAGTGCCGGGATTCACCCCTGTCTAGCCAAGGCCCAATTTTTCCAGGAGACAGCCAATCAAAAGGCTGGTATTGAAACAAAGTTAGTTTCATTTTAATGCCCCGTGGAAAAAATGTTAATCGCCAGACCATCTCTCTGTAGCTTGGTTAAATATTTGGCAAGTTTCCAGGGAAGCCTGCTGGATGACTAAACATCACCTCACAGGGATGAACAGATCCTGAAGTAGCTACAACAGGAGAAACTCCATATCCGAATCTTGAGGGCGGGGCGGATTCTAACGTACTCCAAGATCCCTAGTACGCTAGCGGTGGAGACGACTGAGGGCAGCGAGATACTACGCCAGGTATCGATAAACAAGAAAACACAACAACCTGAAGGATTCATTCCAAGAATCACTCGATGCTCAAGATGCCAGAGGGCCAGCCACAGCAGAACAACATGCCACAGCAAGACAGAGATATGCCGATACTTCTCCCAGCACGATACGTTCAAGGAATGCTCGTTGGCCAAGCTGGAAAAGGACTTCCGAATGCCCGACAGCAACATAAAGTGCGCCAACTGCCTTGGCAAGCAGGGAGCAATATACCTGGGATGTCCGTACCTCCAAAAACATAGAGACGTCTTAAAGAACGCCATTACCACAAAGACACCATATAAAGAAGTAATGCGGAGGTGTGAGACAGACACGTGCATCTCACAAGCGGAAAAAGCTCAACTGCAAGACCAGATTGACTAACTAAAGAAACAAATCAAGCTACTTCAAACACCGGCACCAACCAGCGACAATGAAAAACTGCTTGCAGAAATAAAGGAGATCCAGCAAAAATTCAAACAAGAGGATATCACATGGTGCAGACGGCAAAGAAGAATGAAGAGATTCTACAAGCCAACAAAACAGAGAGAGAGAGAAATGCTAAAAACTGAAAGGGAACTAACCCCAAACAAACCAGCAGAAGCCGCGGAAAAGACCACAGAGAAGCCGCAAGATGAAACCCAACAAAAGACCAAGCCGGAATTGCAAGATAAAGCCAGCAGCCCAACTAGAAATCCAAGGGGAAGCCAATATCCCGCCAGACCACCGAAGAAAACCTAGAGGAGCAATATGACAACGACACAGGGGACAACCCGTCGTCGCGATTGTTTCCACTAGCACCTCTCTTGGAGCTTCTCCTCAAGCAGAACGCAGAATACGAAAGAAAAGTGGAATCAGGCGCAAAGAATTCAGAAGGCGCAAGGAAGAAAAGGAAAACAAGAAGTCCAAGAAATTCAAGGGGAAACCAATGTCCCGCCAAACTCTGAAGAATGCTCAGTTATACACTGGGATGACGAACACCCCGAATTCCCAGATGGATACTATATAGATTGCACAGAGCTCGTCCCGTTGTTGACCACGGAGGAAGAAATAGAAAGGCAGCAGAAACTCAAACTCGAAAGAGAAAAATAAAGCGCAAGGAGGAAAATGAAAACATCGAAAAGCTTCTACAGACAATATACAAAAAAGGAGGCAAAAAGAATAAATAAAAAGTCCTTATAAGGACTGAAACCAGTCAAGCCAAAGGAGCCTGGAGCCTTCTCTAATCAAAGAAACCGCCAGAGGATGCGGGGACAAAGGATAACTTGCCGACTGCCATGACATGGATACAAGTAATCTAGTATACGTGTCAAACGAAGAAACTAGACACGGACCGCTCATACAGACGGTCACAGAAAGGCGAGAAAACACGGGAGGCGCCAGGGGGCGGAGCTAGCGCGGTCACATGACTGCGCTCTGGCTGAGAACGGCAGACATGTTTTTGACATTGCAGGCCGAGACGTGGACAGGGAAACGTCGTCTGAGTAAAACAGTCAGCATTAATGTCATCCGAGACTTATGCTACAAGTCAATTTAAATTCCCTTTATGGAATCTGTTGATAATGAATCAACATTCTGAAGCCGAGGCCTGGTGATGAGGCCGAGAACGTAGGCAAGTGGCAGTTTGATATTCAACACTGTTTGACAACACACTCGACCAGAATGGCGGTCCGGGGCACGCAGTGACAAGCAATTGTCGGTTGCAGGTTGCAGTGAGTAAACAACATATTTAGGTCTAAGAACTGATAGATATTAAGACAGGTAATTTTCCTGACGATCAGGCATTTGAATAATAATGATGCAAGGCAGGGCGTGTGCGGCTCACCCGCAGTATGCGATAACGACTGAAAGTCGGCAGTGAGTGGGAGCTATGCTGTAGGCTGTTCCGCATTAAACTTTATTTGTTCAATCTGAGGACGCAAAAGTTTCCTGTCAAGTCTATCATTGAGTTGTCTTTAAATTGCCTGGTGTTGTTATTAGACGAGCCACAGCAACAACTCCGTGGCACCGACCAATCACCCAGCTGACGTCACAGATACAAACGCTTATATAACCAGTCCGATTTTGGCTCACTCGTAAGAGCGTACAGGCAAAAGGAGAATTAAACCCGCAAAAAACCACGGATATCAATTCTAACCAACGCTGAAGAAGCAGGTTGAAAGAGACCGAAATTGGAATGTGTGTTTTCAAAATGATTTATTTATTTTTTTTCAAAATGATTGATTCGGGATTGCAACAAATATAGATTTACACAATTCAGGAGATAGATCTCCAGTATCATATATTGTGTTCATCAGTCTGGTGACATGGTCTATTCCATTTTCTTCTAATGCAGTGGTCGTGTATGTTGTATATTATCAAATATAATGCAATAAGCATACACGACGGAATTATTCTCTTTATTTGCCGTTATCAAGCGGCATCTTCTCATTGATGGTCGAATTTGATGAGCATCAAAACGTCTCTGTTCTACGTTATCACGGTATATTCATGCATGCTTTTTCCCATTCAGTTTCTTGATGCTATCTGCCCACATGTATTCTTTTGTCTTCCTCTTGCTCACTTCCCTCCACTTAACCCATGTGCACATCCTTTTACAATCTTTATAATGCCTATGTACTTTGTGTGTAGGATTTCTGATTTTAAGGTGTGCCTGCAAAGTGGCCTTTCTTGTCGTCTACCAGTTACTGACGGCTATTAACGTCTGCAGAGTGCATAGGTGACCATATTATTTCCAGCCATTGTGCGAGAAGACTTGGCAGTCCATCTACATCCTAGTATCTGTGAGAGTTTATCATCCTCATGTTGTTATTTTCTATAATTTATAGCTATACAGCGGTGATGAATACCTGTCTACCGATCGCCCTACCTTGATGTCACTCCATCCCACATGGGACGCTGATTATGAAATAACATGTTCTAGAACCAAAGGTACTATAGGATTCCTGGAGAAATTAAATACACACATGCTCGCGCACACACACACACACACACACACACACACACACACACACACACACACACACACACACACACATAGGTGGCTTTCCTTATGAGGCATTTCCCGATTTGTTCGTTGGGTGTCCAAACTTAATTGTATGGTAATAGTTTTTGTAGGTTTCTTTTTCCTGCTGGCAAGCGTTTTCTAGTTTGGTTTCTTTATCCAGATGAACATCTTAGATTCAGAAAAATAACTCAGTATAATGAAAGTAAATGAAAAAGCGATGTTACATGTCATCTGACATATTCGGCATATGGTGTCAGCTTCGTATTTAAAAAAAAACCGACTCTAAACTCAAAAGCTGATGTGAAAAGTGATGTAGACACTATCACGCCCGCCGTTTTTACTTTCCAAGACATTTGAGGTGCCCACTTTAGGCTGGCTCGACCTGGGAGCCAACGTCAATTTAAAAAAAAACAAAAAAAAACGTCTCGATGGGGATTCGAACCCAAGACCAGCGGACCAATAGGTTAGGGCCAGTCTCCACGCCACCAGGACTTCTACTTCAATATATAGTTTTGCTAATTCTGTTTCTACAATTAATTATGATGATCGGATTCTTAATAAATGTAATGACCCCAATGACATTCTCTATTTCATTCGTTTGCATATTGATAAGAATTATCATAATTGGTTAAAAGCACTCGGTGCAATTCCTGTCTTCTGTTACTCTGCAAATATTACCTAATCATTATCTGGTCGGCATTAAGTTAACGGTAGTTAAAACATGACTTGTCCCATTACACGACGGTTTCATGAAATATTTCTGTGTTCAAACAGTATTTGCTGAGCAAATTAACATTTATGTCGATATTAAATTACCTCAGAGGGAATCGTGGGACTATTTTTACTAGGCATTTTATAATGGGAATGTTAAGCAGAAAAGTGTGTTTGATTTTGTGAGACACCTTTCTGCCATAAACAGGTAGCTTGCTGGGACAAGAATGATGTAAATATAACTAAGAAAGAAGTGCCAGAGTCACGTGATCATCACATAAAATTAAATATAGTTATAACGACGTTATATATAACAAAACATTATTATTATTTTTGTACGTGAAGTTAGAAAGCAAATGTCCAAGAGGAAGTAGATATTAAAGGAGCCTTTAACACGCCTTACGTTTGACTAATATTATTATAGACCAGTCAGACCTGGCCGGTCTCTCTGGCTGTGGGGTTACAACACTTTCTCTCTGTAATCCCGTTTATCACGCAGAGTCTCGCAGCGGAGCGAGAACTGAGGTGGTTCGACCCCCGCTCGTGACTTGCGGATACTGAGCCGGCCGCTCAGAAAGCAATGGCAAACTACTGTAATCTTGCCAAGAGATCAACAGACAGCTGAAAGATGCTGCTGTTGACAGCTAAGTCCTGTAAAAGGATACGCAAAACATTTATTTAGTCAGACCTGAGTTTGTCCTGCGGTCAGTATCATGCCGACCGCCTTTCCCCCACATCAGCACATAGTTAAATAACGTAAGTAAAAGTGAAAGACACTTCTACACATAGTCAAATAACGTAAATAAAAGTGAATGACACTTCAACAAATTGTTAAATAACGTAAGTAAAAGTGAATGACACTTCTACAGATAGTTAAATAACGTAAGGAAAAATGAATGACACTTCTACACATAATTAAATAAAGTAAATAAAAGTGAATGACATTTCTACACATAGTTAAATAACGCAAGTAAAAGTGCGCAACACTACTACACATAGTTAAATAACGTAAGTAAAAGTGAAAGTCACTTCTACACATAGTTAAATAATGTAAGTATTTAAAAGTGAAAAAGACTTCAGCACATAGTTAAATAACGTAAGTAAAAGTGAATGGCACTTCTACACATAGTTAAATAACGTAAATAAATGTGAATGACACATCTACACATAATTAAATATCGTAAGTAAAAGTGAAAGACACTTCTACACATAGTTAAATAACTTAAGTAAGTACAATTGAAAGACACTTCTACATGTCTTAAGGCACATTGGGCAAACGGTGCTAGACACATATTTTATAGGGCATCCGCACTCTGTGGGTGGCATGTTCAGCATCACGCAGTCCACCTTTACATTCCACAACATTTCTTGGTAAACATTTTAGCTGGGTCAACTTGGGAGGCCAAGTCAATGTTACAACAACAAAAAAACGTAGTTATTCTTTTATGCTTAAAGTTAGTTGCATATCCTTGATGAACGTCGCTGTCAACCCATCTTTTTTTGGCTTTCTGAGTTGTCTTGGCAAGTTTGTATTCAGTAGTTTGCCAATGCTTTCTGAACGACCGACACTAATACCATTGTATGAAAATCAGCGCAATGCGGTCTGTTTAAATCAATGTGGTCTGTTTAATGTCTGCTATCCAGTTTACAGTCTCCCAAACTATAGCTGGAAAGTGCTTGGGAACAAATTTATTTTCGTGTTGTCGTCCGGAGTCTGGGTTTCCAGTCTGCTATCCAGTTTACAGTCACCCACTGCTGGATAAATAACAATAACTCTCATCTCTGAAAAAGCTTCCACGTAGCGTAGTTGATAGCGAAATGACACGAGCAAGCTCACGCGCGAGTTCGACGCCTGGGCTCGTCGCTTGTCAAAGTGAGGGAGATTTGTGCATCTTATTCCTGAATGCTCTCACGTTTAAAAAGATGGCGATATCACATCAGAGACCCATAGCAGGAAACTGTCTCGGGATAATTTATTATACTGCTTTTCTTCGCCGGTCTCCCTGACCTAGAGGTTAACGTCTTTCTCCGTAATCCCGTATATTCTCGTGAGTAACGTAACCTGCGCGAGACATATTGGTAGCGGTTCTCGCCGCGTTGGCAACTTAGGGGTATGTGAGCCGGTCGCTCAGAAAGCAATAGCAAACTACTGATCGTAAATGAAAATCGTAAACTGATTAGAGACATTAGACGTAGACAGTCAAAATTTATTGGACATGTTATGAAAAGAAATGACTTGGAGAACTTGATGACGACTGGCAAGATCTAAGGGAAGAGACCAAGGGGAATACCAAGAAGTAAATACCTGGATGGCTTGGCCACATGGCATGGTCGAGACAGAAACACGGAGCTGATCCACAACTCTGATGATCGAGTGAGATGGGAGAACATGACCGCCCATGGCACATGATGGATGGATGGGAGCGTAATCTTGCCTAGTACATCAACATCAGCTGAAAAATGCTGATGTTGTCAGCAACGTACTGTAAGGAATTTGCAACAACAACAACAACATCAACAACAACAACAACAACATCAACAGCTTTTCTTCCAAGTTTCCCATTTTGACAACTTACTCCAATATTCTCATGACATAACCTCAGACTGTGGATTGACGGCTTCTGATGCGAGGAACCAGTTCTATTTGTGAGCTATCTTCTTTCATGATCTCTTCATGGCTCTTTCTATCTCCCAACTGTACTCTTATTAATCTTTTATAAAACCACATCTCCGCAGCACATAATTATTTCCTTGTCTGCTAAATGTTCAGGATTTTCGTTCACGAGAATTAGCTCAATATAGCCATTAATCTTTTCCACGCCCCGGTTGGCAAAGATGAAATGCAAAGAATATTCTTCATCCTGGGACAAAGTGTCCTTTCCCTGGGATATTCTACATTTAACTTCCTTAATACATCTTCCAGATGTTGATGTGGGCGAAAGAAAAAGATCGCTCGCTCTTAAACAACCAATACGTTGATGACAGGTTAAGGGGTTCAGTCCATTCACTGGCATTAAGTTGTACTTAAACGTTGACTTCTTGCTCATAAAGCAATGACGGACTTCAGAATATAAACGTGAGGTTGATATCAACGTCTAAAAAAGGACATGCAACTAAAAGCATGTATATGTCTTCAATGTGCTGTTATCATTGTACCCACAAACTTTAATGCAGTGTCTTGTTTCAGATTGGTTTAATTCACTTTGATGTTTAGATCAGGCTTAGGCTGGTCAGACTTCTTTCACCTGTTATCACATAGGTCAGTGATGAGCATTATGTGTTGTATTCTTTGTCACAGGAACGGAGCATTATATGGCACCCTTTGCCGTGAAGTTGGAACAGCGACTAACTGACCAACATCACATGTTTTACGTATTATCAACAGACAGCTTGCCAGTGTCGTGGGGGAAACTTCTGAGTCGTAGCTAGGATCTTTATTGGAAGGATGAGGTGGGGGAGGCTCGCTGAGCCGTGCCTGGGATCTTGATTGGGGTGATGGTTGCGGAGGGTGGGGGTTCACTGAGCGTCGCTGAGAGGTTATGTGTCTGCCTCAGCCTCAGAAGTTATGGTTCGATCCCTTGGCATTTATCGAAGAATCATTGGTATCTAATGATCTCACGTCGCCCTGATCGCTTGGGTTGTGAGATCGGATACCTAGCTTTCTCGGATAAGAGCTAAACAATGTAAGCAGTGCACTGTAAATTTCCACGATACTATGGAATCATACATAGTAGGCCTATAAGGTGCCTACCCTGGCGCATCTGTAATAAGAAGTGAAACTTAACCTTGGACTGGATGCGTCCTGTTACAGTGAAAGGAATGTGTTTTGAGTAAATAAATACACGTAACAAGCCGAAGTTGGACGCACTGACCAGTGACTTGGTCTGGCACACTTCCATCGAAAGCGGAACAAAGAAGAAGATATTAAAGCTACTTTTATGCGTACATATTAGGTGGATAATCTAGTGAAACTCATTGCTTCAACTTATAACTGAACGTTCCACCATGTCAAACAGTTGCTTATACCTGGAGTTTGGATAATCTAACTACACTTTGCATGTAGGACAGATTTGAAACCTGAAGTACATGACATCTTCAAAAGATGTGATCCACAGTCCATAACGAAAGCAATATGGAGCGAATGGTTGTCGTCTGCTTAATTCTTTGCACTAGATGAGAATGGTGTTATCAACGGAAGAAATATTTAATATTTTTGTTTTGGTTGAACAAGTGTTTCGAAATGGCCGTCGATACAGACTGATGGTTGTTCAAATATTTATAGCAAGATTTCCTGATAAACAACCTCCTCATCGCATTACGGTTAGCAATTTGTTGAATAAGTATCTTCGGGAAATGAATACTTCATTGGTACTTCCCAGCTTCACCAAAACAGCGTTATACCATAGCAGTCACTATTGTAACTAATTTAATTATTTGTTTAGCACATATTTTGATGACATCATGTACTTCATTTTTCCAATATATTTTGCATACAAAGTGTAGTGAGACTTTACAAACACCCGGTAGAAGGAATGTAGAGGAATAAGTAAGTAAGTTAGTTAGTTAGTTAGTTAGTTAGTTAGTTAGTTAGGTAGTTAGTTAGTTAGTTAGAAGCGGTTCCAGCTTCACGGCAACGGGTCGTCCCCATATGCTCCGTTCCTGTGCCAGTGAATATCACGCGAAATGCTCCTCACAGCCCTATGGGAAAAGTTGAAAAGAGAGGAGTCTCGACCAGCCAACAGCCTGCACAGGTATGCTGTGCATAATGCCGCCGTCAGAATGCCGACACAAAAAGTCCTCCACAGAAAACACAGTTCACTGTCGATGGAAGAGGCAGTCATTAGAAAACCAGCAGCCACACATTACTGCATTAAAAGTCGAGAGGATCAACTTTATTGCCCCGGGATGTAACCCATATGCCTCGGTCCCTTTCGGCATAAATAAGTGTCATACGTTTTCAACTATTGAAACGACTTAAAATGACGCGTGGTAACTTCGAAATCTGCACAGTATATACATAGGTAATGTACAGGAGCCTTTGCAAGGCTTTGAGGCCTATGGGGTATAAGGTGCTAATCACACAGTGGACCAGTCGGCTCCCCGTGGGTGCTGTGGTCAATATCACACAGACAACCTTCAGTGTTCAGAACATGTTCTGATACCCACTTTAGGCTATGTTGAGGTCAACTTTTAAATTATCCTCATCTTCATGGGATTCAAACGCATGACCAGACTGCCGGCAGGCAAACCTGGGTTACAGCTGATCTCTACGTTGTAATATTTAATATAAACATAACAATACATTTGTAACGTGTTCTTAACGGAAAACTAAACAAGTAACCCGTGCTATCCCACACTTTAACATTGCATTTGTGTAACCATGATGCCATGATGTCCTTTTTATATATTACCAGATGTCTTGTGTTAACTTAATCAAATCAAATCAAATCAACTTTATTAGGGTCACAAATTGGGCGCGCAGGCCCGTCTTACATTCGGCCCTTCCAATCACTCGTCTTTCGTTCATCAAGAGCATTATACATTTACATAGGAAGAAAAATAAACATTGTGAAATGAATGTTGTAAACATAAACAAGGCTAAACATGGAGAAAAATGTGTACATAAAAAGTATGTGACGTAAAAGTAGTGATGCCAGCGCGTCCCACACACACACACACACACACCACACACACTCTCTCTCTCTCTCTCTCATTCACTCTCACTCTCACTCATTCACTCACACACACACACTCTCACTCATTCACTCTCCCGCTCACTCATTCACTCTCCCGTTCACTCATTCACTCTCCCGCTCACTCATTCACTCTCCCGCTCACTCATTCACTCTCACGCTCACTCATTCTGTCTCTCCCGCTCACTCATTCACTCTCCCGTTCAATCATTCACTCTCCCGCTCACTCATTCACTCTCCCGCATTCACTCTCATGCTCACTCATTCACTCTCACGCTCACTCATTCACTGTCCCGCTCACTCATTCACTCTGCCGCTCACTCATTCACTCTCACTCATTTACTCACACTTAACTTAAAGCAGTGTTGAATTGTTTCAACTACATTTTCGCCATCACCAGAGCAACATCAAATGCATCATCCTCATCATCAGAGAAAAGTTAACTACATTGCAGTCAACAAAGAGAAACGTCAAATACATCGACGCCACTAGCAGAGACAAGTAAAATACAATGGATTCGTGGAATAAAACGAGCAGTATAAAGGATGTTTTTCCTAGCACAGACATAAGTCTACAACCTGTACATCTTCAAACACAAATGGATCTACCAGAGGTTATATTAATGTACTTTATGACATACGTCTCAACTGTGTTAAACTGTTTACTTTCTCCTGTAGGAATGACAACAAATATCTTGAACATAATTGTCTACTGGAGGCAAGGGATCAGAGAGAGTGTGAATATTGCGTTTATGTCACTGTCTGTATGGAATCTAGCCAACTGCTTTATCTCCAGCTTATCTGAGATACTTCGGGTTTGCGAAAACTTTTTCCCTGTAGCTGCTGTGAACTTTGCATCGATTCACTATGCTTATCTAGCATACACAAGAGCGTTCACGCAGATCCAGACCACATTTGTCACCGTGTATCTCTCAATTGAGAGGTGCGTGTGCATTATCTTTCCTTTCAAAGTCAAAGAGATATTTACTGCCAGTAGGGTTATTACGATCAACGTTGTACTTGTTATCTTTGGCCTTGCTTGTTACTGTCCAGCCTGGGCCACACAGGGAATGCAGTGGGTGTTTGATCCTATGACTAACACGACCCGCTTAGATCTTTGGATGTCTCACAACCGACCTGATGTTCAATTATTTGTTGATGTTTTCAATGGTATGACATTACCTGCATTAGCTCAAATTCTTATCGCAATAAGCACAGGGTTTATGCTTCAGGGTATCAACAAGTCAACTAAGTTCAAACAAACATATACAAATCCAGAAATATCACGAAGAGATCTGAATTATAAAGAAGAAATGTTGTCATCACAACTCAAATCAACCCATATTAAAAGCACGATTACGGCAAGCAAAGACGTGAGAGTGACTAAAGTTGTGCTATTTCTGGCCATGATATTCTTTGTTTGCAATTTACCTTTATTCATCGCTTCTTTTCTGAGAGTGTTGATACCAGAAACACACGTTGGCCAGCAGTACTACAAACTACATGCATTGTTGTATAGCTTGGTGTTCGAATTAGTTGTCATTAATTCTACGGTGAACATTTTTGTCTATTATAACGTCAGCACTAGATATAGAAAAGAGTTCATGACTTTATTTAGCACGCCTCATCGATGCGTACCTCGTCAATTGACGTAGGCGTCCATGTATCGCCACAGATCTGGGTCTTTGGTGCTCTTGATAAACTATAATAATGGTTTTCCTCTATGACACCGTATTTCGTCAATCAACTTAACAGATACAAGTCAAACAAAAGTAGGTTTGGGTCAACATAAAGAGCAGCATAACTACACCCTTTTACCTCTTTAAATTTCATGTTTTAGTATCTTAGGTACAAGAAGCTAGCAATACGTTTAAACCATGACAATGAATGAGCAATAGGAGAAGATTAACTAGTACATACAAATCTCCTAATTATTTGCAGAGAAAGTATGAAGGTGTTCTTCTTTCGATTGGTTCTCATTCTGTAGTGCACGGTGCAACATTCCCTATTAACCTATTAACGATTTTTCAGGACAATGCAGAAGACAGAGGCCAAGGCTGTGCCTGAAGGTCCTTGAAAAAACGCATGGTTAAATGCACAGGAACATTGAACCAGTGTTACCTTATTCCCGATCTTCGGATACGTTGGTGAAAAACCGGGGTAGACAGTGTAAGTGTGTTCGCTCAAACATTTCTTGTTGATTGATTGATTGATTGATTGATTTAGGAACCGACATCACAGCATTCGGGGCATTCCCATAAGCGCTCCATCCCCATCCTCAGCAGCCAGCGAAAAGTTCCAACACTAATAGTACCAGTAGCAATCTGATTATATGTCCGTCTCGCCTTTCCTCTGAGCGTTGATCGTCGGCCAGATCCCCTCGTCACCCCTCGCTGTCGCATTCTTGCCAGACCATGATGATCCATTTGCTCCTCCGAGGTGTACACGTGCTCCTACAAGGCGGCAACCACGTCTGCCTTATCATGCATCAATACTCCACCTAGTTTTGCAGAGCCAGCCAATCTGTCCGCCTGTTCATTCCCCAGCACACCAGCATGCCCCGGAGAAAAGATCCAGACGATGCTTCTCACCCGTGACTTACGAAACGAAGCAAACCACTCTGCACGAAGCTTGCCTGTCCTCACCCTACTCAGCATGCTTTCTGAGTATAAACATTTCTCAATTGCCCATAGCTGGGAGACATTGAACAAGACGATAAGAAACTGAACAAGCGTAATGAATATGTGGTAATTGCAATGTGACTTAATACAGACGTATGTTCAACAAAAATCGTAAGTAATGAATCAGTCACTAAACGTGCGTAATTACAACTTGTCCCAAGGCAGATTCCTGTCATGCGTCTGTGATGTGATAGGGCTATCACCTGGTAAAGGCCTGACTGCAAGGATAAATGTGTGGCCATCTTTCCCCTCACTTTAGCAGGAACGAGCACAGGTATTGAAGCCGTATATGATGGTGCTCATAACATTATTACACATTTCCCCTTCAAAACAATGTTTTCCCGTTGTGAATTTGAATAACGAAGACACAAACAATAGACTGCACGATTTATTGCCTGGTAATATACATTTCCCTTTCGCTAACGCGCCCGTCACTGCAAATCGTGTCCAGGAGGACACAGCTGTGGACTGGATACGGATCATGTAATTGCTCTTGGTTGATATTGGAAATATTGATATCCTACTTGTGTAATCAGAGGTCTGTGTGGCTGCGGGGGTAAATGCGATGGCGCTTAATTTTCAGGTGCGCTGACGGCAGGGTAGCAGATGCATTCCCTACACCGATAAGCTGGACTTTAAGGTTGACGTCTCGTTCAGAAAGCGAAAGCAAACTACTGAAATTAAAATTGCCCAGTAAATTTAACATAGGGTTGGACTTGATGAGAACGTCCTGCATTAAAAAAAAAACATGCAACTGAAGAAAGGAGTTGTGTATTCACAGGGGTAGGTACTCTCATTGTATCTTTGTAACTTTGATGACTATGTCTTCGGGTAAGTCATACGATGAACCTGACCGTGGGTTGATTCGGTGGGTCAGTGAGGTTTCCTCACTTGGTGCAGAAAGTACAATCCTGCCGAGCATTTACGGCGGGTTGTTTGGATGGGCCAGAGGTCTATGATGACCAGTGTCGGATGTATGGAATTGATGGCTCAACCCCAAAGAGAGAAAGGATACTAAGCTCCTCTTTCTCAATATGATCCTGCCCGTTATAATCAATTAAGCTAGCACTGGTTCAAATGTATGATTTAATATATAGAGTTTCGGAGAACCAAAGAATTCCTCCAGGGAACAATGTAAGGTTTCCTGAAGATCAACACTCTCTTGTTCGGGGTTCATTGCCTCTCTTCTCCCAGCTAATTGATTAATATCTAGGGTGCGTCTAATTGAACTACCGACACGACAAGAAAACACTCAAAGGAGAAAATGACCACTTTCATAATTTATTAAAACATAAACATAGATTATACTCATTCAATATATTAACAACATCAATTTCAATTAGTTAGTTAGTTAGTTAGTTAGTATAAGATATTTCATATCCCTGGGTTCCTGAAATATACATTTTTATTAAATACTTTTGTTTCATTTGGGATAGACTGTCTGAACCTGTTTATAACCTAGTTGTACTTCCAGGTGACTGGGTCCCTAATGCCACAACTTCCCTGAGCTTGTGTTAAGTTCTCCTAATGAGTGATAATTATCTCCCTGGGTATCGGATAGTATTGGTTTCCCTACACTCCAGTTAAGTTACCTCTATTACTGGGCTAGGAAACTGCTTGCAGGTGAATTCTGTTTAGGATACTGTTCTGCATCACTTTGTCCAGATACTTCACTCACCCCCTTCACCATATCCAACAATGGTGTAATTATTTTCCCTGAGTGATCCGTTCACGGAGAGGCGAGTCTCCTGCAGCCCAGCAGTATCAATGTTAATAGAATTGAAATCGACATCAATCACAGCGGGTTTTCTATTGTCATCAATATTCATCAGATCAGTGGAAAATCTCGGACACATGTTTCTTATATTCCAGATTGCAATCCGTAGCCTGAGGTTTCTGTTTCATTTTAGTGCCTGGTGCACTGGTTTTACAGCCTGCGAGTTTTGTCCTAGCTCCAAGCCCCATTGCAGTAATCCCGTATGCCCATGTACGAAACAAAGGTGCGCGAGATTCGGCAACAAATCGCGTCACTCTGGTTTCTTAAGGAGGTATGTGAGCCGGTTGTTCAGAAAGCAATGGCAAACTACTGAACGTAAAACTTGCCAAGACATCAACAGTAGCTGAAAAAATGATGGTGGTGACTGCAATGTCATGTAAAATTATATGCGGAAAAAATAATGCACCTTACGAGATACAGTGAAATATACCAGGCAGTAATTCGTGCAACATTTTGTTTGTAGCTTCTGTGTTCAAATTCACAAAGTGCTTATAATGTTTTGAACATGATGCTTGTCCCACATATTCGGACTAATGGATACTCCAATGGTGATGTGGACGATATAACGCCGGATCAAAACTCGCACAACATCGCTGTTACCATGTCTGTTTAACGAACGCGCAGTCTAACCGATCTGGGTCACCAAACCCGAGAAGCGCTGCCCCAAACTGACCGTTCCCGATTATAGCTTCAGAAGACAAATCCAATAGTCTTAGCTTCGGAGAGTGAATAAATAAACACAGACACACGACGATCAGAAACTGAAATACTTTATTGTGGTGCCGCAAACAAATGTATCATCATCATCATCATCATCATCATCATCATCATCATCATCATCATCATCATCATCATCATCATCATCATCAACTTCCACTTTTGCCGTCAAGAGTAGATGGGGGCGGGGGGATAATTGGCGCTCCAGCGCCCGAAGGCGGCACTGGATAGTGTCATTCCGTGTGGTTGTACACTGTCTTTGATGCCTTCAATCAATGTTCTTCTCGGGCGTCATCTTGCTCTCGTCGCAGTTGATCTTTGATGTAGGGCCAGTGATGGTAGTTGATGATGTAAAATATAACCTAGTATAGTATTGCATCTCCGTGGATGCGGGGGATAAATACGCTTGCGCTTAAACTTCCAGTTCGTTAATGGTGGTATAAACTATTCAACGCCTACACCGGTCAGTTGGACGCAAACTTTGGTCTTAGTTCAGAAAGCAACGGCAAACTACGGAACATAAACGTGTCTTTGAAAATCATTCTGTATATTTAGGTTGATTGCAACGCGCTGTAAAAGTCCCGTAACATTGTAAGTTTAGTATAGCTGATGAGAGATGCCTTCAGTGTATATAATAAATGTGAATATACGCGAAGTCAAATAGTAATAGCATGCAAATAGGTAATTAAAGGCACGGCTGTTTATTGGTTATTTGTTTACAGAAGCTAATTAACCGCACACGGACATATCAATATTCTCTCCGTCTCCACAGTAGCTTACATAGTACAGTGAGCAGACAAGCTGAAAGTAGCTTACATAGTACAGTGAGCAGACAAGCTGAAAGTAGCTTACATAGTACAGTGAGCAGACAAGCTGAAAGTAGCTTACATAGTACAGTGAGCAGACAAGCTGAAAGTAGCTTACATAGTACAGTGAGAAGAGAAGCTGAAAGTAGCTTACATAGTACAGTGAGCAGAGAAGCTGAAAGTAGCTTACATAGTACAGTGAGCAGAGAAGCTGAAAGTAGCTTACATAGTACAGTGAGCAGACAAGCTGAAAGTAGCTTACATAGTACAGTGAGCAGAGAAGCTGAAAGTAGCTTACATAGTACAGTGAGCAGAGAAGCTGAAAGTAGCTTACATAGTACCGTGAGCAGAGAAGCTGAAAGTGGCTTACATAGTACAGTGAGCAGACAAGCTGAAAGTAGCTTACATAGTACAGTGAGCAGAGAAGCTGAAAGTAGCT
The DNA here is from genome assembly GCA_963921405.1 of Cepaea hortensis. Taxonomy (NCBI): domain Eukaryota; kingdom Metazoa; phylum Mollusca; class Gastropoda; order Stylommatophora; family Helicidae; genus Cepaea; species Cepaea hortensis. Next base: position 114,260,204 of record OY992882.1, read on the forward strand.
TACATAGTACCGTGAGCAGAGAAGCTGAAAGTGGCTTACATAGTACAGTGAGCAGACAAGCTGAAAGTAGCTTACATAGTACAGTGAGCAGAGAAGCTGAAAGTAGCTTACATAGTACAGTGAGCAGACAAGCTGAAAGTAGCTTACATAGTACAGTGAGCAGACAAGCTGAAAGTAGCTTACATAGTACAGTGAGCAGAGAAGCTGAAAGTAGCTTACATAGTACAGTGAGCAGACAAGCTGAAAGTAGCTTACATAGTACCGTGAGCAGAGAAGCTGAAAGTAGCTTACATAGTACAGTGAGCAGACAAGCTGAAAGTAGCTTACATAGTACAGTGAGCAGACAAGCTGAAAGTAGCTTACATAGTACAGTGAGCAGAGAAGCTGAAAGTAGCTTACATAGTACAGTGAGCAGAGAAGCTGAAAGTAGCTTACATAGTACAGTGAGCAGACAAGCTGAAAGTAGCTTACATAGTACAGTGAGCAGACAAGCTGAAAGTAGCTTACATAGTACAGTGAGCAGACAAGCTGAAAGTAGCTTACATAGTACAGTGAGCAGACAAGCTGAAAGTAGCTTACATAGTACAGTGAGCAGACAAGCTGAAAGTAGCTTACATAGTACCGTGAGCAGACAAGCTGAAAGTAGCTTACATAGTACCGTGAGCAGACAAGCTGAAAGTAGCTTACATAGTACAGTGAGCAGACAAGCTGAAAGTAGCTTACATAGTACAGTGAGCAGACAAGCTGAAAGTAGCTTACATAGTACAGTGAGCAGACAAGCTGAAAGTAGCTTACATAGTACAGTGAGCAGAGAAGCTGAAAGTAGCTTACATAGTACAGTGAGCAGAGAAGCTGAAAGTAGCTTACATAGTACAGTGAGCAGAGAAGCTGAAAGTAGCTTACATAGTACAGTGAGCAGACAAGCTGAAAGTAGCTTACATAGTACAGTGAGCAGAGAAGCTGAAAGTAGCTTACATAGTACAGTGAGCAGAGAAGCTGAAAGTAGCTTACATAGTACAGTGAGCAGACAAGCTGAAAGTAGCTTACATAGTACAGTGAGCAGACAAGCTGAAAGTAGCTTACATAGTACAGTGAGCAGAGAAGCTGAAAGTAGCTTACATAGTACAGTGAGCAGAGAAGCTGAAAGTAGCTTACATAGTACAGTGAGCAGACAAGCTGAAAGTAGCTTACATAGTACAGTGAGCAGACAAGCTGAAAGTAGCTTACATAGTACCGTGAGCAGAGAAGCTGAAAGTAGCTTACATAGTACCGTGAGCAGAGAAGCTGAAAGTGGCTTATATAGTACCGTGAGCAGAGAAGCTGAAAGTAGCTTACATAGTACCGTGAGCAGAGAAGCTGAAAGTAGCTTACATAGTACCGTGAGCAGAGAAGCTGAAAGTAGCTTACATAGTACAGTGAGCAGACAAGCTGAAAGTAGCTTACATAGTACAGTGAGCAGAGAAGCTGAAAGTAGCTTACATAGTACAGTGAGCTGACAAGCTGAAAAACATCTACTGGCAGTCTATATATGGATTCTGGGGAATCTGCAAAGAATACCCTGGACAGACAGAAAATACAATGACCAAGTCCTACAAGTAACAAATGAAAACCGTATACTGATTAGAGAAATTAGACGTAGACTGTAACAATTGTTTGGACACGTTATGAGAAGAAATAAATTGGAGAACCTGGTGATAACTGGCAAGATAGAGGAGACAAGAAAAAGGGTGAGACAGAGAAGTAAATACATGGATGGCTTGTCCACGTGATATGATTGAGACAAGAACACAGAACTGGTCCATGACGCTGGAGATCATGTGAGATGGCGAAGCAGCACCGCCAACGCTTATCGGCATAACACATGATGATGATGATGGGAGGTATGGTTTCGTGAAGAAGATGCAGGGGACAGCCAACACAGAACATTGGAGAAACGTTGGGCGGTAGCAATAGTCAGAGATCCAGAAACTTCCTCTGGACTTTGATGAGAACGATGTTCTGCAAAGATCCTCCCACGTGATGATTATCAATGTTACATTTGTGGATAATGTGAAAGATACTTGGCCACACAGGCGAAATCTAAGACTAGCTCTTGTGGCCATGTATAAAGAAATTATCACATGACAACTCGTGCCGTAGAATTATGACATAGTCTGCACATATAAGTGGTCATATCATTATGACTTCGAGTGACCACTTTGTTGTTTCTCACCAATTTTCAGAACGTGATGAAAATTTCTGGGTAATCAATTTACCATGAGGGTTCGATCTCAGTGCCTTACTGGCCTGAGAAACAATCATACCGGTGCTAGGGATTGAACCTTTACCACTGAAATGTTACACAAGCACGCTAGCCACTACACCGCTGCACAGTTCTTGGCGTTTTAAATCTGAAGTTTGTTTCTTACTTGGTTCAATGACTATCTAAAAGTACAAGTGAAAACACCGTTTTTAATGTGAAGTTCGTTTCTTGTTTGGTTAAATGATTGTATAAAAGTACAAGTGAAAAGAAAACACCGTTTTAAATCTGAAGTTTGTTTCTTTCTTGCTTGGTTCAATGACTGTATACAAGTACAAGTGAAAACACCGTTTATAATCTGAAGTTCGCTTCATGCTTGGTTCAATGATTGTATAAAAATAAATGTGAAATAACCTTTTCCAAGCATGCATTTGGTATATGGTGCTAGCCCTATATTTCTATAGACCAATCGACACTGGGTGGGTGATGTGATCATTGCCCCGCCAGCCGACTTCACTGTTAAGAAAAGTTTCTATTTCTCATTTTATGCTGGTTCGACCGGGGTTTCTAGGTCAATTTAAACACATTCACCTTGATCGGGATTCAAACACATGAACACCAGGCTGGCAAGAAAGCATGAAGGCCACTGGGTCACCGCGCTTCCCAGTCAATATTCGACAAATAACAATTATCCACAAGTACATTGATTGAGACGCATTCTCTTTCTTTCATGCAGTTATTAATATCATGCTGACATATAACCGATTACGTGGGGAATTATCTATGCTATATTCAGATAGTTTACTTTATAATCATATAGTAAACGTGAATGGACTGTACGCTTGTTAACATACATCTGTCGCCGTGAAAGTGCAAATTCTCAGCGTCTCTCATTACTGTAACTTACTAAAGACTGGTATTATTAACGCCTTCATTGTATGTATATTACAATTGATGTATTTAGAAGCCAGATTCAGATGTTCAATGATATTAATCGATTAGAAATATGATATGTGAATTCCTGAATTAAACATATCATGAAATGACATTTTTACAGTTAATTTTATGTTAAATTCTCATTCAATGGAAACATGCGCGAATACTTGTCTTGTTATTCATCATCATCATCGTCATCATCATTATCATCATCATACGTCATCTGACTAGTGTGGACAATCGTGAATCCCGATCTTACACAATCACAATTGTCGTAGCAGGTTGTATGCTTGTCTGGATTCTGTTATTTTCCAAGCAATCTATGTATTTATCTCTTTGTCTTTCGCTTGCTGTCGCTCCAATCAAGTTCGCCATTTAACAAATTTTTCTGTATTATGTCTTCACAGATGATACTTTAAAATGGCTTGACTGTGTAAGACACATTTCTCCATGAAGCTTGCGACTTTTATCTTCTTTTTATCTCGACAGCCTGCCTCACTTTTGTTTTTCTGTCCTTCAAGGTATTCTTTGCATTTTCTATATATTTCTGCTGATAATAGACGTTTCTCGTCGATTTGCCAGTGTGCAAATAACGTAATCCTTCGCGAAACACAAATGTAGCTGGCTCTCCAAAGACTTATATTACAAAAAATTACCCTAATATACGATGGTGTCTGTGGTCCTAGTTTCACATCTCGACAAGGTCGGATATTTTCGTAATCACAGAGCTGCACGACTCAACCAATCACATCTAATGTGTGTTATTTGTCATGTGACATTGGAGGATTGGTGATTCATCTAGTGGACTACTGTTTTGCTTCCAAGTCTGATGCACAGACATTCGGGTCGTTTAGCCTTGAAAAGGAATTCCATCTGTCGGAGTCAGGTTGGTGTAGGTGCTTTAATCACGACCCGTGCCGTGTCCATAAGGGCAGTGTTGCAGGGCGCTGCACTTATTCTCCACGTCGAGAAGCCACCTGGTTTTGCAAGACATGAGTACTGGACTTACACATACACAGAGAAGTATATTAAGATGTAAGCAGACCATAATTGGGCACATCACATACAGACACACCACATAAAGCCACATCACATAACGACAAATCACATACAGACACATCACATAAAGACACATCGCATACAGACACACCACAGACTACACACATACAGACACATCACATAAAGACGCATCACATACAGACACATAACACACGGAGACATCACATACAGACATATTACAGACATACACACATAAAGACACATCACACACATACACACATACAGACACAACACATACAAAAAATATCACATGCAGACACATCATTTGCAGATTGGCTGAGGTGAAACCTAATCTGGTAAGGATTCTCCTGCAGGTGTCAGGCATGATCTTTGTCAACAGCAAGTCAAAAACAGATTTCCACATCTTAAGGCGCATTAAATATATGGTGCTTGACCCACATGTTTATAGCCAAATCAGGTCTCTACGGGTGATGTAGTCGGTATCACACCGTCGTCTTTACTTCCCAAGACATTTCAGGGTACCAATTTTAGGCAGGATCGAACAGAGATATCAGGTTAATTTGAAACCGCCCTGATACTAATCGAACCCACGACCAAGGGGCTTTTAGGTCAGCCACTACTCTAATTGTCAATAGACTGCAACCCAATTCCAAGAGCGATGTCATGTGATTTTTCAAGGAAATAGATTTTCTTATATTATTATTATTTGTTACTGTTATTTAACATCTCTGGACATGCACAACTTCTATTGCCGAGTATTTCCAGATTAGGAAAATTAGTAATTCGACTCTTAGGTTGATTTGCCAAAGCCATTTTGTGTTTCCTTTCCGTATGATTCTGAATGACTGAAACAAAATCTCAACTTTGATTGACAAAAGAAAACTAAATAAAAATGGCAAACAAGAATAAGATAACATAAATAAACATATATGAGAAGGTCTCCGTGGCCAAAGGCTCGCGAACGCGGTTTTTGAGCCGCTTACCAGGCGTTCGAAACTCAGCTGCGACGGGTTTGTGCAGCAGACCGTGTGGCGTTGTGTTATAACGTGTTGGTATGGGAGCCGGTCGTGAGTATGTGAGTTGGAATGTGGCCAATATTCCATCACAATGCCTGGGCAGAGCTTCAGAGAAACATGTAGTGCCCAAACGACATGTTCACTCTTTCGGCCTAGTCTTGTGTATCCCAGAGCAATGGGTAACCAATACGTCTGGCACAGGGTAGGCTGCAGACGCTGGCGGCTCAGCGTCAAAACCTCCGAGACCTCGCCTCCACGAGCCGGTGGCGAGTGGTGGTCATACCCAAGGGACCCGGCTTAGAGGCGTTCAGCCAAGTCCGACAGGTGAGGGCCTCGTACGCGCCTGGACCATAAGGACGCGTACATCTGTCAATCACAAGTGTCCGGACCTATCGTCAGACTCCCCGCCTGACTTTAGCGGATCCCGCAACCAGAGGGAATAGGCCCGCCGGAGATACAGCAGGAGATATTGCTCGTCTATTGCGAGCAAATCTCCCATCCTTCCACTGTGCAGATCTCGCGACCGGCGAGAATAGGCCCGCCGGAGATATTGCTCGTCTGCTGCGGACAAATCTCTACCGAGGCTGACTGAATAGGTAAAGAAACGATAAAATTAGTGGTATTTCTAGTACATCAACAGCAGCTGAAAAACGCTGGTGTTGACTGCAACGTCCTGTAAGGGATATGCAACATTAAGAAAAATGTGGAAAGACGACAGAAAAAAAATGTGTTAAACTGAGTTAAATTCTATTAAAGATACAACAATTGTGCACATATAAATCAATGAACTTTTGGTAAGAAAAATAAGATTAAACACTGGATTTTAGAAATCACAAACATGAACGATATAATTGGAAGAAAGTCTTATAATAAAGCTATTGAATGTGTATATACGAGAGTTGTATGTTTGTGGGATGTGGATTTTAATTTATGAGAATATTATGTTAAAAGTCTAGGGGATTTATTGATTCTCTGGTCACTTGTTAGAATGCAGGGTGATTAGGGATATTAAACACAAACCCCAGGAGAAAACAATTCAATCCTTGAAACAATGGCATCTGTGTGTAGGTTTCCCTTCCCACTTTATCACACTTTAAATTTACTATAGTGCTAGAAAGATATTGATTGTTCACAACATATAAACAACCACTGATGAACACCACATTTACTTGATGTACACATAAACAAATTTTGGACAAACAGTTCAAGTATTAAAACAAGATCTGCAGTTACATATATATGTGTAATGAACACTATGCATTTTCAGACAGGCATGGGAATGATTTGCATTATCACAACATAGTACCCAGTGACCCCAGAAAAATCAAGGTTATTACAAACAACACAACAACCACAAATTGGGTCTACTTTTATTTACCCTCATAATTAAGGCAAATAATGATGAAAGTGTATGGAACCCCAACATATAAACATTTGTTTCTGACACCTTTTACAATTCTCTCATTTTAAAAATAATGAGTTGGTGTCAAAATACTCTATTTACCATAACCATCATTGGTTATACCTCATTGCCAATTCAAACAATAGTTACCTTATAAACCCATGGCATAGAAAAAAAAACACATATAAAAAGCAGTTTATACTAATAATTAAACTAATTAATTATAGTATTTCTTTAGGCAGTGTGGGTGGGTATTCTTCTCCAGTGCGAAGCAGTTAATGTCCATAATTATCCGGGCAGAAATAAAATAATCACAGACATGTTTAATGTCCACTGAAGTTTGTTGCAGAATACTTATAATCCCTATTACGAAATAGATTCACCACATATCTCCTCCATTGGGGCTGAATTCACGAATCCTCTGGTGCAAATGGCTCGGTGCCTTTGTGAAAATTTGGTGCTTCAGGTTGGTCATACTTCAGGATTTCCACTTAAGCTTTGCAGAAGCTTATTCCTTTTATCATCAGGTCTGATGAAAAGTTGACGTCCATTCAGCTTCTCGGCTTATAATCCGAATACCAAATTGGCTTACACAGAGGTTTCACCCACCTAGTCACCAGTCTATATCATATTCCACAGTTGATGGCATTTAGGCTGACATGGGACCAGGACAGAGTTCTGATTCAGTATTTACTTTCAGTGTAGACATACAATTCTGCTTGTTATTCGTTTGGTTCATCTGGAATTATTTCCAGGATTCTGCTGCAGGCATGAAACTGAAGAATATTGACTCCACCACATATCCAGGGTTGCAAGCCATCAGGTGATTCCTGTGGTTGCAGGCGTAAAGGCATTTACTCCGCTAGCTGCTTTCATATGGTCTTTTTATGGTGTTCAGGTTTTGGAACCTTGAGGTAATCTGGTGTAGTTATGGTTCAGAGGTTCTGAAGTTGGTACATTAATTGTTTTGGCTTATTGTCGTTTCAGTGTTCCTTCCCATTTGCTTGAGTTGGTGTTCATAGCTAGAACTTGGTGTGGAGTGGCTGAACTTCTTTGTTTGACTGTTGCAGCTGTGAGACGTTCTTTCGAAGACTTATCCATTGTTGGATATTAACTTGGTAATCCAACCAACAGTTGAAGGGTTTTCACTGTTGCTAGTTTTAGTAACTTGTAGTAGGATTGTCCCATAGTTTCACTGATTTGGTTGAATGATGAGGCCATAGGTAGTACTTCTCAGAAGTAAAGCAGACGATACACTGTTGTCAGTTACCCTGTTGATCTTCATCTTTGTAGATTATTAGATACTGAAGTCAATCCTGGATATCCTACTGAAATAGGACTTCCTCAATCACGCAGTCAGTGGTCTTTGCATGTGTCTCTTTTGCTGGCGTTTGCAGCTGATGAGTGCAGCAGTAAACATTGAGGTATTGGTCCAGACTTTGTTTAGGACAGTTGCCATGTTCACTCTTGCCTGGATTTTTTCCCAGTTTCCAGTTGATAGTGATGCAATGCAGTACCACAAAATCCACCACTCGCTATAGACAGGGATGACAAGAATACAACACGAGCATTAACCTACTGTGATGTGTTTATCATTGTTGTAACACAATTACAAACAAAAGTACAAACAACAAGAGGAGAAGGGGAAAGAAGTGGGTGTCCACGTTCCACTGTCCCTCATTGCTTGGTGTAGAGCCATTTTGACTCTATTAGTGAGTAAGGTATTTTCTCACTTTATATTATGTTCTGTTGTTACTGGGACTATTAGATGAGTGAAGTCATTCTGTCCATCCAACATGTTGATATTGCCTCTCTCACTACTTGAAGAGAATAGCCTTACAGAATCTCTGTGGTTTCTAATGTCGCGTCTTCCTTTCGGTACTATAATCATCATTAGGCCAAGGCTATTCAACATTGGCTTCTTAAGTACTGACATACACAAGGATTCTTCCATCAACATCCTCATGTCCCCAAGGGTAAGATTAAAATGCATATTCCCACAGTAAGGAGTAACAATCAGAACAGAGAAAAATTCTCATAAGAGAAAACATACATGTACATTTCTCTGATATTAAGTACCTGATAATCATACATAATAATATTAATCATAAAATTTTATGCCGGAGCCAATGGTTTTGAATTTTCTTCAGGGGTTAATCCATAAACTAAAACATACATTGATTTCCCCCCCCCCCCCACTGCGTACCGCACATGAGGATAGTAACCGCTGTGATATATTTTGCCAATGACTGCGATTATTCGGAGTGTATTTATTAGAATAACTTATGCCGCATGGTCCAGTCTTCTGAATATTGCAAGCAATTTATTCACATCAATCTTCGCTTCTGTTCCTACTACTGGGAGGCGATGGGGATTGAAGGTACATCCTATCAGAACATTCATTTCTATCAAACGTTTACTTTCTTTGTTCTAGAATTTATATTCTCAAACATGGCAATTCCCTAGCACTATTTTATGAAATGATTACATGTCCCTCACTCATATGGAGTGTTTACTAATCTGTTAACAAAAGGATTGCACTAAAATATAGCACTATAGTTCCAAGTTACAGATTATGATGTGGCAAAGCATTGTATCCCCTGACTAAGAGTCAGGAATATGCGTAATCATTTGTATGTCCCCGCATGGATAAAACAAGTTCAGAAATATCCTTAACAGTGAATTTACACTACACAGGATATTTGAAAGTGGCAGACACCAGTTCTCTACTTGTGAAGTATGAATCAGGATTCTGTTCCTACATTGAGAAAATGTTTCTTTGAAAATGTTCTTTAGAGTTCAATCTCTACAGTACATAGATTATTTGCCGATTTCTAAGCATAGATAGTGAGATATAGTTCACCATGCATAGAAGTTAGTATTCATAGGAATATGAAATTGACAGAAACGAGTTTTCGTCTTTGAAGTATGGATCAGGAGTCTGTTCCTAAATTGAGAAGAGTTTCTGACATGAGAGTTGATACTCTACAGTACACATAATATTTATAGGTTATAAGCACTATTATTTAGATATAAGTTCATAATGCCTATAAATGATTATAACATAGGCATTTGAAATTGTAAAACATAGGAAAAATTACAGCGTGGCACCCACATGTGCTTCAGTACTAAAAATCAAATCAGACTAGTTTACAAGAACTGTTGAATTATCATTCTAACTAATTCTTAATTAAACACACTGGTATATGTACTTTATAAAAATACATGAATACATCTTAATAATGTAGATATAACATACCAATGCCTTGCAGAAACTGATGTATTTTTAAAGCAACATTTCCCTCTCCCCGAAGAGAAAGGTCGACTTTCTTGTGTGCTATCTTCACTGGAAATGGCCGCTTTAATCTTTGTTTTCAAACTCGCCGGTCTTGGCAAGGTACGTGAGCTAAAATAAAGCCAAATAAATTAAGCTGTGCCACGGTCAGTCTATCGCTGTTTTATTTTCTACTTCTACACTAAGCAAAATACTTAAACAGTAGTTGTTCGGGATTGTTTATTTTTATGGGAGTCAATGTTAGGAAAGGGTAAGGACATTTTAATATATCACAATGTTGCAGAAAGACCAGAATTAACAGAAGAAGTAACTCAGAAGGTCTGTCTATTCTAATGGAAGAAATATCGATGATATCACAGATATAAGGACATAAATAATACCCAGGCTGGATGGAATCATCCTAGATACATTAGAAGTATTGGGAGAATTTCGTGTAGACTTTTACTTACAATGGTGAATAATATGTTGAACAGTGGATATGTACCTGTGCTTAAATATGTGTTTATAACTCTAACATAATAGATTAGGCATAATTAAATGCGAAGATTTTCGTACACTCAAGTTCATAACCCATGTCACTAAGCTTATACTGAGACTTATAATGAGAAGAACGAGAAAAAAATAAATGGATTAATATAGATATTATTAATATAAATGAGTAAATGGATTTGTTAAATGATTACTGTATATATATATATATATATATATATATATATATATATATATATATATATATATATATATAGTACGACAGGGATGTGTCTTGTCACCAGATATCTTCTCCCTATATAGCGAAGTAATAATGAGAGAGATCAAAGAGATGCCAGGAATACTAGTTGGAAGTTATAATATAAATAAAATACGCTATGCTGATGACATAGTATTGTTGGAGGATAATTTAACAGATCTACAACAATTGTTAGACATTGTGGTAACCAAGAGTGCAATGAAAGAACTCTCCTTTAATATCAAGAAAACAGTAACAATGGTGATATCGAAGAAAAAGGTGACACCAAAGTGTGACATAGAAATAGAAGGGATAATTCTTAACCAAATGGATAATTCTAAATACCTAGTGGCATTTATAACGTCAGATTGAAGATGTACAACAGAGATTAAGAGCAGAATAGGGCAAGCAAAAGCCACATTTCATACAATAAAGAGTATCTTTTGCAATAAGTCACTATCACTGAATGTAAGAAAGAGAGTGCTGAAATGCTATGTAGAACCAGTTTTACTGTATGGCAGTGAATCTTGGAATGTAAATGAACAAATTAAGAAGAAGTTAGAATCAACAGAGATGTGGTTGCTGAGACGATTGTTGCGAATTCCTTGGACTGCCACAGTAACTAACAACGACTGCCTAACGACTGGCTAATGAAACTAGAACATTATAAACAACAATAAGGAATAGACAAACATCTTTCTTCGGTCATGTGATGAGAAGAGAGGCATTGGAGAACATCGTGACAATTGGAAAGATCGAGGGGAACAGAGGCAGAGACAGACCAAGAGAAATTATGCTTATTGGATTGAGACGGTAGCATGGAGGAATACCATCAGTAGAGTTCATTCAGAACACCAACGACCGAGATCTGTGGAAAGCCATGAACGCCTACGCCAGCTGCAGGGCACTTGATAATGATATATATATATATATATCATTATTATGCTGTCCACCCCTTCCCCCATAAATTCATGCCTAACTGTCTCCACACCCCTATATTTTGATATCAGACTGTTCGCATATTTTTGGCGACCTAAATCCTATCTGACAACCTACTATACTTAAACTCTGCAGCCAAAGAGTGCCTTCGCAACTGGCAAAGCCGCCTTTTCTGCTCCCACATGGGGACCGAGCGGTTGTGCTTTCGGTTTCTGTATTTCGTTGTTTTCTATCTGTGTTTTCCTGCCCATGACAAAGATTCTGAGAATCGAAACGTCGGCCGTCCTGTGTATCGTATTGTACGCATTTGCGTGTATTTTTTTTAAATTTTATTATTCATTATATATATATTTATTGATTGCTTCTGATTTTGGATTTTCACCTGTATTTCGGGATACGATTGATCACCTTGTAAGGTATGTGCCACGTGTTTGTGTTTAGTACGTTTATTCTCGCAGGAGTTAAATATACCAGTTTGTTTCCAATTCACAAGACTTTTTAATATAGCGTGGGAAGAAAGAAAAGTTACAGAGGATTGGCAACAGGCAGTAATAATACCAATATGGATAAAGAAAGGTAATATGAGAGAGTGCGAAACATACAGAGGTAAATCACTCCTGAGTTATGTGGGGAAAATGTACGCAAAACTATTGGAATAAAGATCTAGACCCATGTTTAAACAACAGTTAAGCAAAGTACAACTTGGTTTTAGGAAGGGTAAAAGTTGCACTGATGCACTTTTCACATAAGACAAATATGTGAAAAGAAAACATCGAATATAGTGACCAGCAGAATACTGTGTTTGTAGATACGGAAAAGTTCTTCGACAGAGTAGACAAATACATATTATGGACCATACTTGAAGTCTGGGATACAAGGACAATTGCTAGAAAACATCATAGCCATGTACCACTCGAGCCAAAGTGCAGTAAGAACACAAGAAGGTATATAAGATATGTTCACAGTTAATACAGGAGTGAGACCAGGGATGTGTGCTCTCTTCTCTGCTATTTAATATCTACATGGACTGAATATCCACAAAAGCAAGCCTTGACAGAACAGATTCAGAAAATTGTGAACACTTTACTTCGGATGAAACAACAGATCCAAATTCAATAAATGAACTTCTATTTGCAGACGATCAGTGCCTGTTTTATAGCGACGACGGCAGATTGCAAAATGATATTAATAATCTGAGTTCAACATGCAGCAGATACAATATGAGTATCAATCAATCAATCAGTTGCCGTCTCCACAATGAAGGTTGGCTGCAATGGATCTCCAAAACTGTCTGTCTGTTGCTCTGACTGCACATTCTGTCAGATTGATGTTCGTTCATCTCTTGATGTTAACTTCCCATTTGTATCGTTGTCTACCTCTTGCTCGCTTGCCTTCAACATTGCCTTCCAGTATGGGTTTTATAAGAGTATCATGTCTTTTAACGAGGCCGAAATATTTCACTTGCCTCCTCTTTATGTATTTCATAAACTCTCTCTCTCCATTCCCAGTTTTTTCTAGAACCTCTGTATTTGATTGTTTTTGTTTCGATGAAATACGAAATATTAGTCTGCATATCTAAATCTTTAGTTCTTCTATGAGAATATCTAGTTGCTCGTTCAATGTCCAGGCTACCGCGTCATACAGTGGCATTGAATATACGTTCATTTATTGGCACCTTTCCGTCTTGACAGACGATAGTTTGGTACATTATGCTTCAAAAAGCTACGACCTATGGCGGTGGCGAGTGTGGCTGGTAAGGCCAATTCTTGCAATATAGTAGCATTTGACAATTATCAGTATTAATGCATTATTAAGCTCTCTGATAAATGTAAACTTGAAACTCTGCAAAACCCTTTGGAGGAAAGCATTGACCAAACTTGGTTGAACATCAAGAATACAATTCAGTCTACCGCAGAAGAATGTCTCGGTGTGTTAACCACGCATAGAAAGAACAGATGGTTCAATCAAAAATGTGAAGAAGCAGTCATTAGGAAGAAGAATGCCAGACATGTATGGTTAAATGACATCAATAACATCCAAAAGGAAGAGCATTATAGAAATGAATGTAAAGAGGCTACAAAAATAGTCAGACAGCAGAAGCGAGAATATATGAGTAATATAATCAAAGATATGGAAACTAATCACCAGAAAAATGAATCCAGAAAATTTTTTAAAGAACTGAAGTCAATGAAACGAGGGCACCAACAAAACACATATGGTTTAAAAGACAAAAATGGGAATATGATAAATACCAATGAGGAAATGTGCAACACATGGAAAGAATATTTTATTGAATTACTAAATTGTGAAGCTCCAAGTAACATTTTCTCACAGGAAGAGGTTCTAACATGCGAACCACAAATTGAAGAACCTACATTTGAAGAAATCCTATATGTAATCACACGACTTAAAAACAATAAGGCAACTGGGACTGATGGAATTGCTGCTGAATTTATAAAGGCAGGTGGCCATGCATTACATCTAAAGCTATACGAACTAATAATAAAAATCTGGAGGACAGAAGAATTACCCCATGACTGGAAAGAGTCATTATTGATACCTATCTTTAAGAAAGGAGACAAGTTCCAATGTGGAAATTATAGAGGAATATCACTACTGTCCACAAGCTATAAGATACTATCCGCAGTATTACTAAATAGACTAAAACCATATTCAGAAGACATATTAGGTGACTACCAGGCGGGTTTTAGACAAAACAGATCAACAATAGATCAGATATTTATCTTACGACAAATAGCCGAGAAACATTGGGAATATAAAAGAGATCTCCATAACATTTTTGTGGATTTTAAAAAGGCTTATGATAGTGTCCATAGGAATAGTCTATGGAATGCTATGCAGGAATTTGGAATACCAAGGAAGATAATCAACATGACCAGACTATGCATGGAAGATACTTATAATATAGTAACATATAAAGGCAGGAAATCAGACCCCTTCCAAATAACATCTGGCTTGAAACAGGGTGATGCACTATCGCCGCTACTCTTCAATCTGGCTCTAGAGAAAGTTGTAAGGAAGGTAAAGGAGGAATGTGATATTGGAGGAACATCCAAGCTGCTTGGTTATGCAGATGATATAGATATTATAGGGCAAAGTGAACAAAAGACATTGGAAATATTGACTCACTTAAAGGAAAAAGCCCAACAGATGGGGCTGGTTATCAACCAACATAAGACAGAATATATGGTAAATTCAAGAGACGGAATAGCTAGAAACTCTGGCCACATACAAATAGATAATATGACCATTAAAAGAACGGAAACATACAAATACCTGGGTACGATCTTCAACTGCTCCAACATCATAAGGGAAGAAATACAAACTAGAATCAACTCTGGAAATAAGATATACTATGCACTACAACATCTACTAAAATCAAAGGCGCTATCTCGTAACACCAAAATCACAATATACAAAACACTGATCAGACCAGTTGTGCTGTATGGCTCTGAAACCTGAAGTACAACGAAAGGAGACGAAGCCTTGTTACAAACCTTTGAGAACAAAGTCTTAAGACGCATCTTTGGACCCATTAGGGATACACAAAGTGGAGAGTGGAAAAGAAGAAGTAACAAAGACATTTATGATCTGTTTAAGTCCCCGCTAATCACTGGTATCATGAAGGCTAATAGACTACAATGGCTGGGGCATATAGAAAGAATGGAAGATAATAGGGAAACAAAACTCGCTTACACTCAGGAAATAAATGACCGTAGACCCCGAGTTAGACCAAGAAGGCGGTGGAGAGATAATACATGTACAGACCTACAAGCACTTGGAATCAACGACTGGCAAGAGAAGGTACACCAGAGAGACGAATGGAGACGGATTGTATTTGCAGCAAAGAACCTCAATGGCTCGGAACGCTGAAGAAGAAGAAGAAGATGTTAATACTGATTTCATGCCTTTGAAAGCACTTTTTTTTGGCCATTTATATTCTCTTTTTGATTTATATTTCACTTCTGCCATCATTTTTTATTATATGTGCAAGATAGAACTTTGTTACTTGTTCTAGTTTGTGATGTTCATTGATGACCTTTCCTTTTCACTGCTAATTATCATAGTTTTTGTTTTTGGATGTTAATATCTATGCCACATTCTGCACTGTGCCTGTTTACATGCTCCACTAGGTCTTGTAACTCTTGCTCAATTTCTGCTAGTAAAACGGAATCGTCAAAATACCTAACATTGTTTATGATTCTTCCAATGATGTTAAGTCCAGGCATTTCAACATGTTTAAAAATTCTTTCTGAGTAAAGGTTGAAGACTCCTGGGGACACTACACATCCCTGCCGTATTCCTCTTTTTATCTCTATAGACGACGAATAGTTATTTCCGCATCCAATAGACGCCACTTGTTTCCAGTACAAGTTACCAATAATTGGGATGTCCTTTACGTCTACGCCTATATCTTAAAGGCACATAATTAGTCATTCATGTTGTACTCTGTCAGAAAGCTTTCTTGTAGTCAATAAAACGTATATATATATATATATATATATATATATATATATATATATATATATATATATATATATATATATATATATATATATATATATATATATATATTTTTTTTTTTTTTTTTTTTTTTTTTTGAACTTCTATATATTTTTCAATTAACATCCTCTGACAGATAATTACTTCTCTGGAGCCGATGATTTTTCGGAACTCAAATTGTTCTTCGGCTACTTCCTCGGCTATTTTATGTTGAATTCTTTTTTTTGTGTGTGTGTATGACCTTGAGTAGTATCTTAGTTATGAAGCTCATTTAGCTAATAGTTCTGCAATCTTCACAATCAAAATCTCTTGGTTTCTACGGTAGTGTGATGAAAATGGATATTTTGAAGTCCTTTGGAATGTACCCAGTATTATATATATATATTATTACATATTTCTGTGACAGTATCAATGCCAAAGCTGGATAAGGATTTAACATCTCTGTTGTTATCTTGTCAGGACCTGCAGCTTTTCCTTCATTCATCTTTTTAATAGCATTTTCTACTATTTTTGGTCCATCTTGAGTATTATTCAATGTTGGTCTGTTGGCCCTGTTGTCCCAGAATAAATCTTCTGTGTTCTCTATTCAACGTTCTATTATGTCAGTGTTTGTCAGGATCTTGCATTCGCAATCACACAGGCTCGTAATAACTAACAGATGTGATACAAACACTGTCACAGAATGATTATACGTGACACACGGCGAATACAATGATACACTCTTTATTCGCACTTCTCACTTGCCGCAAACATTACAGGCATCGCACAACCACAATGGTGATGCCATTATACAATCAATATATACATGCAATGTATCAATACACAACTTACAACACAGGCGCACAGTCTTCTATACTCAAACAGGCGTTCTCTCTAATAGCGTTCACTCACACAAGCTATACGAGCACACATTCCATCCACGTCTGTCCTGTACCACAGTCCGAGGCCGTCTGCCTTCTAACCGCAGTGAGTTCTCGTTGGTCGGGTTGCCTCCCTGCGTGGACTTCGTGTGCCACGCGAGCCACAACTGACCGTTCTCGTCACTGCGCAGTTAGTGCCGCTCACAGGCGTACCTGGCCGTAATTGCCAGGCGTCGATGATGAAGACAAGGCAGATCTGGTGGGGAGATCCTGACAGTGTTATCAATTATAATTTCTCCATTTTTTCCCTCTGATTTAACCGTTTCCCTGTATATTATTTTTCTTTTTTGTAAATCTTTTTAAAAGTTCGTGTAATTCTTTCAAGTTGTTTTTTATTTCCAGATCCTCTATTTCTTTGCATTGTTTCTGCAACCACTCTTCCTTGGCAACTCTGCACATGTGAAGTATTTCTCTATTAATATATACTCTGGAGTGTTCATTTCTTTCTTTCGTATAGTCATTTTACTCAAAATTTCATCTGTTATCCATAATTGTCTATTCTTATTTATCTTCAATGGAAAGATGGTTTTTATACTCTTCAATTGTGTATTAATTTTATCCTCGGGATTTTACACCTATATGGTTCCATACTTTCAACAATTAGCCCATCGTATCTATTTTACTTTAACCAGGTATAGTTACCTTATTTCTGGTTGTTTTAATGCCGATATATCTACTTGAGGTGGCTTTGATGTGCTTATTCCTGGGTTTTTAAGTTTTATTTGTAATTTTAAGACTACAGGATTGTGGTCAGAGTTGATATCAGCACCAGGGTGCGTTTTTGGCATTTTTAACATTGTTTTAACATTGTTTTTAAATCTATTTCTAATCATAATTAGCCAATTTGGTTTCTTGTTCTATTTCCAGGGCTTTTCCACGTATACAGATTTTAATCATCATCATCATCATCATCATCTTCCACTTCTGCCGTCAAGCGTCGTGGGGAGGAATAATTTGCGTTCCAGCGCAGGGTGGACGGCACTGGATTATGTCATTCCGTGTGGTTGTGCAATGTCTCTGATGTCGTCAATCCATTTTCTTCTTGGACGTCCTCGTGGTCTCGTCGCAGATGATCTTTGATGTAAGGCCAGTGATGGTAGTTGCTGATGTTGCATTCTAACGACATGGCCAAACCACTTGATCTTCTGTCTTTCAATAAATGTGGCACAAGGTGTTGATCCCACAGTCTGTCTGATAGTAGCATTTCTTACTCGGTCTCGGATTGTTAAGTTGGCAGCTCTCCTCAGGCATCTGATTTCGCAGGTGTTGATTTTGCGAAGGTGTAATTGGGATAAAGTCCAGGTTTGAGATTGATAGCATAGGATTGGTGTGAATATGCTGTTTATTATCTGTCGTTTTGCAGACATGGGTATGTTTGGATGCTTCAGTAAGGGTGATAGTTGATATGTAAGTGCACTAGCTTTTTGACATCTGATTTCAATTTCTCTGTCCAATCTGCCATCTTCTGTGATCATACTTCCAAGGTATTTGAATTCTTTAACTTGTTTCAGAGGTGTGTTATTTATCTGTATAATATAAGATACTATAAGACCGAATAAGAAACGTTGTTATCAGACAGATAATGGAATCAAAACCTTGTGCCACATTTATTGAAAGATGGAAGATCAAGTGCTTTGGCCATCTCGTTAGAATGTTAGAATGCCACGCCATCAACTACCAGCACTTGTCCTACACCAAAGATCATCTACGACGAGAGCACGAGAACGCCCGAGAAGAATATGGATTGACAACATTAAAGACATTGTACCATCACAGGGAATGAAATTATGCAATGCCACCCATCGGGTACTGGTACGTCAATTATTCCTCCCCCACGACGCTTGACGGCAAAAGTGGATGATGATGGTGATGATGAGTAATGGAAGGTCGAAGATAAAGGAATATCCTTTAATATCAAGAAAAGAGAAACAATGGTTATTTCAAATAAAAGGATGACACCAACATATGAGATAACAATAGAAGGAAAAATATTGAGCCAAGTAGATAAATTTAAAAACCTAGGAAAAATTATAACGTAATATGAAAGATACACGACAGAGATTAAGAGTAGAATAGATCAAAACAAAGATGCATGTCATAAAATGAAAAGTACCTTATTCAATAAGTCACTATTATTGAGTGTAAAAAAGAGAATACTGAAATGATAATTGAAATGTCAACAGCATTCTGTTGCAGACTGATTTGTTGATGCCAACATAATTCTGTTGTAGATTGATTTGTTGATTGCCAACAGAATTCTATTGGAGATTCATCTGTAAATTGCCAACAGAACGCAACATAGTAAAACGCCACCTGAATCAGAAATAAAGCATAGGGTGTGGGGTATTTGTATGTGTGTGTGTGTGTGTGTGTGTGTATGTGTGTGTTTGTGTGTGTATATGTGTGTGTATATGTGTGTATATGTGTGTGTATGTGTGTGTATATGTGTGTGTTTGTGTGCGTATGTGTGTGTATGTGTGTATGTATGTGTGTATGTGTATGTGTGTGTATGTGTATGTGTGTGTATGTGTGTGTATGTGTATGTGTGTACGTGTGTGTATGTGTGTGTATGTCTGTATGTGTGTCTATGTGTATGTATGTGTCTGTGTATGTGTTTATGTGTGTGTATGTGTGTGTATGTGTGTGTATGTGTGTATATGTGTGTATGTGTGTATGTGTGTGTATGTGTATGTGTGTGTATGTGTGTGTATGTGTATGTGTGCATATGTGTGTGTATGTGTATGTGTGTGTATGTGTGTGTATTTATGTTTGTGTATGTGTGTGTATATATGTGTGTGTACATTTGTGTGTGTGTGTGTGTGTGTGTGTGTGTGTGTGTGTGTGTGTGGCAAAACCCTCATGACGACACACCTCCTTCTACAGTTCTGTCCAACTTACAGCAATCGACGCAAATAAATATGGCTTGAACCAGTTTCATTTCATCGACAACTCTTCGAGGATGTAATAAAGCTGAAAATATCTTCTACAGATATGACTGAGCTACCGTATGATTATAGACGGTACTACCTGCTTTCTGTTAGCACCGAATGTTGAGCGGTACTCACCAAACCCGAGACCCCACATTGTGTCAACAGTTTCGGGCGAATGAGCGCAATAGGGAGGGTACAAGCCTAATCATAGTGAGAGGAAATGCAAACCTACAGACTGAATGTCATGACAGTGCAAACCGGTCCTAACTGGTCGGCAACTGGTCTAGGATGAACGCCTCAACACGCGAATAGTCAGCTTATTGCTTTACTGATCCGGCAGCTTCTGCAGCTTGTCTTCTACCGGGTGAATTGGTGTTACCTTTCCTCTGGAGTAAACTAGGCAGGCCGAGAGAGGGATATTACTTCATGGGCAACACATGGTCTCTGGAGTAAACTAGGCAGGCCGAGAGAGGGATATTACTTCATGGGCAACACATGGTCTCTACATTTGACCTAGGCTTTGTGCTACGGAGATGTATAACTTCATTTTACAAACTATCGTCTGTCAAGATGATAAGATGCCAGTCAATCAGAGCTTAGATACGGCTAAGCTACCGCATGACAATATACTGTACTACCTGCTTTCTGTTAGCGCCGAATGTTGGAGGGCGCTCACCAAACCCGACACTACCCGTAATGTACTGTTATAGTATCTTTAACTAGACGACGAGGGAGTCTCTGTGGTGAAGTGGTCAGGCCATCTGACACGGGCTCCGAAGGTTGTGGGTTCCATTCCGGGCCGCGTCCTTCGGTTCCCGAGTGAATTTTATTGGAGACTCCCGGAGGTCGTCGCTGGAGCCACGGAGTGTGAGCTTTGTGCGAAGCTTTCCGCTCTGCGGAAAGAGACTGAGCCATATGGGATAAAAACTCCGTGCAATGAAGTCGACCCTGTGGAATGTTAAGTGACTTTTTTTCCAAATAGACGACGTTCATAAGCAGTCTTCAGAATTGCTGTCCTGCTCACCGTAAGTGTTCTAAAAACTTATGTACTTGAAGTAAACAGATCAACTCGTTCGTTACCTCACTTCTGGCATCCAACGGGCAATATATATATATAATACATTCTCAGCATATATATATATATATATATATATATATATATATATATATATATATATATATATATATATATATATATATATATATATATATATATATATATATATATATATATGCTGAGAATGTATTATTTTCCTAATTAATATAACATGTGTGGTGAGGCTTTTCAATAATCGCCATTGTCTTTTCATTGGGAATACAATTTAATCGATATGGCAATTAATTCAGATTCGATTAAAATACCGTATTGTACGTGTCAACAACTCATGTTTCAGGCATCATCGGATTACTTCTCCCACACCATACAAGAAGCTTGCAAGTCGTGTGCGAGAAATGAAATGGTACATTTTATTGCCGTTGGCTCTTTACAATTGCAAAACAGTCGCTATCTAATCACACATAAAGTCACAATATTCTCTATCACTAGTTTTCCAAAATCCTATAGCTAATCTCTATCTACTAGGCTATATGAAAACACATATCTATTCTATACGATGTGAACACTACAGAGTCAGTCCCCAGTCTGACTTGCTTCACTCGCGTCGCTACACGCCACGCGGAAGGACCTTCATACGCCCTTCGGCTCCCTGCGTGCTAGGTCAGTTAGCACGCCTCTATTAGCTGGCTTTGGTTTGAGTGCTAATCGTTGCTATCACGCAGGCGTGATTCTGTCGTGACCAGTAGTGCTAACTATCTGGTCAACGCCTTCGTGTGAGGACTAGTTAATCGTCCCCCTTTTCTATCATCTATCCTGCCCTGATCCCGGGCACTCTGTTCCCTCTACTCAATCTGAGGTTGACCCCACGTCCCGGTGGTGTTCTATCATGAGGCAGGCTTCCTGCCTCCTCCTTCAGTCTTTGACAGTACGTATTCTTACTAGGTTCGCCATTTCCAGTTACCAAAGAGGCAGATGACATCAATCATGGGATCGTGGTATACAAGCAATCAGACAGTGACAACATATTACGCCACAGATACTGGGTATTATAACTCTGCATACGATATTAATTTCGATGCTTTATTGTATATCGAGAAATATGTCTCCACTGTTGTCAGTTTCTCGCTGTCTCTGATGGGGATGACAACAAACATGGTAAACATCATTGTCTACCAGAGACAAGGGGTCAGATACAACATCAACATTACATTCACAGCCCTGTCTCTATGGGATCTCATGAACTGCTTCCTGTCCTGCTGCTCTAGAATTTGTCTCACCTTAGACAACTTCTTCCCTATAGCCTATGTCAACATTGTGTCATTTCAGTATGTTTATATTGGATACACAAGAGGATGTGCGTACATTCTGTCGACGCTGGTCACAGTTTATCTCACAGTTGAGAGATGTATCTGCATTAAGCTGCCTTTGAAGGTGAAATATATTTTTACCACCCGTTATGTTCTCCTCGTCAACTTGAGCATTCTCTTGTTTGGTCTGGCGTGTTTCTGTCCTGCCTGGGCAACCCAAGGAATGCAGTGGATGGTTGATCCACTAACCAACACTACCCGCTTAGAGGCATGGTTATCGGTTAACAGACGAGACATCAACTTATTCGTGGACACATTTAATGGTGTGGTGATTCCAGCAATGGCCCAAGTCATTATCACCATATGTGGTGGGTTTATGATTCAGGGCATTCACAAGTCAGCTAGATTCAGACAGAAGAACGCTGATTTATGGAAACCAGGAAAGTTTATTATCTCCACTGATAGAAATAGACCATCAGAGATGTCGATTACCCTCAAAAGAGCTACGATAATGACACACAAAGACCGCAAACTAACCAAGGTAGTGATATCATTGGCCGGAATATTCATTGTTTGCAATGTCCCCGTATTTATTGTTGCTATTCTTAGAGCATTTATTCCAGAATTAGACATCGGTAAGCGTCTATACACGTTGTACAGAGTACTCTATACTGTAGTTTACCAGTTTGGGGTAATAAATTCTTCAGTAAATATTTTTGTCTATTATAACGTCAGTAGCAGATTTAGAAAGGAGCTTTTGATTTTATTTCACAAGACTGCTTAATTTAAGGAAGATGTTAACATTTAATTTGAGTGTTATTCTCCCCAAGATCAGCATGATGGTTCATTGAGTCAGAAAGACATCTTCACTTGACACAGTGTTTATATTATTGCTTTTGTTTATAGCATATAGCGTATATGTTATCAGTGGTACTCATTTCTTGATGTAAATTGAGAGTTAAAAGTTAGTTGCATATCCTTTACATGACGTCACAGTCAGCCCCAGCTTTTTTGACTGTGATTTCTTGGCAAGTTTACATTCAGTAGTTTGTCAATGCCTTCTGAACAACCGGCACTCTTACCTGTATGAAACAAGCTCAAGACGGCCTCTTTCCAGATCGCCGACAGTTGTGTTTCTAACGCGATATGCGGGATTGCGAATTGTGTCCGTAATCCCTTTGTCACAGCACCTGCTAAATTGGGAATGGAATGATAAAATATGAAAGTACGTAGACTGGCAATGTTAAACTTAATTAAACAAGTGTCAGTGAACAATACAGAAACAGCGTTCGTGCTGTTCGTTTCCTCTCCCCAAAATTGAATTTGTAAATAGTATAGGTACAAAGAAGGGAACATTTCTACTTAAGAACCAGGTGGAGAAAGCGGAAGAACAGACTGAGAACCAGTATGTGGTGAGAATGACATGACGGGTGATCGGCAGGGGTTATGGACGCATATCAAAACAAACTGAAAGGGACGACCAGGAGAACTTACAATCAGAGGGCAGATGGAACGATTAGCAGTATGAGTCTTCGCCGGCTGTTAAACGAGGGGACGCAGCACGTGTGGGGATGTCCTGAGTGCAGTGATGTTGGTTCTTAGCTCAACTCAACTCATCTCAACTCAACTCAACTCAACTCAACTCAACGTTGAATGCATGGCTCCGTCGAACAACACCAACATATGTGCCAAAGCTTCATATTGTCAGTTGTATAAAATTATCAATTCAGGATTTGTTTCCGTTTGCTCCTTTAGTACTCCTATTTGGGTACTCTGAAAGATAACTATAGCCCAGGAATCATGAAGAGCTTCATAACAAAACCCTTTGACGTGTTGAACTTTCTTATTTTAGTAGCCTAGATGCAAGTGGCTGGCAATATGTCTTTACCATGACAATAACTTCCGGTCAGAGAAGACTTCCGGTCGTCAGCATGGCGGTTAGGCGTTGAGCCGTTAACGCCTGTGGTGTGTTTATGGCTACGGTTTGCAATCGCATTTTCCTCATGTTGGACTGATAGTACATGGTTCCTTCGCTGTGCTATCGTGAGTGAGTGCGTGGGCGACACCGTGAGCTGTAAAATTCGTGTGGAATGCTTTTATATCTGTCCTGTACAGTGAACTGCATGTTCGGAACAATGGCTACCAGCGGTTGCTGAATTGACTGTTTTGCCCTTTCGGATCACGAGTGCATTTTTCGGGAGACTCCTGGGAGTCGGCGCTGAAGCTGCGGAGTTCATGCTTTGCGCGACACTTTCGGCGGGTCGCCCTGCGGTAAGAGACCGAGCCATGTGAGAAAACCCGGGTCAATGAGGTCTTTCTGGTGACTGCCGAGTCCATCGACGATGAACTGTGGTATTCGTGGATGAATTATGTGTTGACATTCTGACGGCGGCATTATGTAGTGTACCTGTGCGAACTGTTGGACTGCCGAGATTCCCGTCTATTCCACTTTTCACATTGGACAGTGGGGAGCATTTTGTGTGATATTCGCTGGCACGGGAATGGAGCATAATGGGGACGACCCTTTGCCGTGAAGTTGGAACCTAGACTAACTAACTAACTACATAACTAATGAAGTAGTAGGAGAAGTTTAACTATTACGTTTAAATCTCCTAAATTTGCAGTGAAGGTATGAAGTTATTCTTATTTTCTCCAATGGGTACTCATTCTGTGTTGCAGGCTGCAACATACTCTTTAACCTATTAACCGGGACTGATTCTACAACGGTTTTTCAGGACAAAGGAAGTCAGAGGCCAGGGCTGTGATGCAATTACTGAAGTTCCTTAAAAAAACACACACACATTGTGAAATACACAAGAAGGTTGAACCAGTGTTACATTATTCCCGATCTTCGTATACGTTGGTGAAAAACTTGTGTAAACAGTGTTCGCCGAAATATTTCTCAATTGCCCAGATCTAAGATACCGTGAAGAATATGATAAGAATCTGAACAAACGTAACCAATACGTGGTAATTGCAATGTGACTCAACATAACTCAACAGAAAACACCCGTGTGTTGCCGGGGCCCATACGGGGGAGCAAAGAATAGTAACACTGTTGCCTACCATGCACGTCGTAAGAAGCGACTAAGGAGGCTATGGTTCCGTTGCCCTGCTACTGAGTGAGTGCGTGGCGCGATACTGTGAGGTGTGAATTTCGCGTGGAATGCTTTTGCATCTGTCCGCGGTTGTTTTTCGCGTGAACTGCATGTTCGGAACGATGACGGCCGACTGTTGCTGGATTGACTGGATTGCCTTTTCGGTTCACGAGTGCATTTTTCAGGAGACTCCTGGGAGTCGTCGCTGTAGCTATGGAGTTCGTGCTTTGTTCGGCGCTTTCGGTGGGTCGCCCTGCAGAAAGAGACCGAGCCATATGGGATAAAACCCCGGTCAATGAAGTCTTTCTGGTGACTGTCGTTTTCATAGACGATGAACTGTATTCTTCGTGGAGGACTTTTGTGTTGGCATTCTGGCGGCGGCATTATGCACAGTGTACCTGTGCGGGATGCCGACACTCCTGTCTATTTCATTGTTCACATGGGGCAGTGAGGAGCATTTTGTGATATTCACTGGCACAGGAACGGAGCAATATGGGGATGACCCGTTGCCGTGAAGTTGGAACCGCGACTAACTAACTAACTGACTCAACAGATGTATGTTTAAAAAAAAAATCAAAAGTAATGAATCAGTAACTAAGCTTACGCAATTACAACTTGTCCCACGGCATATTCCTGCTATGGGTCTGTGATATGCTAAAGCTATCACCTGGTAAAGGACTGACTGCATGGAGAAATATGTGGCCATCCTTCCCCTCACTTTAGCAGGAACAAGTACATACGCTGAACTCATCCTACCGTAATTGTAATATTATCGGCAATGAATGAATCACCAACTAACGAGAAGTAGATTGTGAGCTTTACTGAAACACGATTACAAGAAACGAAATGGAAGTTGTGGCCAAAGCCTTCGTCAGCACAGAACAAACAAACACAGACCGACACAAAACTACATGAAGCACACTGCATGACAATATTAAACTAATTAAAGGTACTTATCTGAATCTGTATAAAATGGACTGTAAAAATTTACAACAGTCTGACAAACGACGAAGACGAAACGTGAAATATATAGTAGCGGTTCATTTGAATGGATCGACATATTTGCTCCCCTAATGCGTCCGCAACTTCCGGGTGTTTTAAAGTCTCACTACACTTTGTATGTAGAACACATTTGAAAAGTGAAGTACATGATGTCATAAAAAAATTTGCTAAAATGTATTAAATTAGTTACAATAGTCCCTGCAGGCCGGCTTCGTGGCTTAGAGGTTAGCGACTTTTCTCCGTAATCTCGTATACTCTCGTAGGTAACGTGATGACGGTGAGAATCAGCAGTGGTTCGAATCGCATCGGTAACTTACGGGGTATGTGAGCCGGCCGCTCAGAAAGCAATGGCAAACTACTGAGCGTAATCTTGCCAAGAAATCAACATACAGCTGAAAGATTCTGGTGTTGACAGCGATGTCCTATAAAGGATATGCAAAAAAAAAAAAAAAAAACTACCTGCAGTGGTCTAACGCTGTTTAGGGGAAGCTGGAACGTACCAATGAAGTATTCATTATGACAGGTGTTGGGACTGTCCACCACGGGCGTCAAGACATGTCTATACACACCTCGTCATATTGTCAAATACCTTTTGCAACGTGTTCAATCCAAAAAAAAAAAAAATTGCTTTCTTCTGTTGATAACACCATTCTGTTTTGAGTGCAAAGAATTACACCAGCAGACGTCAGTCATTCGCTGCATATTGCTTCACGATGGACCGTGGGACACATATTTTGATGACATCATATACTTCATTTTTCAAATTTGTTCTACGTACAAAGTGTAGTGAGAGTTTACAAACATCCGGTACAACTAGTGTCCACATGTAATTTCTCATGGATAACATTGACACTATTAATGTCCTAGTAGTATATTAAGAAGTCTCTGTGGCTGCGGGGAGTAAATGCGATTGATTCCAGTGCGCTGACGGCAGGGCAGCGGAGCATTCTATACACTAATAAATTGGGCTTCAGTGTTTACTGCTCGTTCAGAAAGTACAGGCAAACTACTGAAATTAAAATTGCCTAGTAAATTAACATGGGATAGGGGGTGGATGGGAACGTCATGCAAAGAATATGCAACTGCAGATAGGAGTTGTGTATTCACTTAGGATAGGTACTCTCATTGTATCTTTCATTCTTCTTTTAGAGAATTCAACTTCGGGTAAGTCATACGATGAACACGACTGTTTCAGGGATTGCCTATTCATTTCCATACAGCATGGAGTTTAATGTTGATTCGGAGGGTCAGTGAGGTTTCCTTACTCGGTGCAGAGTGTACAATCCTACAAGACATTTCCGGCAGCTTGTTTGGATGGACCAGAAGTCTATGATGACCAGGTAGTTTGATATTATTTATAAACATATTTTTTTTATTTTTGCATATCCTTTGCAGGACTTAGCTGTCAACACCAGCATCTTTCAGCTGTACGTTGATTTCTTGGCAAGATTACGCTCATTAGTTTGCCATTGCTTTCTGAGCGGCCGACTCACATACCCCGTAAGTTACCGATGCGTTTCGAACCACTGCTGATTCTAACCGTCATCACGTTACCGACGAGAGTATACGAGATTACGGAGAAAAGTCATAACCTCTAAGCCACGAAGCCGGCATAAACATATTACAAACCTTAATAACGCAAAGAACATATGATTGTGGTTGAATATGATTTCCCGTGTCACAAGACAATTGTACATAATGATGATTACAGACTTTACCATTGTTATTATCTAGAATTTGTATTTGCTCATTACATTATTTGTGACATGAAATGTAATAAAGATTTTTTAAGCACATATTACATAACTTACACGACTCTGGTGATCGAGTGAAATTGCGAGTCATGACCTCCCACGCTTTCCGGCATGGCACATGATTGGTTGATTGATTACATAAAGAAAATAATGAGCGATTTCTTGCCTGGCATATTTCGCTGCATCTGATAGCATGCTGCAGAGGCATATATTATGGTAGGTGTTATAAATGAGTTATACTTTGGCTGAAACATGGTGTACGTCATCGCTGATATTGCGCGAATGTTTAGAACGTTATATCCACGGACGTTTTACACTTAGCAGGAAGTCCATCTGTTTACATAATGACGGCTGGAATCAACTAATTTTTAAAAATTGGTGCACGTGTTGTTTATGAATATATATATATATATATATATATACATATTCATTGAGTAAGTTTTAAATCAAGTCGTAAATGAGAGGTTACTGAGTCCGTCTCAGACTTTGAGGGTACCGGGATGGAGTTCCAACATAGGACTGGGAATGTTTGCAAGACCCGTTAGTGATTAAAGATATCACACATCTTTCTGGTCTGTTACAAACTGAGGTCGCCTTTCTTTCCTTCTCTGTTATATAAGATACATATATCCAATGTTACCATCGCTTCCATACACGACAATGAAGACAATCGCAATGAAGTGCATGAACTCCATTGTGCCGGCGAGGATTCAATTGCGTATGTAACGGAAGCATCATCATCATCATCATCATCATCATCATCATCATCATCATCATCATCATCATCATCATCATCATCATCATCATCATCATCACCATCACCATCATCATCATCATCACCATCATCATCATCATCATTTCGTGGGCTGTTCTGAGTAGAGTAGTTGCCGGTTCCGTGGCTAAAGGCTTGCGAATGCGGTTCGTGAGCTGGCTACCAGGCGTTCGAAGCTCAGCTGCGACCGAATTGTGCAGCAGACCGTGTCGCGTTGTGTTATAACGTACTGGTTTGGGAGCCGATCGTTCAGAAAGCAATGGCAAACTACCGAACGTAACATTTGCCTAGTACATCAACAGCAGCTGAAAAATGCTGGTGTTGTCTGCAACGTCCCCTGGATACGCAACAAACTTTTTTTTCTGAGTAGATCGTGTTCCCCAATACAGTCTGTCGAAAGTCCCCTCTCAAAGCAAGATATCCCCAATTAGTTTGCTGTGGTGTGTAAAGTATCTATCACATCTTGAATCTATTTAAGTTGTTGTCTTTCTCTTCTTCAGTTCCCAAGGATTCCTCCCTTTATAATTATGTTTATTTTCTCCAGACATTTTAGAGGAGCGCCTGACCGAGTTGCTAGAACACCAGATTATTCCTCGGGAGACTCGGGTTAGAATCCTCGGTAAGGTGTGGGATATTTTGTTCTGTCACCGACAAAAAGAATATAATAACCAGCACAATCTGCAGCGACTGCACTAGCCAGGCCACCTTTATTCCTCAGGCTCAAAGAGGCGTCCCCGCCCCATCCCCCCATCCCCCCCCCCCGCCATACCGCAAGGTATCGTAAGATACTATATTGGCAGTAAATGACAGTTGTATTTGTGTCTTTTTATGGTTCAAATTATTTCATTTTCCGCAGTTTGTCCCAATACTCAGTCTTCTTGAATGTTGTTCTTATTGGATATATTTGTTTGCATTTTATTTTTCCTTCAGTGAATGTTTAATCATCATTATGTGCCATGCTGATAAGTACATGCGATCATCTTTCGTCATCTCATACGATCACCAGTGCAGTAGATCAACTCTGTGCTCTTGTCTCGACCGTACCATGTGACCATGGCATCCAGATATTTACTTCTCTGTCAATTTCCTGTTATTGTTCCCTTAATCTTGCCAGTTGTTGCCAAGTTTTTAGTTTATTTCTTCTCATAACATGCCCAAAAATTCGTAACTGTCTACGTCTAATTTCTCTAATCAGTTTACGGTTTTCATGTTTCTTCTAGGAGTTGCTCATTCGTATTTCTGTCTGTCCGTGATATTCTTTGCATTTTCCTCAGAAACCACACTGTCATGGTCATTACATTGTTCATTGTCCACACCCATACAAAAGTACATGTTCTATGTAGCACCCGGATACTCTGTTTCTCGTTGCAAATGATATCATTTTGTTGGTCATTATGCCACTGTTTCAGTCTATCCAACAAAATATATCTTGGTCCGCATCTTTCCTCTTGATCTTTCACGTTATCACGACATTGTGCAATGCCTCTCTTCTCATTACATGACCAAAGAAAGCTGTTTGTGCCTTTCTTCTGTTGTATATAATATTTTAGTTGTCATTAGCTTGTTTCAAACAATTGTTGTTTGTCACGCTAGAAGTCCAACATTCGTCTCAGAAACCCCATCTCTTTTGCTTGCAAGTTCTTGCTAATTTATTCTTTTGCCCTCCAAGATTCAATGCCATTAGGCAAAACAGGTTCTAAATAGCATTTCAGCACTGTCTTTCGATGATAGTAACTTATTGCATTAGATATTCTTTATTTTCTGAAATGCAGCTTTTGCTTGTCCTATTCTGTTCTTAATCTCTGTTGAGCATCTTCCTTCTGCTGTTAAAATTGCCAATGTGTATTTACAAGAATCCAGTTAGTTAAGCATTTCCCCACTCTATTGTTATTTCACATTTTGGTGTCACCGTTTTCTTTAATATAACCAGAATTACTGCTTTCTTGGTATTCACGGAGAGTCCTCTCTTTGCATTCTCGTCGTAGATAATTGGCCTTTTCCGCCATCAATACTGTGTCATCTACATAGCGTATATTATTTATATTATAACTTCGGATTAATATTCCCGGCTTCTGTTTGATCTATCTCATTATTACTTCGCTACAGAGAGAGAGAGAGAGAGAGAGAGAGAGAGAGAGAGAGAGAGAGAGAGAGAGAGAGAGAGAGAGAGAGAGAGAGAGAGGTTATCCGGTGACAAAACGAATTCCTGTCATACTCATATCTCTATTTGTTCATACTTGTGCTCTTTATGTTCCATTTTAATTGCTGATTCTTGATTCCAGTAAATATTATGTATTATTCTGAGATATTTCTTACTAATGTTGATATATTCCAACATTTTAATTAGTTTATCATGTTTTACTTGAGCAAATGCCGCGGTAAAATCTATGAAGCACAAATATGTCTTTCTGTATCTCTGTTGATCTTTCAATTAGTGTTCGTAATGTATACATTGCATTATTTGTACCCTTTCCTTCCACAAATCTATACTGTTCTTCACTTATTTGCATTTTCATTTTCTCTCTTGTTCTTTTCATTATAATTCTGAGTAGAAGTTGTGTGAATTGGTTTATGAGGTTAATTGTACGAAAATTCTCGCATTTAATTGCTTCTGGTCTTTTTTGGTATAGATGTAAATTTATAATTTAGCGCATGGCTAGGAAATTATCCACTGTTGTGAACATCATTAATCAGTTTAGTTAATATTCATACTCCATTTACTCCCAGTACCTCTAATTCTCCTATGGGGATACCATACGACCCGGCTGTTTTTCATTTCTTCATATGTTTGATGACGTCAGAGACTTCTTTTAGAATAGGCGGGCCTCCTAAGTTACTATCGTCTGTTAATTCTTCCTTTCTTCATCATATAATTCTAATTTCTCTCGGGTAATAATAGTTTGCTTGTTTGATAAATTGAGTCCTTTAACATTCCCCATTGTTCATTTATACTATGTAGTTTAGCTATTTCATTTAACCTATTTTTCGCAGTAACGCTGTATTGTTCTTGAATATCTTTATCTGCTTTCAAAACATCTGTATTGTGTCATATTGTTAATCAATGTATTTCCTCTGTTCATTTGTATGTTCCCACGTAGTGGTATGTGATCACTATTAATTTCAGCACCAGGCTTTGTCATAACATTTATTAACGTATTTATAAATTTTTTGTTAGGGTTCACAATGTAAGTTTGTAGAAGGCAATGGTACAGTAAATGATGTGTACATGCTAAGAGCAATAACTGGACGGTCTATAGAAACAAAGACCTACATCATTGCTTTATTGACTACACAAAGGCTTTCGGTGATGTAAGACATGTCAACATGATGAAGATGATTGCAGTTCTACAAATTGATGGGAAAAACCTTAGACTTGTAAATAAATATATTGGAAACAACAAGCTGCCATAAAGAGTGATAATGAAGTAGGTAAATATCAGCCTATTTAGAGAGATGTGCGAAAGGGATGTGTAATGTCTCCAGATCTTTTTCCCTGTACAGTGAAAATAATTTTTAAAATGTGGAAGATATGAAAAGAATCACTATTGGAGGACGTAACATCAATAACATTAGGCATGCGGATGATACAGTATTGATTGCAGACAATAAGCATGATCTGCAACATTTAGTAGATGCGGTTGTTGCACACAGTTAACAACTAGGGTTAGAATTAAATTGTAAGAAATCGCAGATTATGGTCGTCACTGGGAAAAAGGAAATACCACAATGTAATATACAGGTAAATAGGAATATTCTGAAACACGTGAATTGGTTCAAATATCTAGGGACAGGCATAACATCTAATGGGAGATGCCTTGAAGAGAAAAAGAATCGCCATGGCGAAGATAGACTTTTGTAAGATGAAAAACATACTGATCAATAAAAGGACGTCATTTGCACCGAGGAAAAGAGTGTTGAGGTGTTACATAGAGCCTGTACTTTTGTATGGATGTGAAGTGTGGACAATGAGCAGATAAGTTGAAAAACATCAGATCGCTGTAGAAATGTTATTTCAGAAGAAAATGCAAAGAATACTATGGACAGACAACAACAGAAACCAATGACCAAGTCGTACAAGAAACAAATGAAAACCGTAAGCTGATTATGGAAAAGAGAAATCAGACGTAAATTGTCACAATGTTTTCGGCACGTTATAAGAAGAGATAAATTGAAGAACTTGGTGACAACTGTCAAGATCGAGGGGACGAGAACAAGGGGTAGGCAGATAAATAAATAACTGAACGAATTGGCCACATGATATTATCGAGACAAGAACACTGCGGCTTTCCTTATGAGATAATTCCAGATATATACGTTGGGTGTCCAAATATAATTTTATGTTAATGTATTTTATCGGCCGGCTCCGTGGCGCACAGACACAGCTGTTTCGAAACACAGCTGTAGGCGATTTTTGGGCAGCAGATCGCCTTACGTTGGTTGTTTTATGACATGGTATGAGTTCCGGTCGTTTGTAAAGCAATGGCAAACTTTTTTTTTTTTTTTTTTTTTTTTTTTTTTTAAAGCATATCCTTTTTTACAGGACTTAGCTGTCAACACCAGCATCTTTCAGCTGTATGTTGATCTCTTAGCAAGATTACGCTCAGTAGTTTGCCATTGCTTTCTGAGCGGCCAGCTCAGTATCCCGCAAGTCACGAGCGGGGGTCGAACCTACTCAGTTCTCGCTCCGCTGCGAGACTCTGCGTGATAAACGGGATTACAGAAAGACAGTGTTGTAGCCCCTCAGCCAGAGAGACCGGCAATGGCAAACTACTGAACGTAATCTTGCCCAGTAATCAAGAACAGCAAAGAAATGCTGCGGTTGACTGCTACTTCCTGTAAAGGACATGCTACTAATTTAGTATTTTGTAAGTTTTTCATTCCTGCTGGCGGGCGACATCTAGTTTGTTTACCCACCTGGAACGCCTTAGAAGTTAAGAAAAAGCTGCTGAGTATAATGGAAGTAAGTGAAGAACCAATGTTACACGTCATCTGGCGTATTCGGCATTGGGAGCTAGCTTCATATTTTCAAAGATAACTCTGCTCTCACAAGGTGATGTGAAAAGGGATGTAATCACTATCATGTCTGCGCCTTTACTTCCAAAGACATTTGTGTTACCCAGTTTAGGCTGGCTCGACCTGGGGGTAGGGGGGCGGTGCAAGGTCAAATTAAAAACAGCAGCCTCGATGGGACTTCGAACGCTTGACCAGCGGGTCGGTAGGCCAACGTGCCAACTACTACGCCACCATGACTTCTAGATCAAGATATAACTTTGCTAATTCAGTTACAACAATTAATTTTAATGATCGGATTCTTTATACACGTGACCTCAATGACATTCTCTCTTTCATTCGTTTGCATAATGATAACAATTAGCATAATTTGATACCTGCACTCGGTGCAGTGTCTGTCGTCTGTTACTTTGCAAATATTGCCTAATCATTACCTCGTCGGCATTAAATTAACGGTAGTTAACACAAGTCTTGTCCCACTACAAATTGGTTCATGGATTACTCCATTGCTCAAACAGTATTTGCTGAGAAAATTAACATTGATGTCTACAATAAATTACCTTAGTCTACGGCGATATAATACAAGGAATCGTAGTACTATTTTTACTGTGTATTTTACAATATGAATGTTTAGCTTTTTTATGAATGAGTTCATGGGAATATCGATACATGAAGCCCATAAGCGGGCACTCTCCTGCTGTTTATACTTCACCTCGACACCGCAAGGTACAAGAGGAACATGATGAGATGAGAGATGAGATGATATATGTTTAGCAGAAAAGTGTGTTTGATTTTGT
Organism: Cepaea hortensis; assembly: GCA_963921405.1. Lineage (NCBI taxonomy): Eukaryota > Metazoa > Mollusca > Gastropoda > Stylommatophora > Helicidae > Cepaea > Cepaea hortensis. The sequence continues at coordinate 114,294,949 of OY992882.1, forward strand.
GTGACTTTTCGCTGACATGAACAGGTAGCTCGCTGGGAAAAGAATGACGTAATCTGAACTGATTATGACTTAGAACGAAAGTTTAGAGTTACGTGGTAATTATGAAAAATTAAACATATTTATAACGAAGTTATTTAAATAACCATAAAATTTGTATACGTAAAGTAAGAAAGGAAATGTTCAGGAGGAAGTAACTAAAAATGTCTTAAAGTTGTTTTTAAAAAGTAACTAAAGTTAAGTAAAGGACCCACTTACGTCCTTTAAGGCGCATCCGGCATACTTTGCTAGACCCATATTATTATAAACCAATCAGCTCTGTGTGTGTTGTGGTCAGTATCCTGCCGGCCGCCTTTACTTGACAAGCCATCATTGGTACCAATTTTAGACTGTGTTTACCAGGTCAAATTTTACAAATCCGTAACCTCACAGCTGAGCACCAGGTACGCAGGCGAGCGTATAGCCATTCCACTACCGCGGCTGCCCCAATAGGAAGTTTACTGTGGATGTATATGATCTTGCAACATTCACTTTTACTGTGTATTTACTGAAGGAAGGAAGGAAGGAACGAACAAACGAACGAACAATCTTTATTTTCAAAGGGTTAAGAATTGGGCACGTAGGCCCGTCTGACATTCTGCCCTTCTTCTCTAATTCCTATCATCATTATTTCATTCAACATCACTTGTGAAGCGACTTTAACAAGAAGTGTGATTACAACTCTGACAACTCTAGACATAGTTAAATAACGTAAGTAAGTAAAAGTGAAGGGCACGTCGACATATAGTTTTAAAAAAAAAATGAAAGTAAAGGTTAAAGACACTTCTAGACATAGTTAAATAACGCAAGTAAATAAAAGTGAAAGAAAAGACATTCTACACATAGTTTAATGACGTAAGTAAGTAAACGTGAAAGACACTTTTACATATAGTTAAATAACATAAGTAATTAAAAGTGAAAGACACTTCTACACATAGTTAAATAACGTTAGTAAGTAAAAGTGAAAGACACCTCTAAACATAGTGAAATAACGTAATTAAGTACAAGTGAAAGACACTTCTACACATAGTTAAATAACGTAAGTAAGTAAAAGTTAAGGACGCTGCTACACATAGTTAAACAACGTAAGTAAGTAAAAGGGAAAGGCACATCTACACATAGTTAAGTAATGTATGTAAATAAACATGAAAGACACTGCTACAAATAGTTAAATAAAGTAAATAATTAAAAGTGAAAGACAATTCTACCCATAGTTAAACAACGGAAGTAAGTAAAAAAGAAAGATACTGCGACACAAAGTTAAATAACGTAAGTAAGTGAAAGTGAAAGACACTTCTGCCAGTTGATGAAGTTCGAACAGGCTCAAGGTGGTGGTGGCGGCTAAATCATATCTTCGGGTGGCTTGCAGACAAGGAACACCCACTGCATGCAGACCTGGGCACAGAAAAGTGCTACACACTGAGGCGTTTCTGAGAGGTTACAGTGTATGCCTCAGGCTCAGAACGTATGAGTTCGGTCCCTGGGCATTTATAGAAGGCCCTTTGGTATCTAATAATATCACAAGTGCCCTAATCTCTTGCGTTGTGAGATCGGATACCTAACTTTTTGGGACGAGGGCTAAAAAGTGTAACTAGTGCAGGTTACCACTGTAGTCTGGAATCATAGATAGTAGGTCCGCTAAGAGACTGTCCTTGCGCAGATGTTCAAAGAAGTGAAACTTAACTATGAAATGGATAAATCCCGTAATAGTAGAAGGAATATGTTTTGAGAAAACACGCCTTACATGCCGAAGTCGGATACATTGATCTGTGAGGCATGCAACGTCGTCTGATATAGTTTCCTAGTAAGAGGAACGAAGAAGAAGATATTAAATCTCAGTTTACGAGCAAATAATAGGTGGTGCGTCTTGTGAGACTCATTGTTTCATCTTATATCTGAACTTTCCACCACGTGTCAACGCATAGAGTACCAACAGGTTGCTTGTAGAAGTACTGTAATGGAATAAATACCATACGTTTTCAACTATTGAAACGACTTAAAATGGCGCGTGGTAACTTCAGAATGTGCACGGTATATAAATAGGTAATGTAGAAAACCCATTGCAAGGCCTTGATGCCAAAGGAGTATACGGTGCTAATCTTATAGTTTTATGTACCAGTCGGCACCCAGTGAGTTAAAAAAAGGTAGTTGCATATCCTTTACAGGACGTTGCGGTGAACACCAACATTTTTACTGTTGTGATCTCTTGGCAAGTAAGTTTACGTTTAGTAGTTTGCTTTTTGAAAGACCGGTAGCCATAACATTTCGAAAAAAAAACTATCGCAACGTGGTCTGCTACCAAATCGAGCACCCAGTGGGTTCTGTGATCAATATAACCTCGAAAACCTTCAGTGTTAAGAATATGTTCTGATACCCACTTTAGGCTATGTTGAGGTCAACTTTTACAATATCATCGTCTCCATGGGATTCAAAAGCAGGACCACAAGGTCCTGCAGACGTACATGTGCTGCCGCTGATTTCTATGTTGTGGTATTTACTATAACAAGAACAATACATTTGTAGCGTGTTCTTAAAGGAAAACTAAACATAATGCCTATGCAATCCCACACTTTAACATTGCATTTGTGTAAACATGATGTCCTTTTTATACATCAAACAGATGTACTGTATTTACTTACATCTTGGTTGACTTGTCTCAGCTATATTTTCGCTATCATTAGAGCAAAGTCAATTGCATCATTCTTATCGTCAGAGAAAGGGTAAATACATTGTCGTCATCAAAATTGAACAGTCAAATGCATCACGGCACCAGCAGAGAAAAGTCAAATACATCATTGCTACCGACAGAGAAACGTTAAATATACCAACGCCACAATCAAAGAAAAGTAAAATACATCATTGCTACCAGCAGAACACAAGTTAAATACATCAACCACATCATGAGAGAATAGTCAAATACATTAAGCATCATCAGAGAACAGTCAAAATACATCGACGCCACGCGCAGATAAAAATCAAATACATTGACGCCACTGTCAGAGAAAAGTCAAATACATCGACACCACGGACAGTCAAAGGTAAAAATACATCGGGCCACCGGCAGAGAAAAGTCAAATACAATGGATGTGTGGAACAAAACGAGCAGTATAAAGGCTGTTTTTCCTAGCACAGACATAAGTCCAAAACATGCACATCTTCAAACAGACATGGATCTACCAGGGGTTATATTAACGTACTTTTTGACATATGTCACAACGATATTAAACTGCTTACTTTCTCCTATTGGAATGACAATAAATATCTTGAATATAATTGTCTACTGGCGGCAAGGGATCAGAGAGAGTGTGAATATTACGTTTATTTCATTGTCTGTTTGGAATCTAGTTAACTGTTTTCTCTCCGGCTTATCTGAAATACTTCAGGTTGTTAAAAATTTTTTCCCTGTAGCTGATGTGAACTTAGAATCGATTCGGTATATTTATCTAGGATACACAAAAGCGTTTACGCACATTCTAACTTCATTTGTCACCGTATACATCTCAATTGAGAGGTGTATTTGTATTATCTTTCCATTCAAAGTAAAAGAGATATTTACTGTCAGTCGGGTTATTACGGTCAACGTTGTTCTTTTCATCCTTGGCCTGGCTTGTTTCTGTCCAGCCTGGGCCACTCAGGGAATGCAGTGGGTGTTTGATCCTAGGACTAACAGGACCCGCTTAGATCTGTGTGTGTCTCCCAACAGACCTGCTGTTCAATTGTTTGTTGATGTTTTCGATGGTATGACATTATCTACATTAGCTCAGATTCTAATCGCAATAAGTACAGGGTTTATGCTCCATGGAATCAACAAGTCAACTAAGTTCAGACAATCATATACAAAGCCAGAAAAATCACGAAGAGCTCTGAATTGCAAGGAAAAAATGTCTTCATCACAACTAAAATCAATCCATATTAAAAGTACAATTATGACAAGCAAAGACGTGAGACTGACTAAAGTTGTACTATTGCTGGCCATGATATTCTTTGTTTGCAATTTACCTGTGTTCATAACCTCATTTCTGAAAGTGTTGATACCAGAAACACATGTTAACCAGCAGTACAGCACACTACAAGTATCATTGTATAGCTTGGTGTTTGAGCTTTCTGTCATTAATTGCACGGTGAATATTTTTGTATATTATAACGTTAGCACTAGATATAGAAAAGAATTTATGATTTTAATTCTCACGTGTCACCGTTGTTTGTTGGGTCATCTGGCGTAGGCGTCCATGTATCTCCACAGATCTCGTTCTTTGGTGTTCTTGATAAACTATAATGATGTTATTCTTCTATGCCACGGCATTACACCAACCAGCTTACTGATTCAGTGCCAAACAAAGAGTAGGTTTGCACCAATATGGCACACAATCAAATGAGCAAATACTTTAATGTAAATTTCCGTTCACTGAGCACTACTGAATCAGTTAGCCTCTTCTCTCAGTCTGCCTTTACCTTTCCAACTGCTTATCTTTCCAGTCGTTATGATCGTTTCAAGAATTTATCTTCTCCTTACATGGCCAGTGAACATTGTTTGCTTTCTCCCCTCCCCCCTCTCTCTCTCTCTCTCTCTCTCTCTCTCTCTCTCTCTCTCTCTCTCTCTCTCTCTCTCTCTCTCTCTCTCTCTCTCTCTCTCTGAATTATAGTTTAATACAACGTCATACATTGAAAAGACTCGTTGTTGTTATTTTTAGCTGTCCAAGGTATTTTGGTAGGCCAAATTTTATTTCCAAATAACATCTGGCTTGAAACAGGGTGATGCACTATCGCCGCTACTCTTCAATCTGGCTCTAGAGAAAGTTGTAAGGAGGATAAAGGAGGAATGTGATATTGGAGGAACATCCAAGCTGTTTGGTTATGCAGATGATATAGATATTATAGGGGAAAATGAACAAAAGACATTGGAAATATTGACTCACGTAAAGGAAAAAGCCCAACAGATGGGGCTGGTTATCAACCAATATAAGACAGAATATATGGTAATTTCAAGAGAAGGAATGGCTAAAAGCTCTGGCCACATACAAATAAATAATATGACCATTAAAAGAACGGAAACATACAAATACCCGGGTACAATCTTCAACTGCTCCAACATCATAAGGGAAGAAATACAAACTAGAATAAATTCTGGAAATAAGATATACTATGCACTACAACATCTACTAAAATCAAAGGCGCTATCTCGTAACACCACGATCACAATATACTTGTGCTGTATGGCTCTGAAACCTGGAGTACAACGAAAGGAGACGAAGCCTTGTTACAAACCTTTGATAACAAAGTTTTAAGACGCATCTTTGGACCCATTAGGGATACACAAAGTGGAGAGTGGAAAAGAAGAAGTAACAAAGACATTTATGATTTGTTTAAGTCCCCGCTAATCACTGGTATCATGAAGACTTATAGACTACAATGGCTGGGGCATATAGACAGAATGGAAGATAATAGGGAAACAAAACTCGCTTACACTCAGGAAATAAATGACCGTAGACCCGAGTAGACCAAGAAGACGGTGGAGAGATAATATACATACAGACCTACAAGCACTTGGAATCAACGACTGGCAAGAGAAGGTCCACCAGAGAGACGAATGGAGACGGATTGTATCTGCAGCAAAGAACTTCAATGGCTCGGAACGCTGAAGAAGAAGAAGAAGGATTTTATTTAAAACAGTAGCTTACAATTTACGCATTTTTATAACTCTATGCGTATAAAACGTTTTGTGCATGGTTTTGCTTCTCGTGATTAGTTAGGTAGCTATTCCACAAATCATGCTCATTGCACATAGAAGTATTGGTCAATAAAACATTTTAACTGGAAGCATATATGTACAATGAACAACCTTCTCTATAAGTAACTGAACATGCATTTGCAAATGTGGAATACTAAAGGATGTGCAGACTTGTATAGATCATCAATGTATAAGGAGGTCAGCATGGCCGAATGGATAAGACCGTTCGCCCTGAAACATCCGGTGCACTTATGTAGAGGTAGCGTGTTCAACCCTTACACCGGCCAGTTGGACTAATATTCTTACTTCTCTTCTTTGACTTGGCAACGTAAATTGCATGTATCTCAGAAATAGGTGTTGGTTACCCTGATGGCAAGGGACACTAGTAATAGGAACAGCTAATCCATACGTAAAAATCAGTCCAGCGCGTTAGAAGTAGTAGCACATAAATGGACTACGCTGGAGTTAAAAGCGCATTTCGAAATGCGTTAACAGTCGTAAAAACAGTTCCAAATGCAGACTGTTACAGTGATCACAGATTAATTACAGGCACATTGAGGGTAAAGTTAAAGAAAGTCAAGTATATAGCAGGAAACCCTAAATATGACTTGTGCAAATTGAAAACTGACAAAGAAATACAAGATAATTTTAACATAGAAGTAAAGAACAAATTTGATTTATTGTCTGATCTAGAGATCCTATTTCAAGATGTAGATGACCAATGGGAAATGCTGAAGAATTCAATCAGTTGTGCAGCAGAAAAAAACTATTCCAAAATTAAAGAAAGTGGGCCGTAAGACATGGATGACTGACGAAATGTTACAACTAATGGAAACAAGAAGCCAGAACAAAAATAATCCTGCTAAATATGTAGAAATTCACAGAAAAGTCAGAACCTTATGTAGGGAGGCAAAAGAAACATGGCTTGAGAAAAATTGCGAAGAAATTGAAAAACAACACAACAGTAAAAATGCGAAATTAATGCACAAAAGAATCCAGGAGCTTACTAATCACAGAACACGTATATCAGCAGGCTGCCTAAAGACAAAAGATGGAAGAGTCATAATATAAAAAAGATCAGATTTTACATGTATGGTCAGATTAGGGAAACACCTTTATGACGACAACAGAGACGAACACTACAATGTTCAAAATAATAATGAAGGGCCAGCAATTTTGAAGATGGAGGTTCAGAATGCTCTTAACCATATGAAATCTGGCAAGATCCCCGGTTCAGACAGTGTCACAACAGAAATGATTAATGCTTTAGAAGAATATGGAATAGATAAAGTTACCAGCCTGCTTAATACAATATATGATACTGGAAATATACCTCATGAATTGTGTAATTCTGTATTTATTGCAATCCCAAAGAAATCAGGAGCCTTGGAATGTGATCAACATCGAACAATTAGTATAATGAGTCACATCACAATTTTGCTAATAATTATCATGCAAAGAATTAGGAGGAAAATACAACCTGAAATAGGAGAAGGACAATGTGGGTTTGTAGAAGGAAAGGGTACAGTAAATGCTTTATATTTACTGAGAACCATAATTGAACGATCTATAGAAGTAAACAAAGATCTACGCCATTGCTTTATTGACTACACAAAGGCTTTCGATAAAGTGAGACATGTCAACATGATAAGGATGCTTGAAGATCTACAAATTGTTGGAAAAGACCTTAGACTTGTAAAAAACATATATTGGAAACAACAAGCTGCCTTAAGAGTTGATAATGAAGTAGGCCAATATCAGCCTATCAAGAGAGGTGTGAGACAGGGATGTGTAATGTCTCCAGATCTGTTTTCCCTGTACAGTGAAAATATTTTCAGAAATATTGAAGATATGAAAGGAATCAACACTGGGGGACGATGCATCAATAACATTAGATATGCAGATGATACAGTCTTGATTGCAGACAATGAACAAGATCTGCAACGTTTAGTAGATGCAGTTGTTACACACAGTGAACAACGAGGGTTAGAATTAAATTGTAAAAAGACACAGGTTATGGTCGTCACTAGGAAGAACGAAATAACCACAATGTAATATACAAGTAAATGGGAATATTCTTCAACAAGTGAATAGGTACAATTATCTCGGAACAGTAATAACATCTGATAGGAGATGCCTTGAAGAGATTAGAACAAGAATCGCCATGTCTAAGGTAGCCTTTAGCAAGATGAAAAACATACTGACCAATAAAAAGATGTCAATTGAAACGAGAAAAAGAGTGTTGAGGGGATACATAGAGCCTGTTCTTTTGTATGGATGTGCTTGCTTGCTTGCTTGTGTTCGCTGGCTGTGAACTCCAGCGTGAAGTCCTGTATGCCGGATGAAGACATCCTGTTGTCCAACATCAGTGTGATGTCATACAAGACCTGAGGTTTGCGTGAGTGTCCGTTGTCCCGGGATGTGAAACTTGGACAATGAGCAGTCAAGCTGAAAAGCATCTGATGGCTGCAGAAATGTGGTTTCTGAGGAAAATGCAAAGAATACCATGGACAGACAGAAATACCAATGAACAGGTCCTTCAAGAAACAAATGAAAATCGTAAACTGATTAGAGATATTAGACGCAGACAGTCACAATTTTTGGGCATGTTATGAGAAGAAATGAATTGGAGAACTTGGTGACAACTGGTAAGATCGAAGGGAACAGACCAAGAGGAAGACCTAGAAGCAAATACCTGGATGGCTTGGCCTCGTGGCATGGTCGAGACAGAAACACAGAGCTGATCCACGACTCTGGTGATCGAGTGAGATGGCAAAACATGACCGCCCACGCTTACCGGCATGGCACATGTTGATGATGATGATGATGATGATGATGATGATGATGATGATGATGATGATGATGATGATGATGATGATGATGATGGAGTTCAAAGCAAACGAAGGAGATACAATCAATGTATCAAGTGTCATATCCACATTGAGGTCTGGCGGCATTACATCTCTAACTCACCTCACCTCATCATTTAACACGGCTCTAAGTTTCTTGATTCAGTCGAAGTATCTTAAATGTCTCACTAGGTTTCATTTCAAAAACTGGAACGTATTGTTACTACCGAAAAGATTGATGAAAAGAGAGATAGAGGAAGATGGAGAGAGAAATTCTTGACAGTCTTGCATCATAGCATGGAAGTGAGTCAATACATGAATTGATCCATGCCGTCGGACATCTCGATTTGTGGAGAAGCATGATCGCCCACGCCAGCCGGTAAGGAACTTTATGATGAAGTCGCATTTAGTAATATTTTCTTCAATTGTATCATCATCATGTGCCATGCCGATAGCGTAGGCGGTCATATTTCGCCATCTCACACGATCACCAAAGTCGTGGATCCGCCCTGTGTTCTTGTCTAGACCATGCAACGTGGCGAAGCCATCCAGATATTTACCTCTCTGCCTTCCTCTTGTTGTTTTCCCTCTCAATCTTGCCAGTTCTCACCAAGTTCTGCAATTTATTTCTTATGATAAAGTGCCCCAAAAGTTTGACTGTCTACGTCTACTTTTTAAAATAAATTTACGGTTTTAATATGCTTCTTTTAGGACACCCCCCCCCCCCCCCCAATTCTAAGCTTTAACAGACTCTTCCGTGCACACATGGTTGTTTTTTATTTTCTTTTTTTTTATATTGTTTTTGGCTGTCGAAGGTATTTTGGCAAGCTAAATTTTATTGAAAACAATAGCTTATAATTTACGCATGTGCTGTGAAGGGGGAAGTTCAGGCTTTGATCGTCGAGAATTTTTCAGAGGACGATGCTGTTATTTACACAGATGAGTCTGTCGTTCGGTGCTTGAGAAGTTCATGGGCTTTTACGGCTCATGCTTGAGGGAGATTTGTGAAAGAAGATTCTGGTGCTTGTGTCTTGACCACAAATAGTCTGACTATGGATGTTATGGCAGTAAGTAAAGCAATAACATGGTTCAATACACATACCTTCACTCGCATCAAATTAAAAGAGGTGTTGCCAAACAAGAAAACTATGCTGAAAACACAGAGGATTAATAAATCGGCACAACACTGATGTTGTTAGCTGCTACACGCTGCGGGATTGACTGAGGAGGGGATGCGATCTGTTTTGGATAGAATGGTTCGATGTGCAATGAGGATGATCTGTCGACTAATTCTAAGCTTATTAAAGCTTATTTGTTTGTTGTCATCTCCTACCATGACATTCGAAAAATCAGTGACCAGTTCAAGTGTCCTGACAATATAGATATTCAAAGATAACCCAACATCAGAGACAGAGTGTGTGCGAATTAACAATGTTAAGACTTCGGGAAATCCGGGATCTAAAGCTACATGTCCCGAAACACAGCTGCTCAACATCTGTAAGACTTCAGATTCAATTAATGGAATGCAACATCATTAAATAAGAAGAGTAGCGTAAGTATGGTGGAGGGGCTGAGATGACACACTACCTGTTAAGCCCCTGGTCTGAGACCAACAAAGCTGATAACTGCGTTTAGTCGCAGAGGCTATATATTGTGACCAAATGACCACACACCGAAGTCCGTGTACACTCTGTGAGGTATACTGGGTGTATTGTGCTAACCCCGTATGGATATTCACAGATCGGCACTCGGTGAGCACTATGGTCAAGCAAGATCGTAGCTATTACATCGCAAGATATTTCCTGGTGCGCATTTAAGGCTGGATAAAACTCATATCCAAGTTCTATAATGACCACCCCTCCCCCCAAAAAACGTACATAGAACGGGATTCGAACACATAACTAAAGGTCAGACATGCAAGCTTGCTACTCACTGTAAAACCGTGGCTCAGGATATTATTAACTTGTGAAAAATATTGCAAATAGCTACATTCATTGTGTTATTATTTGTGAATTACTGGTGTTATATCTCCAAGTGTAATAAATATACACACTAGAATAATTAGTGTAATGAATTAAAACCAAACATATTTGAAGTCTTCAGTCATAAATATACAGTGAAATAATACGTGTATGTTAAGTCAGTCACTTAAGTAATTGGTGTAGTGTTGTGTTTGAGTTGAACACTAAGTCTGCAGGCATAAAAACTCTTGAAACAATGAGTGTTGTGTGAAGTCAGTCATCACAACACTAAAATAATGAGTGTAGTCATGAACCATACGTAAACACTTAAAGAACTGGTGTAGTGGTGTGTTAAAGAAAAACATTGAGTGAGGCTTGAGCCGTAAATACACCTAAGAAAGCTATGCAACTATACATGTGTGTGCAGCAAATAGACCACGGGAGATGGAGGTATGTGTGGTGCCTTAGAGCCGATTATCATAGAAACCTCAGTCAATTTAAGTGTGACGATTTATTGCCTAGAATAAAACAAACCTAGCCAGATAGCAGCACGGAAAAAAAGACGAATAAGTTACAGAACATATTGTAGGACAAAGGAGTTTTAACATTATAGAAACCCGAAAGCGTTCGTGGTTTGACTTCGTTATAAGAAATGAAGAAGGTTGATGCAAGCCACCATGACACTTTCAAAGGCTATATCTTTGACGCACAACATATTTGGAGGGAAGAGGTACACGAAAACGATATAACTGGGCAAAATATATTAATATCAGAACAGTAATAGAGTGAGGAGTGACCGCCGAGGGGCTAGAATGCCGGATTCTCCTTTGGGAGACCCGGGTTCGAATCTTCAGTAAGGTGCGAATTTTTTCTGTATGAGGGAAAAGAGAAAACCTTAACCTGCACAGCTCGTAGAGACTGCACTAGCTGCCATGTAGTTGGAGTAGGTCAAAGTATCACACAGTACAGGTGACTTAGAGTTTTGCACAGTTCAGTGACGGTGTTCTGCTAGTGAACACCAGAATATGAAAGGTGGGCCGTGTACCTCCAACGTAAAACACGTTGGAACTCGCTTCCTAACAGGAAGTGGGGGACAGACAAGTTAGTCGGCGTTGAGCGATCGTCCAGTATGGACATGGTGAGATCCATCTAGAGTTAAGGCCAACATTGTGCTTCTCTATTATGATGTAACTGCTGTATCGTGTTTGTGATGTCTATGAATTGTGGAACGACAGACATATAATTGCGCTTAATATATTTGTGGAAAATGCTGACGGTGTTTTGTCATTCTATAGTGCTTTCAGCCAGTTATAGAGTGTGTGTAGTATTGAAACCACAGTTTATTAGTATAAGTGAGTCAGAGCATGTGGCTTACAAACACCACGTTCAAGAACAGTTTATCAGTTTAAGTGAGTCAGGGTATGTGGCTCATCAACACCATGGTCAAGACCGGCAAACGAGACATAATCACGAACTCTCAAATGCCCTTATTAACGTGGCATAATCACGAACTCTCAAATGCCCTTATTAACGTGGCATAAGCACGAACTCTCAAATGCCCTTATTGTGATAAATACTAAGAACGATAGAGTGGCTCTCCGGCGCATCATGTGGCACAGTTGCTCAAGGGCGTTAGCACTACCTGTCATACGCTATGCTACTATATATCATTTTTTCATATTCCTCGTCGCTGTATAGTGATGCTGACTAGCCAGCAAATAGATCTATGGTCCTTCCTATTGATGGCATCTAGCCAATAAGCGGCTCTATGTCGTATATATGGATACCTGGCACTTGAGGGCTCGGCCGGGAACGGTTAAGGAACGTATGGAGGATGGTAGGAGGTCCATCCATTGCACCCATATTGATTAGACCTCAGTCATCTGAATCGTAAAGGAGGCTGAGGCTACACGCATTTTTAAGCGGTTCCGATATAAATATTTATTTTCATTATGGGATATAACTCTCGGAGGTGTCTGCTTGACAAGTCAGTGCAATGTGTATGGATATATATGCCGAAACTATTATCATGATTAGAGGTATATGGCCAGAGGTTCAAAAGTGAATCCACAAACACAATTCTGGTAGACTCGAGGCAAAGTGGTGAGCAAGTAGGATTGCATAATGGCATACAAGATGAAGTGAAGCAATGATCAATTCAGTAGGGCTATGTTGAATACTAACAGCCGACATTACGCTGAAGTGGTTTAATTTAGCAGTATACCATATGTGTGAAATGTGTGAAGAGGTCTTAATACCAGGTGGCTCAAGACCCCCCTGCCATACACCGCAAGGTACAATATAGGCAATTTTATGACAGTAATAGAGCTACATTATAAAAAGGGTGTGGCACAATGTGAAAGGCTAATATTGAAGCAACTAGCCGAACCTATACTATCAAGCACAGATATAGGGCGAACAGGATTTCCGGACACTTCTTCCAAAACCTATAGAAGATATATTGATTACAACTGACGTAGGTGATGGTGCAAGCACAAAATAGCTGCTGCAGCAAAACCCGGTACAAGGATTATTTAAGATTAGTATAATAGGAGATAGAAATGGAGCAATAAAGGTGTCACGCTCGTCACTAAGAAACGTGAAGAGTCGTAACACTGTAACCTCGTATGTATGCTGTAATAGGCGAATAAGGAGAGCTGATATGAGACTGGCTACTTCATATATTAAAACTAGTATCCAACCAACAATGTACAGGCGTATAAAGAGCCTGATATGCGTGGTTGTGGTCCTATTCTTCTCAGGGGACTCAAAGTGTGCTGCATTCATTTCGCTTGGAAAATGCACGGGACAATATTTCTATATTAACATTCGAGACGGATAATTCTTATGGGGATTCCCCGTTGTTCTGGCTCGTATTTTGTGATCAAAGGGTTCCCAAGACCAGTGGTTCTCAGCCTATTTTTGGCCCGTGCCCCCTTCACCATATTTTCAGAACGTCATCCTCCCCCCCCCCCTTCGTTATTTCCTATCTAAAATATTGGCCTGTGCCCCCCTTCACCATATTTTCAGAACGTCATTCCCCCCTTTCGTATTTCCTACCTAAAAATCCCCCCTCCGGCCCCGACACAGTATACTTAATAATGGAAGCACATACTAAAACAAGTCTAGACGTCCTTATAAAACGTGATTTGTAGGTCTACTTACTTTATAAAATGAATTTTAGAAGGGGTGAGACGTACAGAACCGTAAACTATATAGGGAAAAACAAGATCAAGTAATCGGTTCTTGTATTAACGCGATCTTGAAATAATCTTCACCCCCCCCCCCCCCTTGAAATCCTACAATCCCCCCCCCCCCCCCCGGGGGGGGGGGAATCCCCACTCGTTGAGAACAACTGCCCTAGGCACTTCAGTATTCTAACACACGATACTGGATTGACAGGTGATGTTGTGCAGGACGACACACTTGTTTACACGTAATAGCTACAGTAAAGTATTACTACTGTTTATTTGTTTTGCGTTCACTCGCTTTGAATTCAAGCGTAGTCCATACATGTCCAACTTCTTCTAGTGCACTGGACTACTGTTTGCGTGCAGATACGTTTTCACTATTGCCAGTGAACAAGTCCTTCAAGAAACAAATGAAGATAGTAAACTGATTAGAGACATTAGACAAAGACAGTCAAAATGTTTTGGGCATGTTATGAGAAGAAATGAATTGGAGAACTTAGTGACAACTGGCAAGATCGACGGGAAGAGACCAAGGGGAAGACCGAGAAGTAAATACCTGGATGTCATGGTCGATACAGGAACACAGAGCTGATCCACGACTCTGGTGATCGAGTGAGATGGCAGAACATGACAGTCCACGCTTACCGGCATGGCACATGATGGATGGATGGATGGAGTGTCTCTCACCATCAGGCGAATCAATACCGACTTCAGAGGTGGCAGCATTAATTTTCATAATTTTATTCTGTTTTTAATGAAATTATAACTATCGGTAGAATCTGCACTGATCTTCATAAATATATACAGCATGCCATAAGTATCATTACCCACATCCACGAATCCTGTTAGGCAACAAGGTGGTTAAGCAATTTCTAGTTAATATCTTTAACACTATTCACCGTATAAACGGTTTCGAGCTGAGGTGTGCAACTGTGAAAGTGCAAGGCTAATACTGTTGCAGAAAATGCAATCGAAAGTCTAAATTTTGTGTTACGGGAGACCAGTCCCCAAGCCTTGGTCGGCAACAGGTCTAGAATTGATGCTCTGACAGGTGGACAGTTAGAGTGCTGCCACTGTCTCAAAGAATCAGTTGGTGAAATTAGAGCGCATACAGAACAAAGCTATGCGGGTCATTCTTAGATGCACCAGAGACACCCCAGTAGTGTGTACGCGTTACATCCTTGGTTTGCTGACTGTTGCTGGTAGGCTCAAGGTGATGCAGGCTAAGACATACCTCAGAGTAGTTGCTGACACAGATCACCCGTTGCATGAGGCGCTGGAAGCAGTTAAGGGTCCGCGACTGATAAGAGGGAAATCATGGATGGTTCAGGCGGAGGATGCGATCAGACAGGTGTGCATCTTGGAGAACATTAGGCGTGGAGAGGAGTGGGTCAGAGTGCCAGCGGCGCAGTCAGACTTGCACAGAGTTATAATCACCTTGAGCCGGGAGTGCAGAGAGTGGCCAGCAGGAGCCACGGAAGTGGTTATCCAGCAACTAATTCAGGATAATGCTCGCCTGGGTGATGTGATCATAGACAGAATGGTTCGGTGTTGAGATGCAGGAGACGTGCCTGGGGGTTCTTAGCAAAAGCTAATGGTCTACGCTTGGTGCAGGAAAGCCTGGCATATGATACCACAACATCTAGCTTAAGAATGGAGGTGGAGGCAGTCAGTGAAGCTTTCAGCTGGATTGAGAATAAGACAGACACACACACACACACACACACACACACACACACACACACACACACATCATGATTGTAACTGACTCAGAAAGCATGCTGAGTAGGGTGAGGACAGGCAAGCTTCGTGCAGAGTGGCTTGCTTTTCTTCGGAAGGCACGGGTGAAAAGCATTGTCTGGATCTTTTCTCCGGGGCATGCTGGTGTGCTGGGGAATGAACAGGCGGACAGATTGGCTGGCTCTGCAAAACTTAGTGGAGTATTGATGCATGATAAGGCAGTCGTGGTTGCGGCCTTGTGGGAGCACATGTACACCTCGGAGGAGCAAATGGATCATCATGGTCTGGCAAGAATGAGACAGCGAGGAGTGACGAGGGAATCTGGCCCGCGCTCGACGCTCAGAGGAAAGGCGAGACGGACATATAATCAGATTGCTACTAGTACTATTGGTGTTGTAACTCTTCGCTTTCTGCTGAGGATGGGGACGCAGCGCTTATGGGAATGCCCGGAATGCTGCGATGTCGGTTCCTAAATCAATCAATCAATCATGGTCTGTGTTACAAAAGTGAATTTCTTCAGTTTTGCTGGGTTGGTCACCTAACTAACATGCCAAAACACAGGCTCAATAAACGAATATTTTACTGTGAATTGCGTTGTGGTAAACCAAGGCAACCAGAGGGATCGCTTTAAAGACACTGAAGAATACTGAAGATATCGTTCAAAGCTTTTGGAATTCATCACGACACTTGGGAGACTACTGCCGCAGACCGAAATTCATGACGTACATTATTACGCAAGGGTGCTGTCACTTGCGAAGCAAACAAGACTGCATGAGCCGTCATATAAAAGACTTGACAAAAAAAAAAAAAACACTCCAGGAGAACCTCCTCCTGGAACGTCGCGCATTCTTTGCCCACATTGTCAAAGAACATTTCGAGCCAAAATAAGCCTTGCCAGCCATCTTTGAACTGACGGGTCCAAACTTTCAAGTCCACTGAATGAAATGAACGGTCATCATGATACTTGATGAACAAACATCACGTGCGCCTTCCAGTCCATCCCTTGGTGCTGCCACCCACATGTAACCTGGCCTTCCTCCTGCATGCTTCTTATTATAGTGTGTTTTTTTTTGTTTGTTGCATCAATATAAAATTCAATATCTCAGTAACCAACTGAGGGAAAATGATGAGATTTAGCATATAAACTTATAATTATGTCCACCCAACAAAACAATTTTTGTTCTGGAGATTGTACAGCAGATTTCAATGTTTGATTATATGCGGTATATATTCTATTGCACTCGCATTCAATCCATCATTTTAACAGTATTACCGCTTCAACAAGACACACCCCCGCTGATTGTTGAAATTTGTCTGCGCGGTTTCGCTTTTGGCAGAGTGAAAGAATTTATATGAGGTAGTTCAGAGGTGTCGTCAAACTGTGGGTTCTTTCATGAAACGTGATTATATAAATAAACTAGCTGTCTCGGCCCGGCTCCTGGCGGGGATCTATCTATCTACCTATCTATCAATGTATCTATCTATCAATCTATCTATCTATCTATCTATCTATCTATCTATCTATCTATCTATCTACCTATCTATCTATCTATCTATCTATCTATCTATCTATCTATCTATCTATCTATCTATCTACCTATCTATTATCTATCTATCTATCTATCTATCTATCTATCTATCTATCTATCTATCTCTCTGTCTATCTGTCTCTCTGTCTCTCTGTCTCTCTGTCTCTCTGTCCGTCCGTCTATCTGTCTGTCTGTCTGTCTGTCTCTCTGTCTACCTACCTGCCTGCCTGCCTGCCTGCCTGCCTGTCTGTCCTTTTGTCTGTCTGTCTGCCTGTCTGTCTGTCTGTCTGTCCGTCTGCCTGCCTGCCTGCCTGCCTGCTTGCCTGCCTGCCTGCCGGCCGACCCGCCCACCCACCCACCCACCGACCGAACGACCGGCCCACCCACCGACCAACCGACCGACCGACCGACCGATAGGTCGGACAGCAGCCAGCCAGCCAGCCAGCCATCCACCCACCCACCCACCTATCTTTCTGCCTACCTACCTACCTACCTACCTTTCTGTCTGTCTGTCTGTCTGTCTGTCTGTCTGTCTGTCTGTCTGTCCGTGCTATTAAATATTGATAAAAGTTACTGGAAAAAACGTCAGGACCGTGTGTTGAAAGAGGAAGAGGACTATTGGAGAAAGGATGGATTGAATTTTATGCAACCGAGGGCAATCATCAACCTACTTGAATCGTCCGACACAGATTAAGGTCTGAGCAGATCGCAGACCTTAATCTACGTACACACTTACTAGGATATTTTGCTCCAACTATTCAGACGAATTGCAGGCCCTAAACATTACAGCATCAGCATCAGCTGAAAAAAACAAGAAGGAAATGAAAAATAAGGTAAGAAATATATTCCTTCTACTTTCGTGTTAATTTACAAATTATTTACCCCGTGCCTCTGTAAATTCTCTGTCTTTACTAATATTACACATTGCACCCCTCTCGAGATTCTTCTTGGTAAAGTGGTCAAGCCGTCTGACTCGGGCTCCGAAGGTTGTATGTTCGATTCCGGGCCGCGTCCTTCATTTCACGAGTGCATTTTTTTCGGAGACTCCCGAGGGTCGTCTCTGGAACTACGGAGTTCGTGCTTTGTGCGACGCTTTCCGCGCTGCGGAAAGAAACTGAGCCATATGGGATAAAAATCCGGTGCAATGCAGCCGACCCTGTCGATTTTAAGCTAGTTCTTTCATTGCACCCACTCCCATACAAATCCGGATACGCCTTTGTGTGTCATCAGAATTGGCAGGTCTCCCATTACCGTAAAAATAACTTTGTTAACGAGAAATCACTAGTTGTTCAGCAAAACATCAAAGTAATGTCGCCGCTTTCAATGATTTAAGTTGTTTTTGGACCTATCAAAGACATATTCCTTGGGTGGGGGTAAATATAAGACGGCTGGAAAAATTTCATAACGATGCAACAGACAGTTTTCAAAATAATTGATCGTGAATGAAGGCAAACAAATGTGGACATACTATACCTTGTACCTCCTGCCCATAATTTAACACTTTATAGTGTCTCTTTATACGAAAGACAATATTCTGTGTTTTAGTTTCGAAGTTTAATGTTTAGTCCGGGCAGTAGACTCCATGTTAGATTTCCGATTACAGACGAATTCCTTAGTTCCTAGTTAGTTGGTATTTCCAACTTCACGGCACAGTGTCACGCCATAATGCTCCCATGAAAGAAGTGGAACAGATAACAGTCTCGACAAACCAACATATGCATACATTCATAAGGCCGCTACCAGAATGCCAACACAATAGTACGCTAAGAAATTTACAGTTCATCGTCGATGAAAGCGGCAGTCCCTAGAAAAGCAGCTGTTCCACGCTGCAAAAGGCAAAACCAGCTAGTTCAGCAACCGACCGGCTACAATTTATCTGAACTTACAGTTCATAATATAAATAACCGCGGACAGATATGAAAGCATTCCACACGAATTGCGATGTATTTAACTCAGTAACTGTGCGCAGGAACCTTGTATTACCAGTCCAAAATTATGAAAATACGTAAGCAAACAGGTGCAAAAAACAAAAACACTCCAGAGGCCTTAAAATCTCAACAGCCTACCGGCCATATTGAACAGGACGTCTCTGAAGTTCTTAATTGATTGGAACCGATAGATCAACAAATGTTTAGAATGTTTAGAAGATGCATATATCTTATGGCAACACACGAGTGTGAAATCTGGACATGTAACAAATCAGTCGAAAAGCACACATGAACATGTAAATACACATGTTACAGAAGATTATTACACATTCACAGGACATAAACAGAATAAATAGGTCTATGGAACATGAATTCAACATTGAAGAAGGTTGATTATTAAATAAATAAAATTGAAGAAAATTAAATACCGTCAAAAATGGTTCTTAAATGTACTGAACATATGATGTAAGCTTCAAATTTGCTATCGACATAGCCCCACATTTTGTATCGACCAATTGGCACACGATATAGTTGGATATTATCACGCCAGAGGCCTTTACTTTCCAAGACATTTCCTTATACCCATTTTAGCCTGTAGAACTGCGAGACAACGTCATTTTTTAAAAATATGTAAATGAATCTGCACTGTGAGTTGAAACCTTTGACAACTGAGAGGAGAGGAAAGCCAGACAGCCAATGTGCAATCGCGGCTACTGAATCAATATATATCTTTGCTAATTCAGTTATTAAAGTGAGTAATACTGATCCTTTTCTTAATAACTGTGATGACCTCAATGCGATTCCCCTTTTTTCTGGGCATAATTATAACAATTAACAGAACTGGAGAAATGCATAGGGCGTAGTTCTTGTCCTCTTTATGGCTGCGTATATTGATAAATTAACGCCTGACCGATATCCACTTATCAATATTTAACACAGATTACCAGTCTCACTTTATGATGCACTTACATTACATGAATGTTCAAATAGTACTTGTTAAGTAAATTCAAATCTATTGTTATATTAAATTTACCTTAGATGTTAAGTATTTAGCTTTACTTTCTTGTCCTCTAACACAAGACATTGTGGAAGCATTTTCAGCATGGATTTCAAAATGGGGATATTTAATCGGAAAAGTATGCTTGCTTTTCGCGACATTGTACCAATATAGACTATTTTATTGCTGTGACGTGAGTGATGTCATTTGAATTGATTAAGAGCTATTAGGACAGTTCAACGTAATGTGGTATTTTCACAGAGCAAAAATTTAAACTTAGTTTTATATGGAATCTATTTAAATAATGATGTCTTTTGCACGTAAAGTGAGCAAACAAACGTCCGTTGCAAAGTGTATTTAGGATAATTCTGATCTTGCAGATCGTCCTTTTACTAAATATTTACAAAAGTAAGGAAGTATAAGAAAAATAGTTTTGATAACTAAGCACAAGTATAGTAAAATACCGTAGTAACTATTACATGAAGAATGAAATAATACTTTACGGTAGGTCAAGTCTTGCTAACGCATTTTTTTTTAGCATATCCTTTACAGGACCTCGCTGTCAACACCAGCATCTTTCAGCTGTATGTTGATTTCTTGGCAAGATTACGCTGAGTAGTTTGCCATTGCTTTCTGAGCGGCCGGCTTACATACCCCGTAAGTAACCGATGCGATTCGAACCACTGCTGATTCTTACCGTCATCACGTTACCGACGAGAGTATACGAGATTACGGAGAAAAGTCATAACCTCTAAGCCACGAAGCCGGCATACATACACATGCGCATGGTATATTTGAGAAAAGAGAGAGAGAGAGGAATAGAGAGAGAGAGAGAGAGAGACAGAGAGAGAGAGAGAGAGAGAGAGAGAGAGAGAGAGAGAGGTTAGTATCGTTCCTGTGATATGCCACATGGGATATGCGGAGTAGGACGGTCTACAAATACGAGGCTTCACTCATACTGTTCCCTATGAAATAGGGTCAGTAAGGTTGATTGTTATACCTCGTATTATATGATCAAATCACCCCATGTTTATGTTATTGGGGTTGTATAAGATCAGACCACCAGTCATACACGTGCTGTATGTAGACACAGAGAAGCAAGATTATTGTTGTTGGTGTGGTGCTGGTGCGTGACCCACAGGTTTTCACTTGCTGTGTGTTAGTGCACATCTCATAATTGGAATCAAGGAACGACGTGTGCCAGAGACGGATAATGGATATACTGTGGGTGTGTCTGCCACAGCTTCTCTTAGTCCTGTTCAGTCTATGAAATAAAGGACAGATAGGTGTGAATGAGAGACAGCACGGATGATTGATATACTAGGGGTATAAAGCCCATAGCTTCTCTCGTTGCTGTTGATCTCTCGCAACGTGCAGTGAGCAAGAAGGAAGTAGTGAAATTGTAAAAGACGCGCCCACACACACCCACACACACACCACACTCACACCACACACACCCGCATATATGTGCATGTGTACATCCACACATGTGCTTACATAAATATACACACTTGCGCACATACTCACACAAACACACACACACATCTATTATAGATAGATAGATAGGTAGATAGATCCCCGACAGGGACTGGGCGAAGCCGGGCCGGGTCAGCTAGTGTGTGTATGTATGTGTGTGTGTATATATATATATATATATATATATATATATATATATACACACACACACACACACACACACACACACACACACACAGATGGTTCGGTGTCAAGAGGTGAGAG
This sequence comes from Cepaea hortensis, assembly GCA_963921405.1. Taxonomy (NCBI): domain Eukaryota; kingdom Metazoa; phylum Mollusca; class Gastropoda; order Stylommatophora; family Helicidae; genus Cepaea; species Cepaea hortensis. Next base: position 114,316,648 of record OY992882.1, read on the forward strand.
AAGTGGCTGGGGGTTCATAGCCAAAGCTAATGGTCGATGTTTGGGGCAGGAGGGCCTGGCATATGATACCACAACATCCAGCTTAAGAATGGAAGTGGAGGCAGTCACTGCGGCTCTCCGCTGGGTGGAGAATACGACACACCCACACACACATCGTGATTGTAACTGACTCAGAAAGCTTGCTGAGAAGGGTGAGAACAGGCAAGCTTCGTGCAGAGTGGCTTGCTTCGCTTCGGAGGTCACGCGTAGCAAGCATCACCTGGATCTTTTCTCCTGGGCATGCCGGTGTGCTGGGAAATGAACAGGCGGACAGATTGGCTGGCTCGGCAGAACTTGGTGGAGTATTGATGCATGACAAGGCAGATGTGGTTGCGGCCTTGTGGGAGCACGTGTACACCTCGGAGGAGCAAATGGATCACCATAGTCTGGTTAGAATGAGGCAGCGAGGAGTGACGAGGGGATCTGGCCGACGCTCAACGCTCAGAGGAAAGGCGACACGGACATATAATCAGATTGCTACTGGAACTATTAGTGTTGGAACTCTTCGCTGGTTGCTGAGGATGGGGACGGAGCGCTTATGGGAATGTCCCGAGTGCTGTGATGTCGGTTCCTAGATCAATAAATCAATCAATCAATCTGCATACTCATCATTCATGTTATCATTTTTACTGCCACTTGATTTTCTACCATGTAGTGACAAAATGCATTGCTTATTCCGTCATGTTTATGTCAATTTTAGGATCCAGCTTATTGAATCGCATTACTATTTTTTTAAGTTACACAATGTATGTGCATAATTTGCTCTCCATTTTTTAAATTTGTCTGAGAATGCTCACGATAATTGTCAGTGTATGTGTGTGTGTGTGTGTATTTGTGTGTGTGTGTGTGTGTGTGTGTGTGTGTACTGCGTGGGAGTTTGTTCACACTAGCTTCAGTGATTATGTGAGGCATCTTGTATGTGTCTAGATGTGAGGATTTTGTTTAGGTTGGGGGATGGGATTGTAGGTGGGGATATGTGTAAGTTGTGAGATGTGTGTGGGTGGAGTATTTGTGTCTGGGTTGTAGATGAGTGGGTGGGGGTCACGGGTGAATGGGGAATATGTGTGTGGATGATGGATGTGTCTGAGTGGGGATGTGTGTGGGTCGGTGAGGGTGTGTGTGTGGGTGATGGATGTGTGTATGAGTGGATGTGTGGGTGGGGGTATGTGGATGGGTGTGTGGGGGATATTTGTATGGGTTGGTGGATGGGTGTGGCTAACTTATATATGGATGGGGGAGGTGTGTATGGGGAGGGAGATGTGTGTGTATGTGTGTGGGTGGGAGATGTGTGTGTATGTGTGTGGGTAGGAGATGTGTGTGTGCGAATATGGGAGAAGTGTGTGTGAGTGGAGTATGTGTGTGTCTGGGTGGGTGGGGAGATGTGTGCGGGTGGAGGATGTGTGTGGTGGGGGATGTGTGAGTGGGTGGGTGGGGAAGTGTATGGGTGAATGGATGGAAGTGTGTATGGATGGGGGTGTGTGGGTGGGGAATATTTGTGTGGGTGATGGATGTGTGGGAGGGGTGTGTATTTGGGTTGATATGTTTTTGTGGGTAGTGGTATGTGTGGGTATTGGCGGGTGAGGATGTGTGGGTCATGGTAGGTGGGGGATGTGAGTGGGTGGGTGTGTTTGGGCGTGTCTAGGGGGATTGGAGGATGTGTGTGTGCATGGGAGATGTGTGTGGGTGGGGGTGTGGGTGGGGATGTATGTGTGGTTGGTGGGGAATGTGGATGGATGTCAATTGTGTTGTTTGGTGGGAAAATGTGTGGGGGGGGATGTGTGTGTGGATGGGAAGATGTGTGGGTATGGGTGGGTGATGTGTGAGTGGGTGAGGGATGTGTGTGTGTTGGTGCGGGATGTGTATGTCTGAGGTGTATGTGTGTGTGTCGTTGTGGGTGTGTGATTGGGTGGGTGGAACATGAGTTTGTGGGTGGAGCAAGAGTGATTTGGCGAGATTGTGTAGGTTGGGGTATGTGTGAGTGGGGAGTTGTGTGTGCGTGGAGATGTTTGTGTGGGTGTGTGCAAGATATCTGGGTTGGTGAGAGGATTGTAAGTGGGTGGAGGGATGTGTGGTGGGTGGGGGAAGTGTGATGGGTGGGGGAAGTGTGGTGGGTGGGGGTGTGGGTATGGGTAGTTTATGTGTGAGTGGGTGAGGGATGTGTGTGTGGGTTGGGGAGGGATGTCTGTGTTGGAAGGGGGATCTGCCACATAACATGATAATATGCATTGTTTATCTTTACAAGCTGCCATAAGGATTGATAATGATGTGGAACAATATCAACCTATTAAGAGAGGTGATAGGCAGGGATGTGTAATGTCTCCAGATCTTTTTTCCCTATACAGTGAAACTATTTTCAGGAATGTAGAAGATATAAATGGAATCAGCATTGGAGGACGAAACATCAATAACATTAGATATGCAGACGATACAGTATTGATTGAAGACAATGCACAAGATCTACAACAATTAGTAGACGCAGTTGTTGTACACAGTGAGCAGCTGAGGTTGGAATTAAATTGTAAGAAGTCACTAGGAAAAACGAAGTACCACAATATAATATACAAGTAAATAGGAATATTCTTCAACAAATGAATTGGTACAATTATCTCGGAACAGTCATAACATCTGATGGGAGATGCCTTGCAGAGATTAGAACACGAATCGCCATGGCGAAAGTAGCCTTTGCAAGATGACAAACATTCTGACCAATAAAAATGTGTCAATTGAAACGAGAAAAAGAGTGTTGAGGGGATACATAGAGCCTGTTCTTTTGAATGGATGTAAAACTTGGACAATGTGCAGTCAAGCTGAAAAACATTTGATGGCTGCAGAAATGTGGTTTCTGAGGAAAATGCAAAGAATACCATGGACAGAAAAACCAATGACCAAGTACTACAGGAAACAAATGAAAATCGTAAATAGATTAGAGAAATTAGACGTAGATAGTCAAAATTGTTTGGACGTTATAAGAAGAAATGGATTGGAGAACTTAGTGACAAATGGCAAGATCGAAAGGAACAGACCAAGAGGAAGACCGAGAGGAAAATACCTGAATACCTTCGACGAGACAGGAACATTGAGCTGATCCACGACGTTGGTGATTAAGTGAAATGGCGAGTCATGGCCGCCCACGCTTTCCGGCATGGCACATGATTGATTGATTGATACTTACAACATTCATTTGGCAATGATTTTTTCCTACGTGAATGTATCATGCACTGTTGATGAACGAAAGATGAATGATTGGAAGGGCCGAATGTAAGACGGGCCTGTGTGCTCAATTTTTAACCCTTTTAAAACAAAGCTCAATTTAATTCCTACTTTTGCATTAAACTTTCCTAGTATTATTTTTATATCTAGTGATCTAATTTAAGATATCGCCATTTCTACTTAATCATAAAGGTGTTGTACTTCTTCATCACTGCTGCTTGTTTTTGGTGCATAATCTTGTATACTCTTTATATCGATTGGTTTGCCTTTGAATGTTGATATAGGACTTCCGGTCCCCAACATGGTGGATAGGCATTTAAACCGTTAAGCTTCTTTAGTATTTATACTTCTGGCAACGGTTTGCAGTCTCATTTTCCTCATGTTGGACTGGTAGTGCATGGTTCCGCCGCCCTGCTACTGATTTGAGTGCGTGACGTGACAATGTGAGCTGGGAATTTCGGTTGGAATGTTTTTACATCTTTCCGCGATTACTGTAGTGTGAACTACATGTTCGGAGAGATGGCAGTAGGCCTGTCACTTGGAATTGACTGGATTGCGTTTTCAATTCATGGGTGCATTATTTTCGGATAATTGGGTGGAACTGCGATAAAGCTGTGAAAATGTAAACAATATAAAATGACACAAAGTAGTGCAGCTTTACATAACAGGTTTACGACACAAATAGGACGTTGCGGCGATTAGCCTTCATCAGCAAACAAACACATTCACAAACACAACATACAGTCAAAGAGATCTCCTGTGACTACATCAAAATGTGACGACAGGACGAGAAGAACAATAGGCTGAAAAATGAAGAGAAAATGAGAATTGAAAAAAAAATGTTCGTACTTAACTCACAGTTCCGATCTGTGAGTAACTTAGAATATCTCCGATGTATTCTTTTTATACCCAACCGACGGAGTGAGATGAAGATGATGACGGGGTGATACGTGTTACTATTCAGTGGGCACATAGAAAGAAGAGGGGGGGGGGCGGAGGCAGGAGGGCAGGACGGATCTGTCTGATAAGGGTATCTGAGCAATCTCAGTGGATGGACTAACGAAGCATGAGTGGAAGCAAGTATGATGGTGGTACTAACCAAAATCACATTATGCACTCATATATGTTATTTTGGGGCAAGTCCTAAAGTCTGGGTGGACTGGTATGCGTGAGCGCACATACATACATATACACCGCTCAACAGACATTCATCCACTAGTGTACATAGACATGTGCACGGTATATATAAGAAGAGAGTGAGAGAGAGAGAGAGAGAGAGAGAGAGAGAGAGAGAGAGAGAGAGAGAGAGAGGTGGAGGGAGGGAAAGAGAGAGGGAGGTGGGTATCATTCCTGTGATGTGCCTCATGGGGTATGCAGAGTAGGTCAGTCTACAAATACGAGGTTTCACTCATACTGTTCCCTATTAAATAGGTTAAGTAAGGTTGATTGTTATACCACGTATTATACGATCATATTTCCTAATGTGCCTCACTGCCATATGTGAAAAGAGGGATAGACAGGAGTCTTAACACACCAACTGCCCACACAGGTACACTGTGTATAATGCCGCCGTCAGAATGCCAGGACAAACGTCCTCCACGGAAAATTATTTTCGGAGACTCCCGGGGGTCGTCACTTGAGCTACGGTGTACGTACTTTGTGTGATGCTTTCAGTGGGCCGCCCTGCCGACAGGGACCGAACCATATGAGATAAATCCTGGGGCAATGAAGTCGATCCTCTCCACTTTCAATGCAGTGATGTGTGGCTGCTGGTTTTCTAGTGACTGCGTCTTCCATCGACGATGAACTGTAATTTCCGTGGAAAACGTTTGTGCTGGCATTCTGACGGCGGCTTTATACACAGTGTACCTGTGTGGGCAGTTGGCTAGACAAGACTCCTGTCTATCCCTCCTTTCACATATGGCAGTGAATCGCATTTCGTGTGGTATTCACTGGCACAAGAACGGATCATAATGGGGACGACCCGTTGCCGTGAAGTTGGAACCGTGACTGACTGACTAACTAACTAACTAACTAACTAAATAACTAACTAACTAACTAACTAACTAACTAACTAACTAACTAACTAACCAACCTACTAACTAACTAACCAACTAACTAACTAACTAACTAACTCAACCAACTAACTACTAAGTAACTAACTAACTAACTAACTAATTTTGACCATAATAACTCTGTCTGGAATACACTAGTTACCATTAATTGGCTTTTCCCCGTCCTTTTCCTTTATCGTGTGTACCCACCCCCCTTTTCCCCCAGAATACATTGTCGTGTGTATGTCAGCTATAATTGTACCAGATCCATTCCACTTCATCTCACTTATATCTAGGAGATTCTTTTTTCATATTTTCCATTCCTCTTATAACACATTATTCAACTTTCCTAACTCACTTAGTGTCCTAAGATTCTATGCTACAATCTTAAATTTATTTATTTTAGGTTTGGTTTTACCATCAGTAGCTTAATGACAGTCTGGTGTCACATGTGGCTCATGACTGTCCCTGCCGAACGATGATGTCCTAATACAGCCAAGACCGTTGTTCACTGACTCTAAAATGTGGATATTCATGAATTATTGGCAAGATAATGTGATGTTGCTATCCACATCCACATGGGGATCTTTAAGATCTGCCTTTGATAGCCATTTCCGATTGTCAGGTCAAGTAAGTGCCCCGCTCTGCTCACCCATTCCACTTCATCTCACTTACACCTAAGAGATTCATTTTTCATATTTTCCATTTCTCTTATAACATTATTCAACTTTCCTAACTCACCTAGTGTCCTTAGACTGTATGTTGCAATTTAAAAAAAAAAAAAAAACAAAGAGGAGCGGCTGGCCGAGTGGTTAGTACGCCGGACTCTCATTCGGGAGATCCCGGGTTCGATCCCCGGTATGGTGTGGGATTTTTTTCTGTCGGGGGCAAAAAGAAAATCCTAACCTGCACAGTTCGCGGCGACTGCACTAGCCAGGCGGCCTTCATTCCTCAGGCTCAAAGACCCCTCTGCCATACACCGCAAGGTACTATATTGGCAGTAAATGACAGTTTTGATTTTGCCATCAGTAGCTTAATGACTGTCTGGTGTCACATGTGGCTCATGAATGTCCCTGTCGAACGAGGATGTCCTAAGACAGCCATTGACGCTGTTCACTAACTTTAAAATGTGGATACTCAGGAATTATTGGGAAGATAATGTGATGGCTTCCACTTGCCGTCCGCATCCATATGGGGATCTTTATCATCTGCCTTTGATAGTCATTTCCAACTGTCAGGACAAGTGAGTGCGCCGCTATGCTCTGCTGCAGAGTTGTCCACTTATCCCAGTTGATACTCGGTCCCCCTGGCTACGTTTACCACACCATCGCATGTTTCCCATCCTCTACCATTGGGAGGTGCAGTTGGGATTTTGCGCCTTCCTAAAGTTATGGTTCTAATGGCCAAACAAACCTCTCCAGAACTTTTAGAGTACCTCATCCGTGTATCTAATGTTATTGATGGTGTTCTCTCTTCTCCTCTCCCCACCCCCTCCCTCATGACGATTCCTCTCATATCTTCTACATTTCCCATAATATTTTCACTGAATACGGAAACAGAGATCTGGAAACATTACGCATCCCTGTCGCACTTCTCTCTGAACTGATTCATTGCTGAAGTATACTATGTCGCTAAATGTGACCTCCCATTTGGGCAAAAGGACGATATAATAGGTGTACCACGTTTTTTGTTTTGTCGTGCGGTTTGTCATTCGAAACTGCGAGCCCTATCAAGAACAAGTCACCCAAACAGTTCAAGAAGCCTGATACGGGTTGGAGGGGGGGGGGGGGAGGAGTAAAATGTCACGCATCAAGACCAACAACAAAAGAAATAACAAGATGGGCAGCGTGGAGCCGCGAAGACCTCAAAGTAGACAACAGAAGAGAACCTGCCAGCGAGCTGCAGCAAAGAACCTGAACCTACAGCCACATCAAAGGAAACTACCTCGAGGAAGACTGACGCCACCCCACCACAGACAAGAGCCAAGACAGCTGAGAAGCAGAGAGAGGTGAAAGACACCAGAGTCGGAAACACCGACTCACCGACAGTCAGATGGGTTGTCAAGCGTATCCATGTGGAGCTGACAGATGAACAGATCCTGAAGTAGCTACAACAGGAGAAACTCCATATCCGAATCTTGAGGGCGGGGCGGATTCTAACGTACTCCAAGATCCCTTGTACGCTAGCGGTGGTGACGACTGAGGGCAGCGAGATACTACGCCAGGTATCGATAAACAAGAAAACACAACAACCTGAAGGATTAATTCCAAGAGTCACTCGATGCTCAACATGCCAGAGGGCCAGCCACAGCAGAAAAACATGCCACAGCAAGACAGAGATCTGCCAATACTGCCCCCAGCACCATACGTTCAAGGAATGCCCGTTGGTAAAGCTAGACAAGGACTTCCGAATGCCCGACTGCAAAATAAAGTGTGCATACTGCCTTGGCACGCATGGAGCAAGATATCTAGGCTGTCCGTACCTCCAAAGACATAGAGACGTCTTAAAGAACGCCATTACCACAAAGACACCATATAAAGAAGCAATGCGGAGATGTGAGACAGACACGTGCATCTCACAAGCGGAAAGAGATCAACTGCAAAACCAGATTGACGAGCTAAAGAAACAAATCAAGCTACTTCAAACACCGGCACTAACCAGTGACAATGAAAAACTGCTTGCAGAAATAAAGGAGATCCAGCAAAAAATCAAACAAGAAGTGGATCAAATGGTGGAGACGACAAAGAAGAATGTAGAGATTCTACAAGTCATCAAAACAGAGAGAGAAATGCTAAAAAACTGTAAGGGAACTAACCCCAAACAAACCAGCAGAAGCCGCGGAAAAGACCACAGATAAGCCGCAAGATGAAACCCAACAAAAGACCGAGCTGGAACTGCAAGATAAAGCCAGCAGCCCAACGACGACGCCCAAGAAATCCAAGGGGAAGCCAATATCCCGCCAGACCACCGAAGAAAACCTAGAAAAGCACCATGACAACGGCACAGGGGACACCCCGTCGTCACTATTGTTTCCACTTGCACCTCCCTTGGAGCTTCTCCTCAAGCAGAACGCAGAATACGAAAGAAAAGAGGAACTCAGGCGCAAGGAATTCAGAAGGCGCAAAGAAGAAAAGGAAAACAAGAAGACCAAGAAATTCAAGGGGAAACCAGTGTCCCGCCAAACCTCTGAAGAATGCTCAGATATACACTGGAATGAAGAACACCCCGAATTCCCAGATGGATACTATATAGATTGCACAGAGATCGTCCCGTTGTTGACCACGGAGGAAGACATAGAAAAGCAGCAGAAACTCAAACTCGAAAGAGAAAAAAAAAAGCGCAAGGAGAAAAATGAAAACATCGAAAAGCTTCTACAGACAATATACAAAAAAGGAGGCAAAAAGACTAAATAAAAAGTCTTATAAGGACTGAAACCAGTCAAGCCAGAGGAGCAAGGAGCCTTCACTAACCAAAGAAACCGCCAGAGGAGGCGGGCAAACAGGATAACTTGCCGACTGCCATGATATGGATATGATGCAAGTAATCTAGTATATGTGTCAAACGAAGAAATTAGACAAGTACCGCTCATACAGACGGTCAGGGAAATGCGAGAAAACACGGGCGGCGCCAGGGGGCGGAGCTAGCGCGGTCACATGACTGCGCTCTGGCTGAGAACGGCAGACATGGTTTTGACATTGCAGGCCGAGACGTGGACAGGGAAAGATCGTCTGAGTAAAACAGTCAGCATTAATATCATCCGAGACTTATTGTTACAGGTCAATTTATATTCCGTTTATGGAATCTGTTGATAATGAATCAACATTCTGAAGCCGAGGCTTGGTGATGAGGCCGAGAACGTCGGCAAGTGGCAGTTGACATTTAACACTGTTTGACAACACACTCGACCAGAATGGAGGTCCGGGGCACGCAGTGACAAGCGATTGTCGGTTGCAGGTTGCAGTGAATAGACAACATATTTAGGTTTAAGAACGTGATAGATATTAAGACAGGTAATTTTCCTGACGATCAGGCATTTGAATAATAATGATGCAAGGCAGGGCGTGTGCGGCTCACCCGCAGTATGCGATAACGACTGAAGGTCGGCAGTGGGTGGGTGCCATGCTGTAGGCTGTTCCGCAATAAACTTTATTTGTTCAAACTGAGGACGCAATTTTTTGGACATGTTATGAGAAGAAATGGACTGGAGAACTTGGTGACAGCTGGCAAGATCGAAGGGAACAGACCAAGAGGAAGACCGAGAGGAAAATACCTGGATGGCTTGGCCACATGGCATGGACGAGACAGGAACACTGAGTTGATCCACGACTCTGGTGATCGAGTGAAATGGCGAATCATGACCGCCCACGCTTTCCGGCATGGCACATGATTGATTGATTGATTGATTGAGGACGCAAAAGATTCCTGTCAAGTGTATCGTTGCGTTGTCTTTAAATTGCCTGGTGTTGTTATTAGACGAGCCACAGCAACAACTCCGTGGCACCGACCAATCACCCAGCTAACGTCACAGACACAAACGCTTATATAACCAGTCCGATTTTGGCTCATTCGTAAGAGCGAACAGGCAAAAAGAGAATTAAACCCGCAAAAACCACGGATATCAACTCTAAACAACGCTGAAGAAGCAGGTTGAAAGAGACCGAATTTGGAATGTTTGTTTTCAAAATGATTGGTTTTTTATTCAAAATGATTGATTCGGGATTGATTGCAACACATATAGATGTACACAATTCAGGAGATATATCTCCAGTATCATATATTGTGTTCACCAGTCTGGTGACTTGGTCTATTCCATTTTCTTCTAATGCAGTGGTCATGTATGTTGTTTACTATCCAATATAAATGCAATAAGCATACACGAAGGAATAATTCTCTTTCTTTTCCGTTATCAAGCGGCATCTTCTCATTGATGGTCGAATTTGATGAGCATCAAAATGTCTCTGTTCTACGTTATCACGGTATATTCATGCCTGCTTTTTCCCATTCAGTTTCTTGATGCTATCTGCCCACAATTATTCTTTTGTCTTCCTCTTGCTCACTTCCCTCCACTTAACCCATGTGCACATCCTTTTACAATCTTTATAATGCCTATGTACTTTGTGTGTAGGATTTCTGATTTTAAGGTGTGCCTGCAAAGTGGCCTTTCTTATCATCTACCAGTTACTGACGGCTATTAACGTCTGCAGAGTGCATAGGTGACCATATTTTTAACAGCCATTGTGCGAGAAGACTTGGCAGTCCATCTACATCCTAGTATCTGTGAGAGTTTATCATCCTCATGTTGTTACTTTCTAGAATTTATAGCTATACAGCGGTGATGAATACCTGTCTATCGATTGCCCTACCTCGATGTCACTCCATCCCACATGGGATGCTGATGATAAAATAACACGTTCTAGAACCAAAGGTACTATAGGATTCCTGGAGAAATTAAACACACATATGCGCGTGCGAACACACACACACACACACACACAACACACACACACACACACACACACACACACACACACACACACACATGGCTTTCCTTATGAAGCATTTCCAGATGTGTTCTTTGGGTGTCCAAAAATAATTGTATGGTCATAGTTTCTGTAGGTTTCTTTTTCTTGCTGGCGAGCGTTTTCTAGTTTTTTTTTTTTTCCAGATTAAAATCTTAGATTAAGAAAAACAACTCAGTATAATGAAAGTAAATGAAACACCGATGTTACATGTCATCTGACATATTCGGCATATGGTGTCAGCTTCGTATTTTAAAAAACGACTCTACACTCAAATGGTGATGTGAAATGTGGTGTAGACACTATCACGCCCGCCGTTTTTACTTTTCAAGACATTTGAGGTGCCCATTTTAGGCTGGCTCGATCTGGGAGCCAATGTCAATTTAAAAAGCAAAAATAACCGGCTCGGTGGGGATTCGAACCCAAGACCAGCGGACCAACAGGTTAGGGCCAGTCACCCCGCCACCAGGACTTCTACTTCAATATATTGTTTTGCTAATTCAGCTTCTACAATTAATTATAATGATCGGATTCTTAATAAATGTAATGACCTCAATGACATTCTTTATTTCATTCGGTTGCATATTGATAAGAATTATCATAATTGGATAAAAGCACTCGGTGCAATTCCTGTCTTCTGTTACTCTGCAAATATTACCTAATCATTATCTGGTCTGCATTAAGTTAACGGTAGTTAAAACGTGACTTGTCCCATTACACGATGGTTTCATGAATTATTCCTGTGCTCAAACAGTATTTGCTGAGCAAATTCACATTTATGTCGATATTAAATTACCTTAGCTGTTTGGCACTTATCTTTGCCTAAGGCGCTATAATACAGTGATTCGTGGGACTATTTTTACTATGTATTTTACAATGGGAGTGTTTAGCAGAAAAGTGTGTTTCATTTTGTGTGACATTTTTCTGCATTGAATAGGTAGCTTGCTGGGACAAGAATGATGTAATCTGAAACTAATATAACTTAGAAAGAAAGTTCAGAGTAACGTTATCATCACATAAAATTGAATATAGTTATAACGAAGTTATTATTTTTGTACGTGATGTTAGAAAGTAAATGACCAAGAGGAAGTAGATATATTAAAGGACCCTTTAACACGCCTTAAGGCAAGTCCTGAGAGTTTGTTAGACCCATATTATAATAGGCCAATCAGACCTGAGTGTGCCCTGTAGTCAGTATCATGCCGTAAGTAAAAGTGAATGACGCTTCTACACATCGTTAAATAACGTAAGTAAAAGTGAATGACACTTCTACACATAGTTAAATAATGTAAGTAAAAGTGAATGACACTTCTACACGTAGTTAAATAACGTAATTAAAAGTGAATGACACTTCAACACATAGTTAAATAACGTAAGTAAAAGTGAAAGACACTTCTAAACATAGTTAAATGACGTAAGTATGTAAAATTAAAAAAACACTTCTACACATAGGTAAATAACTTAAATAAGTAAAATTGAAAGTCACTTCTACACGTCTTAAGGGGCATTGGGCAAACGGTGCTAGAACCATATTTTTATAGGGCATCGGCACTCTTTGGGTGACCTGTTCAGCATCACGCGGGCCATCTTTACTTTCCACAACATTTCTTGGTAAACATTTTAGCTGGGTCAACTTGGGAGGCCAGGTCTATGTTACAAAAACAAAAAAAAAACGTAGTTATTGTCTAATGCTTAAAGTTAGTTGCATATCCTTTATGAACGTCACTGTCAACCCATCTTTTTTTACATTTGTGTTGTCTTGGGAAGTTTGTATTCAGTAGTTTGCCAATGCTTTCTGAACAACCGACACTCATACCATTGTATGAAAATCAGCACAATGCGGTCTGTTTAAATCAAGGCGGTTAGTTTAATGTCTGCTATCCAGTTTACAGTCACCCAAATTCTAACTGGAAAGTGCCCTGAGAACAAATTTATTTTCGTGTTGTCGTCCCGAGTCTGGGTTTCCAGTCTGCTATCCAGTTTACAGTCACCCACTGCTGGATAAATAACAATAACGCTCATCTCTGAAAAAGCTTCCACGCGGCGTAGTTGATAGCGAAATGACACGAGCAAGCTCACGCGCGAGTTCAACGCCTGGGCTCGTCGCTTGTCAAAGTGGGGGAGATTTGTGCATCTTATTTCTGAATGCTCTGTTTAAAAAGATGGCGACATCACATCAGAGATCCATAGTAGTAAACTGTCTCGGGATAATTTATTATACTGCTTTTCTTCGCCGGTCTCCCTGGCCTAAAGGTTAACGTCTTTCTCCGTAATCCCGTATATTCTCGTGAGCAACATAACCTGCGCGAGAATTTGTAGCGGTTCTTGCCGCGTTGGTAACTAACGGGTTATGTCAGCCGGTCGCTCAGAAAGCAATGACAAGCTACTGGGCGTAATCTTGCCTAGTACATCAACAGCAGCTGAAAAATGCTGATGTTGTCAACAACGTCCTGGAAGGAATATGCAACAACAACATCAACAACAACAACAACATTTCTTCAAAGTTTCCCATTTTGACAACTTACTCCAGCATTCTCATGACATACCCCAGACTGTGGATTGACGGCTTCTGATGCGAGGAACCAGTTATATTTGTGATCTTCTTTCACGATCTCTTCATTGCTCTTTCTATCTTCCAACTGTGCTCTTATTAATCTTCTATAAAACCACATCTCCGCAGCACATAATTATTTACTTGTCTGCTAAATGTTCAGGATTTTCGTACACGAGAATTAGCTCAATATAGCCCTTAATATTTTCCTCGCCCCGGTTGGCAAAGATGCTTGCTTGCTTGCTTGTGTTCGTTGACTTGAGCTCCAACGCGAAGTCCTGTATGTCGGATGAAGGCATCCTGTTGTCCAACATCAGTGTGATGTCATACAGGACCTGAGTTTTGCGTGAGTATCCGTTGTCCCATGTCTGGCTTATTGGTGTGCAGACTGGTGGTTCCTCTCCGTACAGGCAGACACTCTCCGACTTCGGAGGAATCGGCGATCCTACTGACTTTAGCCAGGACCCCGAAGGGACCTGTTGTCCAGGACGCTCGACGAGGACGCGTCAATAGGTCTTGGCCAGTATATAACCCGGCCCTGGTGCCTTGGAAACACCTCTGCGTCCCGTTGGCAAAGATGAAATGCAAAGAATATTCTTCATCCTCGGACAAGGTGCCCTTTCCCTGGGATATTCTACATTTAACTTCCTTAATATATCTTCCAGATGTTGACGTGGGCAAAAGAAAAAGACCGCTCGCTCTTAAACAACCGGTACGGTTAAGGGGTTCAATCCATTCACCGGCATTAAGTTGTAGTTAAACGTTGACTTCTTGCTCAGAAAGCAATGACGAACTACAGAATATAAACGTGAGGTTGATCACAAACTTTAATGCAGTGTCTTGTTTCAGATTGGTTTAATTCACTTTGATGTTTAGATCAGGCTTATGCTGGTCATACTTCTTTCGCCTGTTCTCATATAGGTCAGTGATGAGCATTATGTGTTTTATTCTTTGGCATAGGAACGGAGCATTATGGGGTGACCCTTTGCCGTGAATTTGGAACAGCGACTAACTGACCAACATCACATGTTTTACGTATTATCAACAGACAGCTTGCCAGTGTCGTGGGGAAACTTCTGAGTCGTAGCTAGGATCTTGATTGGAAGGATGAGGTGGGGGAGGCTCGCTGAGCCGTGCCTGGGATCTTGATTTCGGGAGAGGGAAGGGGAGTCGCTGAGCCGTGCCTGGGATCTTGATTGGGGTGATGGTGGCGGAGGGTGGGGGTTCACTGAGCGTGGCTGAGAGGTTATGTGTCTGCCTCAGCCTCAGAAGTTATGGTTCGATCCCTTGGCATTTATCGAAGAATCATTGGTATCTAATGATCTCACGTCGCCCTGATCGCTTGGGTTGTGAGATCGGATACCTAGCTTTCTCGGATAAGAGCTAAACAATGTAAGCAGTGCACTGTAAATTTCCACGATACTCTGGAATCATACATAGTAGGCCTATAAGGTGCCTACCCTGGCGCATCTGTAATAAGAAGTGAAACTTAACCTTGGACTGGATGCGTCCTGTTACAGTGAAAGGAATGTGTTTTGAGTAAATAAATACACGTAACAAGCCGAAGTTGGATGCACTGACCAGTGACTTGGTCTGGCACACTTCCATCGAAAGCGGAACAAAGAAGAAGATATTCAAGCTACTTTTATGCGTACATATTAGGTGGATAATCTTGTGAAACTCATTGCTTCAACTTATAACTGAACGTTCCACCATGTCAAACAGTTGCTTATACCTGGAGTTTGGATAATCTAACTACACTTTGCATGTAGGACAGATTTGAAACCTGAAGTACATGACGTCATCAAAAGATGTGATCCACAGTCCATAACGAAAGCAATATGGAGCGAATGGTTGTCGTCTGCTGGAGTAATTCTTTGCACTAGATGAGAATGGTGTTATCAACAGAAGAAATATTTAATATTTTTGTTTTGGTTGAACAAGTGTTTCGAAATGGCCGTCGATACAGACAGATGGTTGTTCAAATATTTATAGCAAGATTTCCCGATAAACAACCTCCGCATCGCATTACAGTTAGAAATTTGTTGTATAAGTATCTACGACAAATCAATACTTCATTGGTACTTCCCAGCTTCACCAAAACAGCGTTAGACCATAGCAGTCACTATTGTAACTAATTTAATTATATGTTTAGCACATATTTTGATGACATCATGTACTTCATTTTTCCAATTTTTTGTTTTGCATACAAAGAGTAGTAAGACTTTACAAACACCAGGTAGAAGGAATGTAGAGGAATAAGTTAGTTAGTTAGTTAGTTAGTTAGTTAATTCGTTAGTTAGTTAGTTAGTTAGTTAGTTAGTTAGTCGCGGTTCCAGCTTCACGGCAACGGGTCGTCCCCATATGCTCCGTTTATGTGCCAGTGAATATCACGCGAAATGCTCCTCACTGCCCTATGGGAAAAGTGGAACAGAGAGGAGTCTCGGCCAGCCAACAACCCGCACAGGTACACAGTGCATAATGCCGCCGTCAGAAAGCCGACACAAAAGTCCTCCACAGAAAACACAGTTCACTGTCGATGGAAGAGGCAGTCACTAGAAAACCAGCAGCCACACATTACTGCATTAAAAGTCGAGAGGATCAACTTTATTGCCCCGGGATGTAAACTATGGCTCGGTCCCTTTCGGCATAAATAAGTGTCATACGTTTTCAACTATTGAAACGACTTAAAATAACGCGTGGTAACTTCGAAATCTGCACGGTATATAAATAGGTAATGTTCAGGACCCTTTGCAAGGCTTTGAGGCCTATGGGGTATAAGGTGCTAATCACACAGTGGACCAGTCGGCTCCCCGTGGGTGCTGTGGTCAATATCACACAGAAAACCTTCAGTGTTAAGAATATTTTCTGACACCCACTTTAGGCTATGTTGATGTCAACTTTTAAATTATCCTCACCTCCATGGGATCCAAACGCATGCCCAGACAGCCGGCAGGCAAAAGTTGGTTACAGCTGATCTCTACGGTGTAATATTTAATATAAACATAACAATACATTTGTAACGTGTTCTTAACGGAAAACTAAACAAGCAACCCGTGCTATCCCACACTTTAACATTGCATTTGTGTAATCATGATGCCATGATGTCCTTTTTATATATCAACCAGATGTCTTGTTTTAACTTAAAGCAGTGTTGAATTGTTTCAACAACATTTTCGCCACCACCAGAACAACGTCAAATGCATCATCCTCGTCATCAGAGAAAAGTTAACTAAATTGCCGTCAACAGAAGAGAAAAATCAAATACATCGACGCCACTAGCAGAGACAAGTAAAATACAATGGATGCGTGGAATAAAACGAGCAGTATAAAGGATGTTTTTTTGAACACAAATATAAGTATAGAACCTGTACATCTTCAAACACAATCGGATCTACCAGAGGTTATATTAATGTTCTTTATGACATACGTCTTAACGGTATTAAACTGTTTACTTTCTCCTGTAGGAATGACAACAAATATCTTGAACGTAATTGTCTATTGGAGGCAAGGGATCAGAGTGAGTGTGAATATTGCGTTTATTTCACTGTCTGTGTGGAATCTAGCCAATTGCGTTCTCTCCGGCTTATCTGAGATACTTCGGGTTTGCGAAAACTTTTTTCCTGTAGCTGCTGTGAACTTTGCATCCATTCACTATGCTTATCTAGCATACACAAAAGCGTTCACGCAGATCCAGACTACATTTGTCATCGTATATATCTCAATTGAGAGGTGCGTGTGTATTATCTTTCCTTTCAAAGTCAAAGAGATATTTACTGCCAGTCGGGTTATTACGATCAACGTTGTTCTTGTTATCTTTAGCCTTGCTTGTTACTGTCCAGCCTGGGCCACACAGGGAATGCAGTGGGTGTTTGATCCTAGGACTAACACGAGCCGCTTAGATCTTTGGATGTCTCCCAACCGACCTGACGTTCAATTATTTGTTGATGTTTTCGATGGTATGACATTACCTGCATTAGCTCAGATTCTTATCACGGTAAGCACAGGATTTATGCTCCAGGGAATCAACAAGTCAACTAAGTTCAAACAAACATATACACAGCCAGAAATATCACGAAGAGATCTGAATTATAAAGAAGAAATGTCGTCATCACAACTCAAATCAATCCATATTAAAAGCACGATTATGTCAAGCAAAGAAGTGCGACTGACTAAAGTTGTGCTATTTCTGGCCATGATATTCTTTGTTTGCAATTTACCTGTGTTCATCGCTTCTTTTCTGAGAGTGTTGATACCAGAAACACGCGTTGGCCAGCAGTACTACAAACTACATGCATTGTTGTATAGCTTGGTGTTCGAATTAGCTGTCATTAATTCTACGGTGAATATTTTTGTCTATTATAACGTCAGCACTAGATATAGAAAAGAGTTTATGACTTTATTTAGCACACCTCATCGATGCGTACCCCGTCAACAGACGTAGGGGTCCATGTATCTCCACAGATGTGGGTCTTTGGTGCTCTTGATAAACTATAATAATGGTGTTCCTCTATGACACCGTATTACGTCAATCAGCTTAATAGATACAAGTCAAACAAAAAGTAGGTTTGGATCAACATGGTACACAATAAAATGAACAAGTACAAGAAGACTTCAAATGAAAACCTTAAAAGTTTTTAGTTTGTTTTGGTGAAAATATTCAGAAAAAGTAAAGAACAAATGTATCATATTTTATGTATTCACCTCTGCGTTCAATGCAAGTTCTCCAGCGCTTATAAAGTGCTTGGAATCCTGTTGAAAATAAAATTCTTTGGGGTCACTACTTGGTGTGCCCGACACGGTCGTGAACAGTCTGTCACAGAAGCGACGCCTTTTGAAATTTCTACTCCACTCATACACATGCTGGACTGATTAGAAAAAACGGATAACAGAACGCTGCTCCTCTTTGGTGCATGTCTAAAGTAAGGTGGCCATCTTTAAACTGTCCTTATAATTTCACCGTATTTGTCTGCAGCATTTTGTCACTGCTTAACACTCGTGACATTCTAACAACAATATTGACATATTAAAGACAATAGCATGGTTATTGTAATATCTATAACACTTTTAAGGGTTTAATTTGAAGCCCCCTCGTATTATAACTTAAATTTCAGTTAACTTAACATTGAAATCGCGGAAGATACCACGAAACAAACAAATAAGTAACAGGATAACCCTAGTATTTTTTTTGTTTTGCGTATCCTTTTACAGGACTTAGCTGTCAACAGCAGCATCTTTCAGCTGTCTGTTGATCTCTTGGCAAGATTACGCTCAGTCGTTTGCCATTGCTTTCTGAGCGGCCGGCTCAGTATCCGCAAGTCACGAGCGGGGGTCGAACCACCTCAGTTCTCGCTCCGCTGCGAGACTCTGCGTGATAAACGGGATTACAGAGAGAAAGTGTTGTAACCCCACAGCCAGAGAGACCGGCAACCCTAGTATGGATATAATATATAATCCTTCTATCCAAATAGGAAATCACAGTTGGTGATATTATCCGTCAGCACTGAACCAGTTAGTTATTTGACTCGGCCTGTCTCTACCTTTTCTACTGCTGATCTTTCCCGTCGTCACGATATTTTCCACAATGTATCTTCTCCTTACATGACTAGTGAACATTGTCTGTCTCTCGTTTATAGTTTAATATAACGTTCTACTTTTATTAGACTCTTCTGTGTACTCGTTGTTGTTTTTTTCCCCCGTCTTTCCAAGGTATTTTGGCAGGCCGAATTTTATTTAAAACAATAGCTTGTAATTTACGAATTTGTATTGCACTATATGTTTATAACGTTCTTACACGGCTTTCTTCTCGTGATTAGTTAGTTATTCAACAAATCATACTCATTGCACATAGAAGTATTGGTCAATAACAAATCTCAACTGGAAGCATATATGTACAATGAACAGCCTTCTCTATGAGTAACTGAAAATGTGTTTACACATGTGGAATACTAAAGGATGTGCAGACATTTATTGATCATCAATGTATCAGGAGGTCAGCTTGGCCGAATGGATAAGACCTTTCGTCCCTGAAACTAACTTCCGGTGCACTGATGTAGAGGTAGCAGGTTCAACCCTTACACCGGCCAGTTGGACTAATATGATATTACTTCTCGTCATTGACTTGATGATGTAAATTACAAGTATCTCAGAAATATTAGTGGGTTCACCTGATAAATCATGAGTGTAGTAAAGTATAAGAGCATTTCTGACTTCCAAGGTGCTGACCTCATCTGGCAGAGGACTGACGAGAACAAGGGCAAAGTCCTCTTTGAACGCTATCTAGAGCAGAGCAACCAGACAGACATGAGAGGCCGAAATCTGGCCAAGGAGGTCACCTCAGACAGATGCAAGGCCCAGAACACTTCGGATGAAGACACAGTGGCAGTGAAAGAAATCAAGGCTGTCCTTCGGCGATCAAATTACAGCGCTCCAGGGCCTGATGGCATAAGATACGGCGACATCAGTAGGTGTACCGACAACGAACTAGAGAAACTAGCAGACATGTACAACAATAGTATAGGGAGTGCTAGCATCAAGGAGGAATGGTTACACAGCTATCTGATTCCTATGCCGTAGGCTGACAAAGACCACAACGAAAGTTCAGGGATATCGAATTATAACCATGCAGAATACAATAGGCAAGCTGCTAAAGAGAAACCTGGACCAATGCAGCAATCTTTGCCCATGATGTCTATGAAGGTTTCCACTCAGGCATTGAAACCTTTGCTGCAGCGATTGATCTTGAGGACGCATACAACAGAGTACCACTGGATTTTTTAATGTTTCAGCTTCTCGAACTAAACGTAAGTCCATTCCTCCTTAGTTGGATCGCTGCAGCCCTCTTCCAACGGAAAGTAGTTTTTAGATGTGGCAGTTGGACTTCGGAACCAACAACAATATATCCTGGCCTACCACAGGGATCACCATTATTTCCGGTACTGTTCAACGCCTACACAGTGAGAATCACCAGTGAGTAGATCACGGGACCAGGCAGAACATTGTCGTATGCTGATGATGTTTTAGTGTATCGTTAGGGTAAGGATAGAGAGCAGGTTGCTGTGGAACTACAGACCGAACTCAATCGCAAAAGTACTTGGTGTGATGAAGCTGGGGAAATGGTCAACCCAACAAAGGCAACAGTGACTTGGTTCTCGTTGAATAATCATATTGTCAACACTCCAACATCAACTGTAAAGCTGTGTTCAGAGACGGTGGAAAGAACGCAGGCAATGAATTACCTAGGGATACGGTTTGATCGAAGCCTTGCTTATAATGAGCACATAGATCAGGTGATAACAAAGGCCAAGCGGTGTTTGGCTGTGATGCGGGTGATGGCGGCTGTAAACTGTGAGCAGCGCCATCTATGTCTTCTGTACGAGGGGCTGGTCATGTCTGTTTTTGAGTATGCAATGGCAATCCTGGCTCTCAGCCGTAAGCAGATAGAAAGGATGGAAAGGATACAGAATGAAGCTATGCGCATTATTCTTGGATGTACAAGAAATACAGCATGCAGGGCGATGAGCTACCTTCTTGATTTTCCAACCATTGAAGACAGAATACAAGTTTACAGAGCACGCGCCTACCTCAGAGTTAACGCAAACACACAACATCCACTGCATAGTGAAATTATGAAGGTGAAGGGCAGCAGGTTAAAAAGAGGACGGTCGTGGGTGGGTCAAGCCGAAGACATTCTTCAGCAGGTGTGTTCACTTGAGGACTTAGAACCTGGCGAGGAGTGGGTACAAGTGCCAACAGATTTCTCCACATCCTTTTAAGTTTGCATCCAACTAGATAGAAAATGCAGACAAGAAAATCCAGCTGCTGTGGAGGCTGCAGTACAAGCGTTGATTTTCGAGAATTCGCTAGACGGTGACGCGGTCATCTACACAGATGGGTCGGTCGTCCGACATGTGAGAAGCTCATGGGCCTTTACGGCTCGGGCCAGAGGGAGAATTGTGAAGCAGGACTTCCTAACTAAGGAAGTCATGGCAGTAAGTAAAGGAATAACATGGCTCGAGACACAGACATTCACTAGGGCATGTTTACTTAGCGACTCAATGAACATGATCAAGAGGATAGAGGAGGGGTCGATCCGAAGAGAATGGTTGCTGCCTCTGGAGCAGTCTCGACTGGTAAAGATTAGTTTCATCTTCGTGCCAGGGCATGCAGGAGTACATGGAAATGAGCGGGCTGACAAGCTCGCAGGTGAGGCTACTGTGGAGGGCGGGCGCGCCATAGACCAGGCTGACATTCTGAATGCTCTACGAGAAGTACGACTTTTGAGTGAACCAAGTGATGACTGTGAATCTACAACCATGGCCAGACTGCGAGAACAGCAAAGTAAAAGAGGGGTGGCCAAACAAGAACACTACGCAGGAAGCCAAAGAAGATTGATAAACCAACACAGAACTGGCGTCCTTAGCCGCTACACGCTGCGGGATTTGCTGAGGAGGGGATCCGAGCACTTATGGACTGAATGGTTCGATGTGCAATGAGGATGATCTGTCGACTAACTAACTAACTAACAGTTATCTATGTTTCTTTCACTTAAATAGATATGTTTGTCTGCGTCACATGTTGTATACCTCTCCCGTAAC
This sequence comes from Cepaea hortensis, assembly GCA_963921405.1. Taxonomy (NCBI): domain Eukaryota; kingdom Metazoa; phylum Mollusca; class Gastropoda; order Stylommatophora; family Helicidae; genus Cepaea; species Cepaea hortensis. Next base: position 114,338,618 of record OY992882.1, read on the forward strand.
AGTTTTATGTTGTAGCGTGATACTATTTTCTACAATTATATATTTTATATCAGTTTTGTCTGATGTATAGAGTAATTAACGGGTTAAGGCAATACTTGTTTCCGCTAAAGTCGCTTGCATTGTTTTTAAATTCAGCTTGATAACAGTGTTGATTTTCTTGACGTTGCATTCAAGTTTACACTGTTGGCGCATTTATTTGCTGTCTTTCATTTCGCATACAAATAGTATCTATATAATCTACAGGATTGTGATAACATAATGTCTACATTGCAAGAATTTATGGACATAGGTGAAAGGTCCGGATTAACCGGCCAGGAACTCAGAAGTTGGGCAAGACCTGCGTTTAGGGAATTCCAAACTCTGCAACGAGAGGAGAGGTCTGCAGCCAAAGCAGCTGAGAAGGAAGAAAGCCAACTACAAGCTGATCGTGAGAAAGAAGAATACGAATAGCTCGTGAGAAGGAAGAATGAGAACTACAGGTTAAATTGGAAAAAGAAAGATTATTAGCGGAAAAAGAAATGAAAGATAGAGAGACTACAAAGGAAAAAGAAAGACTGGCAACGAAAGATAAGGAAATGGCCTGGAGAAAGAAAGACTAGATGCAAAGGATAAGGAACTAGTGTTGGAAAGAGAGAAGCTTGTTTTTGAAAGGGAGAAACTTGCTACAGAGTTATTGTTAAAGGACAAAGATATTGGGAGAAATCTAAAAGTCAAGACGTTTGAAATGGAAAAAGAGGCAGAGATTGCACAGACGAAATTGCAATCGAAATCAGAAGATCCTATTAAACTATACCAGGGAATAATCATAAACAAGACACAAGGCGATTCAATTAGCGCTTGGGTGACTAATTTTACAAAATTCCGGAAGATATGTGGCCGATATTATTCCACCGTCATCTTGGATTGGAGTCTTTAAAGGTGGTGGAGTTAATTCCATAGAATCTACGGACCAACTACACATACGTTCGAGATAGGGTCCTTTCGCATTTCTCTCTTGATGAAGCGGGTTTGAGAACAAAGTTCAAGACCCTCACACCTAAGTCAAACCAAAGTTGCCTTGACTATGCAGCTGAAACCGCATCTTTGTATGACAGATGGTTGAAAGCCGCAGAGGTGAATTCAGACTTTGACAAGTTACGAGACCTTATGCTCAGAGATAAATTACTATCATCGGTCCCGGAATCGATGGCCACGATTCTCATAGAAAACAAGTGCAAATCAATGCCTGAGATGGAATCACGGGGTGAGTCATATTATAACGCACTTCGCGAAATATTTGCTGATAGTACTCAATCAGAACTTGTAATAGGTGCAAGTGCAAGAGTACAGAACCAGAGAGGTTAGGGTAAAGATAACAGGTTCTCACAAAACAGAAACAGAGGGCTATATCAGAACACACATAGAGAATCATACAGGCCTAGGAAGGATCATTTCACACAATGCCCGCATTGTAAACTAAGCCACAAGTCATCAGAATTGTGCGACGATCACCCAGGATATGCACCATATCTTAAAGACCTCACTTCGAAGAGGTTGAATAAATATAACTCCTACAATAAGAGTATCAAATGTTATACGTATTTAGCGTGGGGACACAACTCAATGTCGTGTACCATGAACAAAACGTCGAAGGAAGCAAGTGCTGCATATATGTTTACTAGCAATGTCTCAGAAGATACAGAAGATGCACATGCGTCTATCATAGAACCATGTTACAACGACAGATCAAATAGAGAATGTCATAATGATGATAATCTCACACACATACATTATAGACAAATAAATGAAGCTAACGCTGTGTACACCCCGAAAGGCACTCTTAAGATCCAACAATCATGGGTCAATGGGTCACCAACAACGTGCATTAGGGATACAGGTGCTTCGCTTGCGGGTATCGACCACAAACTGGTAAATAAAAGAGACTACACGGGTAATAGTATTACTTGCAGAACATTTGGAGGTACCATAGAAACATACAAGACCGCATGGGTGTCAATAAAATGTCCTTATTATAAGGGAAGAATTTGTGCAGCAGTGTTACCAAACCCGTGTGTTGGGTTAATAGTTGGGAACATTCCAAACTTGACAAAATGTTCCCATAAAGAAACGAGCGAACATAAGTTTGCCAGAGCACTCGCCAAAACACAAGTTCATAATATGCAAGAAGAAGAAAGTACGCAATTGACACAGGTTACATCAACTGTCAACAGACACAACCTATTAACCTGTATGAAACACGGTATAACACAAAAAGGAGACAACACAATAGTACAAAAATGTTTGCACTATAATACTCATAAAGTAAACAAATCCAAATACGGGAAAGTTAATTCTCCATTGGATAAGTTTATTACTGTGAGTATGAGTCAAAAACAAAAGCAAACAATCAAATAACCTAATCAGTCGACAAATGACACCACAATTCAGAAACCACATAAAGAGAGAACAAAAGTTATACACACTGTGAACAAACTTTATATACAGCCCATTATACAATGGCTGTGGAACGTCGTAACCATGTCTATTTTTCAGATGATGATCTTAAGTAAAGCAACCATCTCTCATATTGATTGCGCGGTTACAAACATGCCCACAGAAGTCAATAAATATATTACAAACATTTACTCACAAAAAAAGAAATATATTGCTTGCGCCATTACAAACATTCACTCGCAAGTCAAGAAAAGTTGCACACAAACCGGTAAATATTTTACAAACAGGTTAAAGGAAAGCAAAGAATATTACAGGAAACAAACGACACTTATCTTGGCTTGCTTATGGTGCGGATATACCAAACTTACATCATTACGGCAGATGTGGTACACAGTATACACACGAGTGAAAACTATAACATGGTTCATGTCAACAAAGTTAAAGAAAAACATACGTTCAGAAAAGACATACCATAAATGTCAAAAAGAGTATGGGTTGACACGATTTCTTTATTCTATTCCATTTATAAGAAGCGACATCGTTAACAAACCTCACTTCGCGTCTCAAAATCCTTTCAATCTACATATACCAACTCCACGAAGAAAGTCAAAGGTGAGATGCGCCATGCAAACAACTATTATCTTATGTTACATTAAATTGGTAGCAAATTGTGTGAATGAAATATGTGCACACACGACGCATCAACACATTAGATTACCTGACTTTCGGATATTCCCGTTAAAGTGAAACCCTATCCACTTCCTGTTCATTATGCAGAAAAAGTCATTGCGGAAATTTGCGAACAAGAACAGACTGGGATTATTCAGAAATCAATTTCGAATTATTGTTCTCCTGTCGTAGATGTTAAAAAAAAAGGACAATTCATTACGCATTTGCGTTGATTACAGAAAAGTGAATGCTCTGACCCTTCTCGATGCTGAGCCAATCCCAAATGTCGATGAATTGATAGATACCATGACAACCTCCAAAATATTTTCTAAGATTGACCTTACAAAGGGATATTGGCAAATCCCTATTGAGAAAGAGTCCATGCATATCACTGCTTTCGCTACTCCGTTAGGTTTTTATGAGTGGAAATTTCTTCCGTTTGGTCTACAGAACGCACCGAGTACAATTACGCGTGTGATGCGAAATCTACTTCAAGGAGTTAATAATGTGGCTACATACATGGATGATATTTGCATACACACAACAGATATTGACACACACCTTAAGACTTTGAAACAGGTTTTCCAAAGAATCCAACAAGCTGGTCTTAAAGCTAAACCTAGCAAAATTGAAATAGGGTTCACAGAGATTCAATTTCTTGGTCATAAGATTTCTGATGGTTTCCGAAAAACAGATCCACAAGTTGTTACACAGATGATGAATATTAAAACCTTCTACCTCTAAAAATGAAATCAGAAGTGTATTGGGTCTCATAAACTACTATCAAAAATTCATTCCCAATTTCGCTGATATGACAGCTACATTCTCGGAGCTTTTAAAGAAGGGTCAACCTACACTCTTACAACAGTTTAAGACCCTTTTTAGCGGGTATCCTATACTAAAATTACCAGATATTTATACAGACTTTATAGTACAAACTGACGCGAGTTTTCACGCTCTATCTGGAATTTTGCTTCAGGTCCATAGTGACAAGCTTCATCCTGTCCTCTACTTTAGTAGGAAACTCTCTGACACACAGAGAAAATATGCGGCTACTGAACTTGAAGCCCTCGCTTTGATAGAGAGCATTGGAAAATTCTCTAGATATCTACTTGGTAGTAAATTCTTGGTTCTTTCAGATAATAAACCATTGCAGGTCTTTAAAGACGGACATCCAAGAAACTCTAGAATACACAGATGATCTCTTCTCTTACAAGACTATGAGTTTGACATCTGTCACATACCAGGAAAAGATGGCAATCTTGCAGATATCCTTAGTAGATTGTAGAAGTAGATGTAAATTTCTTAAATATTTTGTGTCTTGTTATAAACTTCATAGTTAGAGATAAAGTACAGCAGGCCAAATATGTAATTCTCTTTGACACACCCACAGCAAATATTCACACAAACAGTTTATATTTTTAAAGTATTATGTCAGATATATACATATTTCCGGATTTACTTAATTGACAGATTAAATGAAAGTGAATCAGCATTTTCAGGAGAAATGTGTTGTGAACATATATGAATTTGCATTTCGCGGGACATTAATATGCACTGTGAATGCTGTGACTATGAACTGGTTGTTTCCGTGCTCTGAACATATCGATATCAAACGAGTTTTCAGTTTCAAACGGACACACCAGACGTGGAGTCAGGACAGAATATGGTTATTAATTAAGTATATTGAATACTTCATATCAATGATCAGTTCATACATTACATCCATTGCATAATTGTGTGAACGCAAATTTACGTCATGATTCAGGCATTCATTCATTTTGTTATGCATATACGCCATCATGCAATCATTCGTTCATTTACGTATATACGCAATGACACGATCAGTCAATCAGATGTTTATATAAATCATGACGCGATCATTCAGTCGGTTGTTGATATAAATCATAACGCGATCATCCATTCAATAATTTACTTACGTCATGATGATGACGCTTATATCATTCATACGAAACATACATGTATTTACATCATGACGCAATTATCATTCATCTGGTTATTGTAAATCATGATTCATTCATTTCGAAAACGATGAGAGTGTCATGGTACTCATATAGTCACATAATTTTAACATTCCATACATTGTCATGCATGAATCACGGAAAGAACGGAAATATAACATTTTATTATTATATACACTGATTTCGCATAACGAAAGATATAAATTATTTATAATATGATTTTCTATTTCAGGTTAAATTAATTAGAGATAATTAGTTAATTTGTTGAAGTATTTGCTTGTTTTAATTCGGAATAATTGGTGCAATTCCAGGTACACCAGTTGCGAAACTCATACAAGTATGGCATACTACACAGATTCGATAATTACATAATGAGGCACCATGAAAATTTAAAAAAAAACGGCTATTCCTAATGTCCCATATATGTGGATTATATATTGCATTGTATATAATATGGGTTGTCTATATAATATGATTCGCCAATACAATTTGTCGTTATAGCCAGAGAAAAAGAAAAAGAAAGCTCACATATATAAGTCGTCAGCTACAAAGGCAAAAGTCCTCACTGAACAAATGAGAGCAAGTGTCACAACATAGCCGAAGAAGACTTAGCAAAGAAGAAAGAAGAAATAGTCATATATGTATATATTATATATTAAAACTAATATAGAGGGATGGGATCCAACCAATCACATACGTCCCCTCAATTGGGTTTTGTAAATTTGGTTGGGGATGCATGCCAGTTTTGGCATTTGAGGGATTAGACTAGTTTCATAGTTTACGTAGCCCAGCTTCCCCATGAGCTGGTGCTACATGACGTCTACCCTGGAGTGTAGATAGGAGGCCGTGCCCGCTATATAATAAAAAAATGTTAATGAGATTTTGTGTGTGATTTATGAGAGACCAGTCCATCATGTTAGCAATAATAACAATATATGATATAAATATGACTCATAAACTCTTTACTACTGCTTGTCAGTCTAGTGTAACTGAATACAGGCTAAAATGGTAGAACCATTATAACAGAGTATCTCTGTTAAGGGGTTTAGATGGGCGTGCAAGGGAAAAGGGTTTAGCATTCAATGCACACGTGAGCACCCCGCTGAAATGTAACTAGGGACGCTCACGCGCTGACGTAGGGGTAGCGAATAGATATGTTACCATCGAGCAGTCCTGGGGAGAGGTCGTGTGAAAGTCGTCATCTAGAATGTTAATTGTACTAGACCTCTGTTGTTTATCTACAATGTATTCAGAGTGGATTATTATCCCGAACCTGTAATAGTGAATTCACTCCAATAAGCGCTATCTACCGAGACTGCCGGAGTTGTGTTATCTCTGATGCCATCGTCTTCATTATCTCGCTGTACTGTTACAGGAGGTAATTTGGTGCCGTGACCGTTCAAGTCCTGGGTTGTAAAGAAAACGTGAAGTACTAACCACGGCACATCTAGAAACGCTTGTTGAACGCGCTAGGTAAGAAAATGGCTTCAGTTGCTACAACATTGTATGTGAGAGTCACAGCTGCCGGAAGCCCCGCCAGGGGTGGTTGCTTGTGATCTTTCTCCGGCTGAATCATCGTTAAACAGGTTTACACAGTCTGTGTGAGTATCAAGAGGCTTGTCATAGCCGCCGCTTTGCATTATTTACCTCAAGAGGCTTGTCATTGCCACCGTTTTGCATTATTTACCTCAAGAGGCTTGTCATAGCCACCGCCTTGCATTGTTTACCTCAAGAGGCTTGTCATATCCACCGCTTAGCATTGTTTACCTCAAGAGGCTTGTCATAGCCGCCGCCTGCATTGTCGTTTGTTTCAACGGGCTACCAAAGCCGCTGCCATACATCGTTGTTTCAGGGAGCTGACCAAAGCTGCTCTCTGATTGCTGTCTGATGGTTTGAAGCCTGCTGTCGGGAAGTGCTGCTCTTTGATCGCTGTTTGATCGTTTCGGGACCTGCTGTTCAAAAATTGGGATACCTACGCTCTAGACTTCACAAACTGGAACTAGTACTTGTAACTGAGGAACGAACTAATAACAAAATAAAGTATTAAATTATATTAAATTAGTTAATTAGTAATTTTCTGTGGAATTTGATTAATTTGATTATAATACTCTTGAATTAGATAAATTATAATATTGTATAAAGTTATGATGGAACAGCAAGACCTGTCATTGGGGCAGGCATTGACTCGTGAAGGAAGAGCTATATGCAGGTTAGACACAGCCTTGAAACAACAGGGCGTAGGTACTGATATCGAGAAATTTAGCGGCCAGGCAAAGCAGTTCAAAAAGTGGATGGTGGCCATCGAGAAACATGCTTTTTTAGTAGGAGCCACAGATGAAGAGAAAAAAATAGCTTACCAGGCTAGCGTATCGCCAGTGTCTAACCACGTAAGACGAAAATCAGAAGCAGGAATAGATGAGACCTGGGAACAGTTTAAAGATGATTTAGCACATAAATATGCGGAGATCACAGATCCCCAACACGCATTCTCGGTGTTGAGTCAATCTAAACAAGACGATGGAGAAAGCGTTCAGTTGTATAGTGATAGGTTAATAAATCTAGCAGAAGAATCATTTTTACGACAGAATGTGCAAGATGAAGATTTAGAAAGAATGCTAGTAGGGAAATTTGTAGATGGAATAAGGTCGGATGGACTGAAATTCAAGCTGATGAGAGAAAATCCATCTAGATTATCACAAGCAGTAGACATAGCCACACAAGAGGAAAGTTTAAGGAGGCGATTTAGATTAAGAGTAGGGAGAGATATAGGAAGTAATAGAGAGGAGAGAATAGAGGAACCTATGGAAAAAGGACAGGCAAGATATGGATGGAGGAGACGTAGAGTTGATCAAGCCAGGGCTGAAATACAGACATTGATAGGAAATAATGAAGATGCTCAAGACAGAGGAAGACATATGCGAATTTACACAAGACAGACAGAGACAGTAGGTAGTACAAATATGGTCTGTTGGAATTGTGGACAGAGGGGACACAGTTATACATTTTGCGGCAACAGACGTGCTCAGTTTAATGCACAGAATAGAAATGTTAATAGCAAAATAGAAATTTTGGAGAAATGCAGAGGAATTTTGCAAGGTCAGGAAGCCAGGGAAACTGGCGTCCCACTTACTGAATAGGACCCGCGGTAAGGGGGGGGGAAATAAAAAGGTCCCAAGATTAATGAATTTGTCAATTACCCGGATAAGATGAACTCGAGAAAAAGAGAATATAGAGAATGGCCTCAACTTAGAGAGATAAAACAGTTCTCAGTGAATACAACTGATCCGAGTTCATGCATAATAGAAGTAGGAAAATTTAGAATTAGGACATTGATTGATTCGGGAGCTCAAGTCAGCGTAATCAAGAATTTTTTTTATACCGCATATTAAAGAATTTCAGAATATTCAGGAATCAGGACACCCTTCACTCTGTTACCGGACAAAATTTAGAGGTGGTGGGTCAAACAATGATAAATTTCAGATTAGGAGGAATAAATGTAAGACAACTTTCCATGTAGTCAGAGATTTAAACAGGAACATGAATTTAGGTAAAGATTTCTTAGTGAAAAACGGTGTAAGAGTTTATTTTGATTTACGTAAGTTGAGGTTTCAAAATGCTTATGTTGATTTGGAGGAAGATATGCACGTATCGGCAATAGTCAGAGTAAAAACGTCCATGACCTTAAAACCACAAACTGTCAATCTCATACAGGCAAAAATGAAAAATAATCCGTATTTTTCGATAGGACAAACAGTTAGAATAACAGAGTTGGAAAGAGAGATAATAGACGAACCTGGTCTAGAGGTCCCAGACGGAATAATGACATTAGACAAACACTTTAGCTTTCCAGTGATGGTTATTAACAACACAGGGAAGGAGATTAAATTATACAGAGGATGTGTAATTGCTAAAATAGCAAATGATCCTAACACCATATTAACAACAGGAAGAGAAGAAATGTCAAGAAGTAAGTATCTAGAAACTCCCACTAAAAGAAACAATATCAGAAATAGACGTAGAGGAAGTTAGAAAGTACAGAATGATGAATTGATCCCTGCATTCAGAGAACATCCATCTCAAATACATTCAGTAGACTTTGAAGAGAGAACAAGAATTATTATCACAATTGAAAGCCCCACAAGAATATAAAAATATCTTAGAAATATTGGTGAACGAAAACCAAGATGTCTTTGCGATTAATGACTTAGAACTAGGTAAGATCAAAACAGTCACTATGAAAATAGACACTGGAAATCACCCGCCAATCAGTTTGAAACCTTATAGAACTCCTTTACGGAATAGAGAAATAGTAGAGAAGGCAATAGAGGATATGCTAAAAGCAGGAATTATAGTAAGATCAAAGTCAGAGTGGTCATCTCCGATAGTCATTGTGACCAAAAAAGATGGTTCACACCGGTTTTGCTGTGACTACAGAGCGCTGAACAAGATCACCAAAAATGTAGCTATCCATTGACAGTGATTGATGACATCTTGGGATTGCTTAATGGTTCTACTTTCTTCACTACGTTGGATGCTAGGTCGGGGTTCAGGTGCATTCCCATTGCACCTGATGCTCAGAAGAAAAGTGCCTTCTGTACTCACATGGGTTCGTATGAATTCTTACGTATGCCATTTGGAGTAAGAACAGCCCCATCTCATTATATGTTGCTAATGAACCAAGTGTTAGAAGGGATGCATAAATTTGCGTTGGCATACATAGATGACGTTTTGATCTATACATCAGGAGACGTGCAAGACCACCTGAAACATGAAAAATTAGTCTTCGATAGGTTAAGACTACATCAAGTTAAATTGAAATTAAGTAAGTGTGAATTTCTAAAAACAGAAACTAAGTACTGTGAGGTGGTAAATATAATAAAGTAGAATAAGGACAAATTTTGCTAGGGGTATTCAGTATGAATGGGGTCTAAAACCCAAACACGCCCTCTATAGGAATTAATATATTGGCTCGTAACCCCCAAGTATTGAACAAGGCAGAAAAGGGTGCAAGTTCAACACTAACATAAAAGAAATGTTTCCCATAGAAGGCTGGGAGATCCGGGAAGTTCTACCACAGACACCCGAGTACTAATCACTCTACCCCGAGGGTATGTCTATGTGTAAGTGCCCCGCCCCACATTTAATCTCCCACATATATATAAACAATGACAAGTATCCACTGTCATGCACATCCACAGTATTATACAACAGAGGGACAACAACCCATGTTAGACGCAACAACTGGATTACATTGACAGAGGAAAAACAGCCACTGTTAGATAAAAACAGTACAATGACTCACTGTATCACATAACAGTAACAATAACTGGACTATAAACATCAATTTTGGAACAACAGGTTAACAATGAAGTAACTGCAAGGCTTTGTTAAACCAAACAAACAAACAATTGTATTGTGGAAACATTTGGGTTCTGGAAAACCCTGTTGGCTACAATATGGTGACATGGAAATGAAAAATTATCATATTTCAGGCAATGCACACAAAGTATACAACCAAACAGAAGTCCCCAACATTATTTCCCCAAAAAAGGTTCACATCAAATACATGTGTCAAACACAAAACAAAGTAAATAATCCATACAAAGAAATAGATAAAGAAAATCTATCTAATCTGTCTCTAGAAATATCCTATGGGTCTGATGATGACTTCCTCTCCTTCATTATCCACTAGAAAAAGTCTGGCCATAATCACCCTCTCTATAATCCAGGAAAACAGCTGCTTTGCATATATCCACCTATTTAGAAAATTGGGGATTGCACACACATACACACAGAACTTTCACTTCTGGATCATATATCCATCGCGAAAAACATGTAGGAGTAATCCATATGAATCCAATGTGGATATACTGTAATCTCTCAAGTCACAGTTGCTAAGTCACTGGGCTAGGAGCGTTCCAGGGTGATATAACAGACATGTATAAATAAGTCTGAAGCATTCTGGCGTGGCGTGACACACAGGAGTCCATGTGATTGATTCGATCAGGATCAGGCACAAACACTTTCAGTATCTCTTTGGATGAGGAGTGACATCACATAATCCATTAGAATTTCCTGACAGAACTAACTTGAATGGGGCATGAATATTCCAGCCCCTTTCTCTGGGTTAAGATGTAGGTTATTCTTTCTTCAGCTGAATATACGACTTGATTGACGGGAGTTGGTAATGTGCTTGATTATCCATGTCTGGGATATGATGGATGAGAAGATTCAAAGGAAGCTGGGAGTTCACAAAATCAGTTGGTAATCCATACTGGTAAATTATGGTGACTTCCAGACTTATCCATGAGCCTCTGGAATATGACAGTTGAATGTGGAATTAGGCGGTGACTTTTAGAAGAGGTTATACTCTGTATCCATCTAGGCCAGGCATGCCTCATGTCTTTGCAGACATTGAAAAGCTTAACACCGTCTTTAAGTTCCCAGAGGTAGGGAATCCACTTCAGCATATTTAAAATCCGTTAAGTATCCAGGCATTGACATTCAGGTTCAGGGTGAGTAGCAGTAACCAGCACTCTTTGTAGAATATTAGAGGAGGCTGATATCCCAGTTTCCTGCCTCTAAATCCAAACAAGTTGACTATAAATCCAGTGCGAAGCATGGTGACTAGTGCCAATACTCCACCGCCATCTCTAGCGCCTATGTAGTGAAGAATAACAGGGTTGATATAGATTAGTTATACATCCAAACTTGGATAACAATGTATCATAATAAAATATACATTCTTATAACAATGGATCATAATAAACCATACATTCTGATACCAATGTATCATAATTAAAATTAGAGGGAACAAAAGGGAAGAAGGGAAAAAAAAGTGTAGCTAGTTCCCTAGCACTTGTCGCCTACTGTAGAGTTTTGACCCACTCCAAAAGTGAGTAAGATATCTACTCAATAGGTGCATCTCTTCTGGACTGATACTGGAGCTTCCTGAGAGGTTTTCTTCACCTCCTAAATATGCAAACATCTTTTGATAGTACCGCTGTCACATCATGGAAAAGTTCCTGAGACAATGTCCTCATGCAAACAATTCATAAATCTCCTTTCCATAGTTACAAACAGCATTATGTGACTACCCTGATAAATGGCAGAAGTTTAGCTACCAGTTCAGTCATCTCCTTTTGCCTCATCATCATCATCATCATCATCATCATCATCATCATCATGTGTTTGTCCCCAATGGGGTTGAAGTTAAAAGATCTACTTCAGCAGTAACATCATGAATAGAATATACATATGATATATATGATGAATAACAGAAAAACTTGTTAGACTTTTACTAAACATGGTATGAACTCTCTAGTGGGTATTACAACATCTCAAAGTAAAACACAAGAGCAGGTGTCATTTCCCACTCCCTTGAGATGATATATAGATATATCATACCAAATGACAATCTTATAACATCATTTATGAAAAAGGACTACAAGACAATTTCTGTGTATGTACAACCAGGTAAACAAAAGATTAACTCCTAAGTGCATGAAAAAGTCAAGCGAGAATATATATCTCTCTCTCTCTCTATCTAACAACCTATATTAAAGTTGTACACAAATGTGAGATAGTAATATTTCTCCATCATAAGAGCAGAAATACAAAATAAGCACTCAGGAAAAAAACACTTTATAACACAGAGACCAGTTGTGAAAAATAAGTATTTAGGAATAAAGTAAGTTCATAAAATCATCTCAGAAGAATGACTCATAGCAAGATTATCTTGTAAGCTTTATGAAGGCTGACTGGACAACATGGCGGTGTCTAGGCTGCGTGACGTAAACCAACCTTTCAATGAAAGCGATTCTCATCATTTTCACACACACAACTTCAATCATGATATTAGTTGCCTCAAAGCATGTATCCTAATATCTAACATGATATGTTGTATATAATATAATGCTCACCTAAAACGCAGAGAATACGTAGCTAATAATTAACCCATTAACAATGGGTCACCCGCTACCCTTGGAGAAACATGGCGATTGAACAGACCGCTTTGTCTCCCAAGCCTTTGTCTAGATTAAGCCTGTGTTTCCGGGGCGCGGCCAATCATTTAACTTTAAACGAAACGAAATTTCGTTTTGTTAATTTTCCCGTCGAATTTTTAATAGCCTAGTGCCTGCAGGTAGCGCATCCTAGCAACGTCTGCTGGAAAAGACTGCGAGATGATGACATATATGTCACAAGTCTCCCCCCTAGACAGGTCTATCCACCTAGACAGAGCTGCTACATTCATCCACAGTCTTCCACCTTCTTAATCTGATGCATTTGGTCTTCCAGGTCCTCCAATTATGCTTTACATTTAATCACTATTGTAGAATAATCTCTCCGTGCCACATTCATGTTTCTACTTGCCAAGACAACTGGACATAACATTGAAGATTCATCTAGCTTCGCTTGAAGAAGTGTAACTCTCTCCACTGTTGTCAGCATTCCATTGAAATATGAGTGGACGTTGAGATCTCTATATGAGGTATTGGTTCCACTGCAATCGAACCAATTTCTCGACGTTTGAACGAAGATATAAAGCTTCGACAACCGTTTCATTAGCAATAAGAATATCATCCTTAAAATATGCTAACAGCAGGATCTCCTCCTTCAAATCAGTCATAGTGGCATACTGAACTGGGTAAGTATAACTAGCACAGGTGTAGGTTCATTTGCTTTGAGGCCAAATCTACGAAAAGTCCTGGCTCGTTTATAAGTCCATCCGCTCTTTATACTGACTAGAATGAGTTACCGGCATTTATTCTCTCCCCTCCAACACGTATACGTTGCTTTCCTGGTGAAAATAGCGAGCAATTCTGCGTCGATTGTCGTAGATTGATCGTCATCTGCCTCCAAATATGTTGTAGACAATTTCCACCCAAGCACCGTTAAGTAGATGTAATAACATTGCACATAGCTGTATCACCATCCACAATATATTCAGTTCATAGATAAATTTAAAGCCGTAGGTGGTCCCTGTAATAGTCATCCGAACAACCGAGTTGTCGGTACACTCCCAGTTTACTGATGGGTTACCTTACTTGTAAGCAATGAAAGCCACAGGTATAAATATATCCCTCTTTTCTGGTGTTTCCTGAGTTAACTTCCTCAAGATAAAAAAATCAGGGCACCTTTAAGTTTCTCTCCAGGTCTGTTCGTAACCGATCAATACGGAGAACAATGAATCTGTTGAAACTGGAAGAGTTTGAAAGCTTTTCCTTCTGAACTGAAATATATTACTAGTTAGACTCCCTAGAAGAAATACTAAACTAGTAAAAAGTCAAGCAACTCTCAGCCAATGGCTTCCAAGTGCTTGAAAAGTATAGTCCTTGCTATAGCCCAATCTAGCATGGTCTATGAATAAAAATAAGAATAAGACGTCCTACTCTTCATCTGTCGAGAGGTACGTCAACAACAACCATAATTTAATAGTTGTATAAATAGGGCTATCTCCTAGAGCACCAAAATAGTTTGATGTTTTGGAGAAAAATCCTGACTTTAAGAACATAATGTGACAACTAGCAAGCTGTCCCTAGTCTTTCAAGTCAGTACAAGCAACATGCAAAATGGGAGCTAAGGCTGCCCAAGCCTGTTACTAATTCTCTGATGAGAATAAAATTGGGAATGTCGCAGATGAGGACCATATTTCCTGTTTTCTGACATCAAAAATTTTTCCGAGATACTGGCAGGTTTTTTTCGGTAGCTCTTAACTTCCTATGACATCCCAATAAAAAATAACAGGGTAAATTTACGGTCGAAACCATATCCTTCGTTCGCCAGTCACACAACGACGTATGCTTCTCTGTCACTGGTAATGCCAGAGGGACTAGCTTGTAAAAGGGGCCCTGTAATTCAATTGCTTTCTCTCACATAGTAAATAGATCCTTGTTCACTACAGAGTTACAACAACCGAATAATATAATTGACCAGTGCCATTTCTGACACACGGACAATAACAGATCTGTTACGAATACCAGACCCTTAAACTGAAAGCGTTGAATAGGCGTCTTTATGTCCTTATAGGAATCATCAGTGTCAATCTATCTACTCTCAGTATTTCCGAACATGTTATGCATATGGGGTGGAATATAAAAATCCACTGTTTCCCGCTTGGCGGCTACGAATACTGCAATTTAAACAATATTCATACTCCTTCCATTATACATGTCGGATAAAATTGCAGGTGGAGTATTGGCCCTAACATTAAGTCAACTTAATTGGTTATTGTTATTTTCCCCTGATGTTCTAAAATCTCATTTATGCATGTAGTGTCCCACTTAAATAAAGATATCTTTACTGAATTCTTTAAAAAAAAATTTTGGGGTGCTATATCCTATCTGTCTCAGCCATTAAAAATTTTTTTGGATTTCTCTGTTGCTTTGGGTAAGTTTCAATAGTACATGACCCCAACAAACAGAGCATGCACAAAATAAAATGGCAATATATGACAACATAGTTAAACAGCCCAGGATTCATATGTGGGTCTATGCAAAAATGAGGACATATAGTACAGTAATATATTTATCATACTACCAAAATATACTAATCAAGAACATCCCAGAGAAACAATAACATCTAACATCAACATCACACAAAATCAATCAAGAATTCCTGACATCCTACCAGAAATAATCCTATATGGGTTAACCATCCCAGAGACCTTATTTTATGAGGTCCTATACAAGGAAAAGGTCTCCCACCAAAAGGATACAAAATACATGAGTTAACCATTCTCATATACAAACATTAACACAGGTTTCTATTTCTAGAATAAAGACATCACCTGTGAACATAGTTGAAACACAACAAACAATACTTGTGATTAAGACACCATAGGTTCATAAAACTTGTGTCTAAGCCCATACTTGTGAACACCAGCCACCAATTAGTTGTAAAGTCTCAACTTGAGAGGTAGACATGGGTACAAATTTTCTGGGCAACGCCCACACTCATGGCATGGGGTAAGGGTTCAAAATTCCGCGACGAGCGCCCACTTGTGAGGTGGTAAATATAATAAAGTAGAATAAGGACAAGTTTTGCTAGGGGTATTCAGTATGAATGGGGTCTAAAACCCAAACACGCCCTCTATAGGAATTAATATATTGGCTCGTAACCCCCAAGTATTGAACAAGGCAGAAAAGGGTGCAAGTTCAACACTAACATAAAAGAAATGTTTCCCATAGAAGGCTGGGAGATCCGGGAAGTTCTACCACAGACACCCGAGTACTAATCACTCTACCCCGAGGGTATGTCTATGTGTAAGTGCCCCGCCCCACATTTAATCTCCCACATATATATAAACAATGACAAGTATCCACTGTCATGCACATCCACAGTATTATACAACAGAGGGACAACAACCCATGTTAGACGCAACAACTGGATTACATTGACAGAGGAAAAACAGCCACTGTTAGATAAAAACAGTACAATGACTCACTGTATCACATAACAGTAACAATAACTGGACTATAAACATCAATTTTGGAACAACAGGTTAACAATGAAGTAACTGCAAGGCTTTGTTAAACCAAACAAACAAACAATTGTATTGTGGAAACATTTGGGTTCTGGAAAACCCTGTTGGCTACAATATGGTGACATGGAAATGAAAAATTATCATATTTCAGGCAATGCACACAAAGTATACAACCAAACAGAAGTCCCCAACATTATTTCCCCAAAAAAGGTTCACATCAAATACATGTGTCAAACACAAAACAAAGTAAATAATCCATACAAAGAAATAGATAAAGAAAATCTATCTAATCTGTCTCTAGAAATATCCTATGGGTCTGATGATGACTTCCTCTCCTTCATTATCCACTAGAAAAAGTCTGGCCATAATCACCCTCTCTATAATCCAGGAAAACAGCTGCTTTGCATATATCCACCTATTTAGAAAATTGGGGATTGCACACACACACACACAGAACTTTCACTTCTGGATCATATATCCATCGCGAAAAACATGTAGGAGTAATCCATATGAATCCAATGTGGATATACTGTAATCTCTCAAGTCACAGTTGCTAAGTCACTGGGCTAGGAGCGTTCCAGGGTGATATAACAGACATGTATAAATAAGTCTGAAGCATTCTGGCGTGGCGTGACACACAGGAGTCCATGTGATTGATTCGATCAGGATCAGGCACAAACACTTTCAGTATCTCTTTGGATGAGGAGTGACATCACATAATCCATTAGAATTTCCTGACAGAACTAACTTGAATGGGGCATGAATATTCCAGCCCCTTTCTCTGGGTTAAGATGTAGGTTATTCTTTCTTCAGCTGAATATACGACTTGATTGACGGGAGTTGGTAATGTGCTTGATTATCCATGTCTGGGATATGATGGATGAGAAGATTCAAAGGAAGCTGGGAGTTCACAAAATCAGTTGGTAATCCATACTGGTAAATGATGGTGACTTCCAGACTTATCCATGAGCCTCTGGAATATGACAGTTGAATGTGGAATTAGGCGGTGACTTTTAGAAGAGGTTATACTCTGTATCCATCTAGGCCAGGCATGCCTCATGTCTTTGCAGACATTGAAAAGCTTAACACCGTCTTTAAGTTCCCAGAGGTAGGGAATCCACTTCAGCATATTTAAAATCCGTTAAGTATCCAGGCATTGACATTCAGGTTCAGGGTGAGTAGCAGTAACCAGCACTCTTTGTAGAATATTAGAGGAGGCTGATATCCCAGTTTCCTGCCTCTAAATCCAAACAAGTTGACTATAAATCCAGTGCGAAGCATGGTGACTAGTGCCAATACTCCACCGCCATCTCTAGCGCCTATGTAGTGAAGAATAACAGGGTTGATATAGATTAGTTATACATCCAAACTTGGATAACAATGTATCATAATAAAATATACATTCTTATAACAATGGATCATAATAAACCATACATTCTGATACCAATGTATCATAATTAAAATTAGAGGGAACAAAAGGGAAGAAGGGAAAAAAAAAGTGTAGCTAGTTCCCTAGCACTTGTCGCCTACTGTAGAGTTTTGACCCACTCCAAAAGTGAGTAAGATATCTACTCAATAGGTGCATCTCTTCTGGACTGATACTGGAGCTTCCTGAGAGGTTTTCTTCACCTCCTAAATATGCAAACATCTTTTGATAGTACCGCTGTCACATCATGGAAAAGTTCCTGAGACAATGTCCTCATGCAAACAATTCATAAATCTCCTTTCCATAGTTACAAACAGCATTATGTGACTACCCTGATAAATGGCAGAAGTTTAGCTACCAGTTCAGTCATCTCCTTTTGCCTCATCATCATCATCATCATCATCATCATCATCATCATGTGTTTGTCCCCAATGGGGTTGAAGTTAAAAGATCTACTTCAGCAGTAACATCATGAATAGAATATACATATGATATATATGATGAATAACAGAAAAACTTGTTAGACTTTTACTAAACATGGTATGAACTCTCTAGTGGGTATTACAACATCTCAAAGTAAAACACAAGAGCAGGTGTCATTTCCCACTCCCTTGAGATGATATATAGATATATCATACCAAATGACAATCTTATAACATCATTTATGAAAAAGGACTACAAGACAATTTCTGTGTATGTACAACCAGGTAAACAAAAGATTAACTCCTAAGTGCATGAAAAAGTCAAGCGAGAATATATATCTCTCTCTCTCTCTATCTAACAACCTATATTAAAGTTGTACACAAATGTGAGATAGTAATATTTCTCCATCATAAGAGCAGAAATACAAAATAAGCACTCAGGAAAAAAACACTTTATAACACAGAGACCAGTTGTGAAAAATAAGTATTTAGGAATAAAGTAAGTTCATAAAATCATCTCAGAAGAATGACTCATAGCAAGATTATCTTGTAAGCTTTATGAAGGCTGACTGGACAACATGGCGGTGTCTAGGCTGCGTGACGTAAACCAACCTTTCAATGAAAGCGATTCTCATCATTTTCACACACACAACTTCAATCATGATATTAGTTGCCTCAAAGCATGTATCCTAATATCTAACATGATATGTTGTATATAATATAATGCTCACCTAAAACGCAGAGAATACGTAGCTAATAATTAACCCATTAACAATGGGTCACCCGCTACCCTTGGAGAAACATGGCGATTGAACAGACCGCTTTGTCTCCCAAGCCTTTGTCTAGATTAAGCCTGTGTTTCCGGGGCGCGGCCAATCATTTAACTTTAAACGAAACGAAATTTCGTTTTGTTAATTTTCCCGTCGAATTTTTAATAGCCTCGTGCCTGCAGGTAGCGCATCCTAGCAACGTCTGCTGGAAAAGACTGCGAGATGATGACATATATGTCACAAGTACCTGGGTTACATTATTAATAGAGAAGGAATTAAACCTGACCAAGACAAAGTAAAAGTCATTAGAGAATTACCCCCCCCCCCCCCCAACTAGCGTGAGAGAAGTAAGGGGATTTATCGGGATGTGTGGGTATTACAGACGTTTTATCCCAAACTTTGCACAGATCGCGGAACCCATCACGAACCTAACTTGTAAATATGCAAGATTCAAATGGAACGAAGATTGTCAGAGAGCATTTGATTTTCTAAAAAATAGTTTAACAGTGGTTCCATTATTGGCACATACAGATTTAGACTAACAATTGGTTTTATATACAGATGCTTCAGATAATGCCATAGGAGCATGCCTGACTCAACCATATGACGGTGAAAACTCAGGAATACCAGTAGTTAAGAATGAAAGACCGATTTACTTTCACTCACACAAACTTAGTAAATCGCAGAGGAAATGGTCGACAGTGGAAAAAGAAGCCTATGCAATATATTATGTGTTACAAAAATTGAATTATTACCTACATAACGCCAATTTCATTATCAAAACTGATCACATGCCATTAAAATCTTTATTAGAAGCTCCAGTACAGAATAGGAAAATACAAACTTGGGCGCTGAATTTACCAGGCTATAACGCAAAAGTGGAATATATCTCAGGTAAGGAAAATACATGCGCTGATTTATTATCCAGAATCCCGTATCCAGAGATATCTGAGACTACTGAAGATGAGGGTGAACCAGAGATAGATGACCGAAACTGGCAAATAAATATACTAGATTCTGCCAAATTAAATAGAGAAATTTTTGGAAGTTCACAGACAGAACAAGATTCTGAACCAATTTTTTACTATGAAAGAAGAACAAGAAATGGACACAAAAGTAATAGAAATAAAGCAGAAGTTGAAAGAAACAGGTGAAAACAAATTCAAAAAGAACTTTATAGAATTACAGGAAGACAAACAATTATATTATGTGAATGAAAGAAGTGAAGAAAGCGAATTGAGGAAATACATTCCGAAACATTTAGAAATTGAGATTTTGAAGGGATATCATGATGAAAATGGTCATCTCGGTCATGACAAATTATTCAGAACTCTAGAGAATAAATATTACTGGCCGAATTTATTTAAGAGTATTTGTAAATATGTTGACGCATGTGAGAAATGTAGGCTAAGAAATATGAAAATAATCAAATGTCCGTTACAAGAAACTGAAAGTCCTCAGTTTCCCATGCAGAAAATAAGCATAGATTATTCAGGTCCTCATCCTTGAACGCTTTCGGGGAATATCTATCTATTACATATAGTGGATTGCTATAGTTTGTGGTCAGAAGTATATCCTATCCCAGATAAGAGTGCCGATTCCATTATTAACATCTTCCTACAAGAGTATATACCACGATTTAGTTGCCCACAGCCAATCCTCACAGATAATGGAAAAGAATTCGTGAACAAGAAGTTTGAGAAATTACTACAAGATCTGAATATTGTCCACATAAAAACTTATTATTATAGACCTTCCTCAAATGCGAAAAATGAGAGACAACATCGAACACTATACAAAATAATAGCAAAAAACGTAGAGGAACATGATGGGGACTGGGATCTGTACTTAGGACCTGCATTAGGAGCGATACGAACACACCAAAATGAGAGTACAGGTTTTTCACCGTTCTATTTGTTATACGGAAGAGAATCTATACTGCCAATTGACAATTTGCTTAAACCTCGACGAAAATACATGGGGGAAGAGTTTCAAGAAATGATTTTGCAAAAAATGCACAAAGCACATGTAAGGTTGAGAAGTAATGTAATCAAAGCTAGACAAAGACAGAAAAGGTACGCAGATCGTAATACACAACTACAAGAATTCAAAGTGGGTGACAGAGTATACTATAAAAAACACAGAAGAGATTCTAAATTTGATAACCAATGGATTTAAGGATATTATATTCTAGAAAAATTAGGCCCAGTTTCATATAAGATTAAGAACTAAATCACGGGGCACCTGGCACGTGCAAATGGGGAACACCTGAGACGCGATGAAGAAGACAATAAAGTTGATAATAACTATTCAGAAGGGTTTTATTCAGAAGGACAACTCGTCAGACGAGTTAAATATGTGATA
The DNA here is from genome assembly GCA_963921405.1 of Cepaea hortensis. Lineage (NCBI taxonomy): Eukaryota > Metazoa > Mollusca > Gastropoda > Stylommatophora > Helicidae > Cepaea > Cepaea hortensis. The sequence continues at coordinate 114,360,169 of OY992882.1, forward strand.
CCTCCGGAACCTGAAAAGGTCCTTGTACCAGAACAAACAATAACACCACCATTGCACGATGAGACGTGTGAACAATCGGAGACAATACCGAAAACTTTTATGAGAGAGGAAAATGAGATGTATGATGGCTACAGACCTGATAGCGTTGAGTCTATGGAGGAAGTAAACGCTCCGTATAAGAATACCAGACAAGCAGTGAAAAGAAGAATAGATAGACAAAGAGAGAGAGAAATTAAAAGACAAAAAAGAATTAGGGAAGGTTCATCAAGTGACAAAGATATCCCAGTTTTGGAAAGGTTATTAAGGAAACAGATTAGGTTGGATATCGAACGATAAAAATTAGAGGCCAGCAACGTAAAAACAGAAGAACAGGAAATTGATGAAAAATCAGAGACTGATGTAAATAATAGTATGAGTGAAGACATTATAAGTTCTCATCATGAAAAAGGAGAAGTTGATGTAGGGATGGCACTTATAGAGAAAAATCTAGTGTATTGAAGAAATGGAGAGATGGCTTGACGAGAAATTCTGCAGATAGCAGGAGAATAATCTTGATTTAATAAATTGTTGATAGTTTGGTATTAAGATGATTAGAAGAAAGCCCATTCTATATAACTGTAATGGATGTAACACGGTACCTGTAGTTTACAGATGAATGGCGAAATTAGTGCAGATAAATGGTGAAATTATTGCAGATTAATGGATGGCATAGTCATGAATTGTGTTCCTTTTTTAGTGAATAGAAATTAGTCCAAAAAAGCGACTATTAATATTTAATTATAATAAGTTATTTCGTCTTGATTGAAAATGATGCTTATTTCATTATGTATATTATTTTGAAAAATGTGGGGGATAAATAATGCTAATTAAGGGGGGAAAGTGTTATGTTTTTAATTACGATTGGTTTTCAATGACTCATAATTTGTAGATTTAATTATTAAGTTTGAAGAATTGTTATAACTTTTTGGAAAAACTGTTATTATTTAGCTCTGAATAAAGAGTTGGGTTAGATCAATAAAAATAAGATTCTTCGTTCAGATATAGTTGCCTTGATAGGAGTATGCTCAGTAACTACCACGAACTTAGACGTGTAGAATTTGATAAAGAGTCATCTTTGTAATGGCTTGGGGGCTGGCTAATAGATGCTTGTGCTTACCAATAGTGAATTTACAGGATTTGAAAAAGTAGACGTAGTAAATGCTTATAAATTAAGAGTGCTGCGCTAGTCAGCATTAATAGGAACGCACATGGATTGAGGGGGTTGGTTTAACTTGAGGGTGGTCGGAGATAGGGCTGTGAATATCAGCATAAGTCATGGTGGTCGAAGATTAAGTTAGATGAATTTCAGAGATAATATATGCTTAGTATTTAAAGGGTGCTGCGTTAGCCAGTGATAATAGGAATACACATAGACTGGGCGCCATGTGGGGATTGTGTTAGCCTGGGGTAATCATAGACGGGACTGTGGATATCAGTACAGTAGTTGGGGCAGTAAATGATGAACAATGAATCGTAAGGGGATGTAAGTATGTTCATAATAAATGAACATTGTCAATATTACTTAAGGATGCTGTGGTTACAGCATAATCCAGAATAGGTTAAATGCCAGGGATTATGAACAGAACTTGGAACGTTAGAACAATGAATGCAGATGGAAAGTTAGAAAACATCAAAAAAGAAATGAAGAGAGAGAAGATTAACATATTAGGAATATCGGAAACGAGATGGAAAGGAGCAGGGATAAGGACAGGAGAGGATTGTAAGATTATTTACTCTGCGGGAAAAGAACAGCAAAGAGGTGTAGCCATTATATTAGATAAGCAAACATCAAATTCTGTCAAAGGATATCATGCTGTGTCAGACAGAGTCCTATTAGTAAAATTAAACGGAAGACCTTTTAAAATAAATGTCATTCAAGTATATGCCCCAACAAGTGAAAGCAGTGAAGAAAGCATAGAGGAATTTTATAATGACGTGGAGTCTGCTTTGAAGAACTGCAAAAAATCAGAAATAAATATCATAATGGGTGATTTAAACGCAAAAATAGGACAGCAAGGCGATGAATGCAGTGTAGGCAACCATGGTTTGGGAGAGAGAAATGAAAGAGGATACAGACTTGTAGAATGGGCAAAAGAACAAGAAATGGTTGTAGTAAACACCTGGTTTAAACAGCATCCTAGAAGATTATGGACATGGAGGAGTCCAGACAGCAGGATTAAAAACCAGATAGATTACATCCTGATTAGCAAAAGGTTTCGAAATGCGTTAACAGTCGTAAAAACAGTTCCAAATGCAGACTGTTACAGTGATCATAGATTAATTACAGGCACATTGAGGGTAAAGTTAAAGAAAGTCAAGTATACAGCAGGAAACCCTAAATATGACTTGTGCAAATTGAAAACTGACAAAGAAATACAAGATAATTTTAACATAGAAGTAAAGAACAAATTTGATATATTGTCTGATCTAGAGATCCTGTTTCAAGATGTAGATGATCAATGGGAAACGATGAAGAATTCAATCAGTTGCGCAGCAGAAAAAACTATTCCAAAAGTAAAGAAAGTGGGCCGTAAGACATGGATGACTGAAGAAATTTTACAACTAATGGAAACAAGAAGACAGAACAAAAATAATCCTGCCAAATATGAAGAAATTCACAGAAAGGTGAGAACCTTATGTAAGGAGGCAAAAGAAACATGGCTTGAGAAAAATTGCAGAGAAATTGAAAAACAACACAACAGTAACAATGCGAAACTAATGCACAAAAGAATTCAGGAGCTTACTAATCAAAGAACACGTACATCAGCAGGCTGCCTAAAGACAAAAGATGGAAGAGTCATAATAGAAAAAGATCAGATATTACATGAATGGCCAGATTACGTGAAAACCCTGTATGACGATAACAGAGACGAACAGTATGATGTTCAAAATAATAATGATGGACCTGCAATTTTGAAGATGGAGGTTCAGAATGCTCTTAACCATATGAAATCTGGCAAGACCCCCGGTTCAGACAGCGTCACAACAGAAATGATTAATGGTTTAGAAGAATATGGAATAGATCAAGTTACCAGTCTGCTTAATACAATATATGATACTGGAAATATACCTCAGGAGTTATGTAATTCTGTATTTATTGCAATCTCAAAGAAATCAGGAGCCTTGGAATGTGATCAACATCGAACAATTCGTATAATGAGTCACATCACGAAGATTTTGCTAAGAATTATCATGCAAAGAGTTAGGAGGAAAATACAACCTGAAATAGGAGAAGAACAACGTGGGTTTGTGGAAGGCAAGGGTACAGTAAATGCTGTGTATATACTGAGAAACATAATCGAACGTCCTATAGAAGTAAACAAAGATCTACACCTTTGCTTTATTGACTACACAAAGGCTTTTGATAAAGTGAGACATGTCAACATGATAAGGATGCTTGAAGATCTACAAATTGATGGAAAAGATCTTAGACTTGTAAAAAACATATATTGGAAACAACAAGCTGCCATAAGAGTTGATAATTAAGTAAGCCAATATCAGCCTATTAAAAGGGGTATGAGACAGGGATGTGTAATGTCTCCAGATCTGTTTTCCCTGTACAGTTAAAGTATTTTCAGAAATATTGAAGATATGGAAGGAATCAACCATGGGGGATGATGCATCAATAACATTAGATATGCAGATGATACAGTCTTGATTGCAGACAATGAACAGGACCTGCAAAATTTAGTAGATGCGATTGTTACACACAGTGAACAACTAGGGTTAGAATTAAATTGTAAAAAGACACAGATTATGGTCGTCACTAGGAAGGACGAAATACCACAATGTAATATACAAGTAAATGGGAATATTCTTCAACAAGTGAGCAGGTACAATTATCTCGGAACAGTAATAACATCTGATGGGAGATGCCTTGAAGAGATTAGAACAAGAATCGCCATGGCAAAAGTAGCCTTTAGCAAGATGAAAAACATATTGACCAATAAAAAGATGTCAATTGAAACGAGAAAAAGAGTGTTGAGATGCTACATTGTACCTGTACTTTTGTATGGGTGTGAAGCGTGGACAATGAGCAGTCAGGCTGAAAAACATCTGATGGCTGTAGAGATGTGGTTTCTGAGGAAAATGCAAAGAATACCATGGACAGCCAGAAAGACCAATGAACAAGTCCTTCAAGAAATAAATGAAGATCGTAAATTGATTAGAGAAATTAGACGTAGACAGTCAAAATTTTTTGGGCATGTTATGAGAAGAAATGGATTGGAGAATTTGGTGACAACTGGTAAGATCGAGGGGAACAGACCAAGGGGAAGACCTAGAAGCAAGTACCTGGATGGCTTGGCCTTGTGGCATGGTCGAGACAGAAACACGGAACTGATCCACGACTCTGGTGATTGAGTGAGATGGCAGAACATGACCGCCCACGCTTACCGGCATGGTACATGATGGATGGATGAACAGTAAAATTATTTTTTTGGGATGGTGTGGCTACGGCATAACCATGATCGAACATGGATTGAAAGCCATGGAGGTTTGGGAAGGTGCGTAATAAGTAGAAGATACTGATATAGTATAGACAGGGGGGAAGACACAGACATAAAGTTATATATTACTGGCTGTGGTTAACAGCACAGTTAATACAGGTCAGAGGTTAGATGAACTACTTTGAATAATGTTTTAATGGAGTAGGCTTACACGAAGGTGTTGTGATCATGGATAACAAGATTATTTAATATAAACAAACTTAAAGATAAACATATCATTTTCATACATTATATAATTTGTATAAGTTTTTTTTTTTTTTTGAAAACTTTATTTCATAAAGTTTTGTGAGTGCAAGGGAGGATAAATGTGACTATTTCCTGCTATCTTTTCTTGGTGCGCACCATTTCTCTGTCTATCCTGTGTTGTTCAGTTGATTTACGAGAGAGTATGATATGCTGCATTTCATAACGCATGATAATCTTCAATTTTTGTTTATATACCAATGATTTGGAGAGACATACCTGTCTATTTTAACAATGAAATATGTAAGCGGATTGCTTGTGATCTTACAGAAGTGAAGAAACAGTATTAAGTGAACACATATAAGGTGAGGTGTTGTAATGTGTAACTTACGATATTGCGATGTGGAAAATATGGAGGGAATTAAAAGTATGATATATGCTGTTTTTATGATAAAGTATACATCTATACGATTATGCTAATACTGAAAGTTAAGGTTTGAGACTAGTGAACTTTTTATAAAGTAACGAAGAAGAAGTAATTGTGTGCACGAAAAGGGGAATTTCAAAACTGGTTGGGAAAATATCGGTTGGCTATAATTTGTATGATTATTTGGGGTAAGGTAGTTAGGAATAGAGAAATAACGGATAGTTGTCGCGAAGTTTTTTATAAAGCATACCTCGTAAGGGTTGTAGATTTAGGTTAAGTAAGTTTTGGGTTTAAGACTTTTCGGGGGTAGAGAGGAATATAACAAAGTGTCTCTGTTAAGGGGTTTAGATGGGCGTGCAAGGGGAAAGGGTTTAGCATTCAATGCACACGTGAGCACCCCACTGAAATGTAACTAGGGAGGCTCACGCGCTGACGTAGGGGCAGCGAATAGATTAGTTGCCATCGAGCAGTCCTGGGGAGAGGTTGTGTGAAAGTCGTCATCTAGAATGTTAATCATACAAGACTTCTGTTGTTTATCTACAATGTATTCAGAGTGGATTATTATCCCGAACCTGTAATAGTGAATTCACTCCAATAAACGCTATCTAACGAGACTGCCGGAGTTGTGTTATCTCTGATGCCATCGTCTTCATTACCTCGCTGTACTGTTACACCATTTCAAGGATGAGGGGGCATGCTGCTAAGTCGTAGCGGAGCTTATGACGCAATAATAAGAGGGAGCAAAACTCCAGAATAAAAATCTACACATAACTAAGCATCTGACGTATCATGGAGATCACGTCAGTTTTGTTTGTCAATAGATACGATACGATATTGAGATCAGAGAGCGTAACTGGAGAAGCAGTATGTTCAAGCCATCTCCGATACATTGAGATATTTTCTGGCAGGACAATTGTATTAATGGTTTAGATTTAGTAAAGGAGAAATCTGAATCATGGCAGTTTAGATATCAGGATAACGATGTAGGACAGATGCCGAAGATAGAAATGAATTTGAGCATGCCACACCAGAAGAATGTTTTTGGCAACATTGGATAGACAGAAGAAAATGAAGGACTGTAATAATAATGATGCGATAGTTCTCAGCAGTGTGATCATTGATGTCTTATTACGATCGACCAGTCTGGTAGTTTACAGACACGATCGATATTTTCATTAAAATGTATTAACTACATGATTGAATACTACTGGAGAATATCGCCTAATAAATGTAGCCACAGCAAGTTATTTGCCAGCCTTCTTGTGAGTCATTTTTATTCAAGTTCAATTACTTCATTGCTGGACAGTTGTCGGCACCTCTGAACTATTTTCCTATTCGAGCTTACGTTTCATATAATGCCAGATAACCTCCCAGCAGCGAGGGACACTGGTAATAGGGACTGCTAATCCACACTTAAAAATCAGCATTGTGCCTTAGAAGTAGTAGCATATTTATGGACTACGCTTGAGTTCAAAGCGAGCGATGGAAACACAATCAATGTATCAAGTGCCATATCCGCATTGAGGTCTGGCTGTAAGGAATCTCCAACTCACCTCACCTCATCCTTTAACGCGGATCTAAATTTCTTTATTTAGTCGATGTATATTAATTGTCTCGCTAGGTCTCATTTCAAAAACTGGAACGTGTTTTTATAACCGGAAAGATTTGTAGAAAGTGAGAAAGAGGAAAACAGGGAGGGAAAATGTTGACAGTCTTGCGTCATAGCACGGAATCGACTCAATACATGAATTGATCCATGCAGTCGGACATCGCATTTGTGGAGAAGCATGATCGCCCACGCCAGCGAGCAGGACACTTGATGATGAGGTCTCATTTAGTAATATTTTCTTCCCATTCGCATCATCATCATGTGCCTTGCCGATAGCGTAGACGCTCATATTTCGCCGTCTCACATGATCACTAGAGTCGTGGATCCGTTCTTGTCTCGACCATGCCGCGTGGCCAAGCCATCCAGATATTTACATCTCTGCCTATCTCTTGTTCTTTTCCCCTCAATAATGCCAGTTGTCGCCAACTTCTACAGTTTATTTCTTCTCATATCGTGCCCAAAATATGTTGGCTACCTACGTCTACTTTCAATTTACGGTTTTCATTTGCTTCAATTCTAAGCGTATTAATACTCATTTTTTGTTTTCTTCTCCTAACATGACATTCTAATTGAATTGAACTTGAATTGAACTTTATTTTAAAAGGGTTACAAATAGGTCACTTAGGCCCGTCTTACATTCGGCCCTTCCAATCACTCATCTTTCGTTCATCAAAAGTGCATGATATATTCACATAGGAAAAAAAAAAACATTGTCGAACAATGTTGTAAGCATAAACAATGCATATTATCATGTTATGTGGCACATCCCCCCTCCAACACAGACGTCCCGCAGATTAAAAATCAGTGATCTGTTTAAATATCCAGCCAATATAGATATGCAAAGCTAACCTAACATCAGAGACAGGGTGTGTCCGAATTAACAATGATAAGACTTCGGGAAAACAGCGATGTAAAGATAATGTCTCGAAACACAGCTGCTCAACAGCTGAAAGACCCTAGATTCAATAAATGGAATGTAACATAATAAAATACAAGTTTAGCGTAAGTATGGTAGAGGGGCAGAGCTGACACACCACCTGTCAAAGCTCGGGCCTGAGACCAACAATGCTGATAACTGCGTATAATCACAGAGGATAGATATTGTGACCAAATCACCACACACTAAGTCCATGTACACTCTGTGAGGTGTACTGGGTATATTGTGCTAGCCCAATATTCGTACACACAGATCGGTTCCCGATGGACAATGTGGTCAATACAAGACCGTAGCCTTTACATTGCAAGATATTTCCTGCTACACATTTAAGGCTGGATCTACCTCAGATCCGAGACCAATAATGACCCCCAAGAAAACAATAATGTATCCCGACCGGGATATGAAACACATAACCAAAGGGCTGGCATGCAAGCTTCCTACCCACTCTAAAATGCGGCTCGAGATATTATTTACTTGTGAAAAATATTGCAAACAGCTACATTCATTGTGTTCTGATTTGTGTATTACTTGTGTTATATCGCCAAGTGTAATAAATATAAACACTAGACTAATTGGTGTAATGTGTTAAAATCAAACATATGTTAAGTCTTCTGTCTTAAATATGCAATGGCAAACTACTGAATGTAGACCTAAGAGATCACACCAGCAAATAATGCTGGTGTTGACTGCAAAGTCCTGTAAAGAATATGCAACTAACTGTTAACAGTCTTAAATACACACTGAAATAATGAGCGTAGTGTTAAGTCAGTCATACAGTCTGAGGGCAATTTTAACGCTTAGCAGTAAGACTCTTCGCTGGCTGTTGAACGGGGTGACGGAGCGCGTGTGAGAATGTCCTGAGTGCAGTGATGTCGGTTCTTAGCTCAACTCAACTCAACTTTGAGTGCATTGCTCCGTCGAACAACACGAACATATGTGTAAAAGCTGTAGCCTTTCCGTTAAATAAAATTATCAATTCAGAATTTGTTTCCTTTTGACCCTTTTGTCTTTCCCTTTGCGTACTCTGAAAGATATCTGTAGCCCAGGAATCATAAAGAGCAGCATAACTACACCTTTATACCTCTTGAACTTTCATGTTTTAGTAGCTTACGTACAAGAAGCTGACAATACGTTTAAACCATGACAATGAATGAGCAAACGGAGAAGTTTAACTAGTACATACACATCTCTTAATTATTTGCAGAGAAAGTATGAATGTGTTCTTCTTTCGATGGGTTCTCATTCTGTGGTGCACGGTGCAACATTCCCTATTAACCTATTAACGATTTTTCAGGACAATGGAGAAGTTAGAGGCCAAGGTTGTGAATGAATTTCCTTGAAAAAAAAACGCATGGTGAAATGCACAGGAACATGGAACCAGTGTTACATTATTTCCGATCTTCGGATACGTTGGTGAAAAACCAGTGTAGACAGTGTAAGTGTGTTCGCTCAAACATTTCTGATTGATTGATTGATTGATTGATTGATTGATTGATTGATTGATTTAGGAACCGACATCACAGCATTCGCGACATTCCCATAAGTGCTCCGTCCCCACCCTCAGCAGCCAGTGAAGAGTTCCAACACTAATAGTACCAGTAGCAATCTGATTATATGTCCGTCTCGCCTTTCCTATGAGCGTCGAGCGTCGGCCAGATCTCCTCGTCACTCCTCGCTGTCGCATTCTTGCCAGACCATGGTGATCCATTTGCTCCTCCGAAGTGTACACGTTCTCCCACAAGACCGCAACCACGTCTGCCTTATCATGCATCGATACTCCACCAAGATTTGCAAAGTCAGCCAATCTGTCCGCCTGTTCATTCCCCAGCACACCAGCATGCCCCGGAGAAAAGATCCAGACGATGCTTCTAACCCGTGACTTCCGAAGCGAAGCAAGCCACTCTGCACGAAGCTTGCTTGTCCTCACACTACTCAGCATGCTTTCTGAGTACAAACATTTCTCAATTGCCCATATCTGGGAGACCTTGAAGAAGACGATAAGAAACTGAACAAGCGTAATGAATATGTGGTAATTTCAATGTGACTTAATACAGAAGCATCTTCAACAAACATCGTAAGTAATGAATCAGTCACTAAACTTGCGTAATTACAACTTGTCCCAAGGCAGATTCCTGCCATGCATCTGTGATGTGATAGGGCTATCACCTGGTAAAGGCCTGACTGCAAGGATAAATATGTGGCCATCTTTCCCCTCACTTTAGCAGGAACGAGCACAGGTATTGAAGCCGTATACGATCGTGCTCATAACATTATTACACATTTCCCCTTCAAAACGATGTTTTCCAGTAGTGAATTTGAATAACGAAGACACAAACAATAGATTGCATGATTTATTGCCTGGCATATTCATTTCCCCTTCGCTAACGCGCCCGCCACGACAAATCGAGTCCAGGAGGACACAGCTGTGGACTGGATACGGATCACGTAATTGCTCTTGGTTGATATTGGAAATATTGATATCCTACTTGTGTAATCAGAGGTCTATGTGGCTGCGGGGGTAAATGCGATGGCGCTTAATTGTCCGGTGCGTTGACGGCAGGGTAGCAGATGCATTCCCTACACCGATAAGTTGGACTTCAAGGCTGACTTCTGAAATTAAAATTACCTAGTAAATGAAAATGGGATTAGACTTGATGAGAACGTCCTGCAACCCCCCCCCCCCCCCCACAAAACACGCAACTGAAGAAAGCAGTTGTGTATTCACAGGGGTAGGTACTCTCATTGTATCTTTGCAACTGTGATGACAACGTCTTCGGGCAAGTCATACGATGAACCCGACCGTTTCAGGGATTTCCTATTTATTTCCATACATGCTGATTCGGTGGGTCAGTGAAGTTTCCTTACTTGGTGCAGAAAGTACAATCCTACTGGGCATTTACGGCGGGTTGTTTGGATGGGCCAAAGGTCTACGATGACCAGGCAGACTGATAATGTTTACAAATACATTACACACCTTAATATCGCAAAGAACATATGATTGTGGTTGAATATGATTGCCTGTGTCACTAGACATCACATGTAATAAAGATATATAAACACAGGCGTCATAAATAACATAATGAGCGATTTCTTGCCTTTCATATTTCACTGTATCTGGTGTATACCGCAGAGGTGTATATCATGTTAGATGAAAAATATGAATGCTAGTTTTGAAAGAAATATGATACACATCGTCGCTGATATTGAACGAATTGATATAACGTTATATCCATGGAAGTTTAACACTGAGCTGGAATTCCTTCTGATTACATAGTGATGGCTGGAATCAACTCATGTATAATAATGTGTGGGTGTTTTATTTATGAATATATTCATTGAGTAAAATTTAAGTCAATTCAGAGTCGTAAATGAGTGATTACTGAATCCGCCTCAGGCTTTAAAGATACCGAGATCGAGTTCCAACATAGGACTGGGAATATTTGTAATTAGTGACTAATGATAAGAGACATTTTCCTGATTTGCGACAAACCGAGATCGTCTTCTGTGGCGAAATTGGGGTGGATTACCCACTTTTGCCGAAAAAGTTCTATAATTGGATAACCTGTATGTCCCCTGGTAGGTTTTTGCTGTTCACTTCAGGACTTCAGACAACTGCAGACTAATATAAAGAACTGTCTACTCTAAACAAGAAACCCGACAAGACATGATGAAATTTATAAACAGACAAACATATTTAATAGAGAACCCGTCTTAGTAAAAACGATAAGTTCAAAGCACAGAAAGCCAGACAAGGATGGTAGTGGTGGATTAATAAATAAATAGACTGGGTGGCTATTTCATCATAGGTCCACGCGATGGTGTCGGTTGTTGTTAGTCCTACTCTACCCAGGAAGGTATCACTTAGCACTACCTGAAGTGTCAATGGGTCTTCCACCTTGAAATATATCTTGATTTTCTGTGTATCGTGAGTGGAAAATGATGAAAGAATGATGGTCTTACGCCTTGAAAACTAATCTTGCGTCTCGATGCTTACAGCTCTTGCGTTGATGAGCTGGAACTGGGTCAAGATGTATGACTCCTCTCAGGAGTCTGAGTCAGTTACAATCACGATGTGTGTGTGTGTGTGTGTGTGTGTGTGTGTGTGTGTGTGTGTGCGTGTGTGTGTGTATGTGTGTGTGTACCGTATTCTCCATCCAGCGGAAAGCTGCACTGACCGCCTCCACCTTCATTCTTAAGCTAGATGTTGTGGTATCATATGCCAGACTCTCCTGCACTAAACGTCGAACATTGGCTTTAGCTAAGAACCCCCAGGCACTTCTCTTACCTCTCAACATCGACCCATCTGTGTAGATAATCACATCACCTGAGCGAGCATTATCCTGAATTAGTTGCTGGATTTCGACTTCTGTGGCCCCTGCTGGCCACTCCTTGCACTCCCGGCTCAATGTGAATATAACTCTGCACAAGTCTGACTGCTCCGCTGACACTCTGACCCACTCTTCTCCTCTCCTAATGTTCTCCAAGGGGCACACCTGCCTGATCGTATCCTCCGCCTGAGCCATCTATGATTTCCCTCTTATCAGTCGCTGACCCTTAACGGCGTCCAGCGCCTCATGAAACGGGTGATCTGTGTCCGCAGCTACTCTGAGGTATGCCTTCGCCTGCATCACCTTGAGCCTACCAGCAACAGACGGAAAACCAAGGATGTAACGCATACACACAACTTTGGTGTCTCTGGTGCATCCCAGAATGACTCGCATCGCTTCGTTCTTTATGCGCTCTAATTTCACCAGTTGACTCTTTCAGACAGTGAGCAGTCCTAGTCCATAATCAATCACTGAGAGGATCAAGTGCTGGTATAGTATGAAAAGAATTCTCTGCTCTGTGTCCATTGCAGCCATAGTTTTAAGTGCATTGAGTCCCTTTCGAGACCTTGTCACAACCGTCTCCACATGATTCTTTAAGGACAGGCTCCTGTCAAATGTGATTCCCAGATACTTCAGTTTGTTATCTCTATCGTGAGGCTTGGGACATCAGCTTTCACAATCCTGTTGTCCAGAGAGCACCACAAAACAGCTGCCTTTTCTGGGTGGATGACTGCACTAATTTCAGTGCACCAGTCAATCACATTGTCTACTGTTGCCTGTAGCTCCTGGGCTGTTTGCTCCCTATCTCTCCCCTGCCTATATGCAAGAATATCATCTGCAAATGTTAGTATCCTTCCAACCCCTGGTGCTTCTAGGTTTGCCATCTTGCTCGTATACACATTAAAGAGCATCGGTGAGATTGCAGGTCCCTGTGGCAGTCCCGGGGTTAAAACATGTGGCTCTGAGGTCCATGTACCAAGACGGAGAGCAACCAGGCGAGAATTTAGGACGGCTGCTATCCAGTTCACCAACCAGGGATTGACCCCCTTCTCCATCAGTACGGTCATCAAAATATCATATTGAACTCTATTGTATGCATCCTCGAGATCAAGCATTACCGCCATCGTTTCCTGTCTACTCTGGAACCCCTCACAAACATCAAAGGCAAAAGTGGCTGCATTTGACGAGGTATCTTTTCCTGGCCTGTAGCTCCCCAGGCCTCTTGGAAGAAGCTTCCCCCTTTTCAAGAACTCTTGCAGCTTGACAGCTACTATCTTCTCTAGAACCTTCCCAAATGTATTTTGAAGAGTGATGATCCTAAAGCCACTAAGCTTTGAATGATCTTTGAATGGTTTTGGGAGAGGGATGAGATAGCTGTGCACCCAATCCTGCGGTACTGATGCTGTCTTAATTAATACTCTGGTTAAAGCAGTCGGTCATTTCCTTCAGGTCTGCATCGCTCAAAGCCTTCATGTGGCCATACCTAACTCCATCGGGCCCTGGTGCCGTGTCGTTTGCCTTTTTCAAAATATGTTTAACATCTTCAACCCGTATGATGTCTTCATAATGCATATTCTTCATGGTGCCAGATAATTCCTCTCCCAACCGCGTCTCTGGTGTCCGCATCATTATGATTGGTCTGCTCTAAAAATCTCTGGAGAAACGCCTCCCCTTTCTCTTTGTCTGTTGTCACGCGCACACCATCATCTCTATCAATTGTTCCCACTGTCATAGGCCGATCTTTTCTTTATATTTATCTGTGCAGTTTCCAGAATTTTCGCAGTGTTTTATCACCTCCAATCTCCTTCATGAAACATTCTCATTTTGCCTTTTTGGCCTCTGCAGCACAACGCTTGAAAACCTCCACCTTGTCTTTCTTGACATTTTCCGCTGAGTCCACTTCCTCTCGTGAGCTTCGGGGTGTCTGTCGCACTTTCCTTAGCTGCTTCACTGCAGCTCTCTTTGCTTTCCAAGCCTGGTCTACTTCTGGGGTCCACCATGGGGGATGCAAAAAAGGAGTTTTAACATTCCTGTTGCAAGCCCGCTGTCTGAGGCGTCCAAGAAGGCTATCGGTCCACTCATATCGGAAGGTCCTGCGCGCTCTCCCAGCCTTAACTTTCCTGGCTTTAGAGATCAGGACTGAGCATGGCAAGTGATCACTCCCATGGTCATTCAAAACAGTCCACTTTACATCAAGGACTGATGACTGGGAGACAAGTGCCAAGTCAATAGCTGTGTCTGCATCGCCAGGCCTCATTGCCATTCTAGTCGGCCTACCATCATTTGTGCAGACCACATCGGAGTCCACCATGGCATCGGCAAGGGCAATTCCCTATCGGTTTTCTCCACTACTGTCCCAATCTCTGCTCCTCGCATTGAAGTCTTCACATATGAGTAGCCTATAACCTGGTAATTCCTCCAATTCCTTAAGCCAGTCCCAGTGTTCCTTTCTGACAAAACAGTCCACTGTAGCATATACATTTATGATGTTCCAACTTAAGCCACAAATCTCTATTTGTATACCCTGGACCTCTCATGCACTATGATTCCACTGGCTCAAGTCAAGTACCACATGCTTCACTCCTTTCTTCACCAGCAGACCTTGCCCATGTCTCTTCTGCCCAGTAGGGTTTATATAACTGGCGTACCCAGGGCAATGGTATTTGTCTGTATTTAGCTCCTGGAGCATGAGGACATCAAAATCATTTATAAACCTATCCAATACAGGACCTCTCTGCCTGGCACTACGAAAATTCCAGTATCCCACTCTTACATGGTTGAAACCTAGTCTCTCCACTTTTCGTCTTGTTCTCCTGGCGCCTGCCCTCCTATTTCTATGTCTTCTTCTCACACCATTTCCTCGTCTTCTCCTCCTCACTCTCTCTTCGCTAGCCTCTGAAAGATGTGTCAAGCGCAGAGCACGTGCTCCGTAGATCCGGCGACGATTCCCGTGTTGAATTAATTCCATAAGCAAAGTTTGGATATTGCAGGAAATAAACGGTCGCACTAGCATTCATTGCCTGCTTGCTAGGGAAGAGGCAGGGGATGTCCCGCAGGAGTCCATACGCCTGGTGCCGACCCACACGCCTGCCAGACGTCCAACGTTCACGACCAGTTTACCCATGGCCATCCAGTTCCTCAGCACGCAGGTCCACCTTGAACTTGGGGGTTTATATTTGGAGTTTTCCGTCTCCTAGATGGACTGCTGTCCAAAGTTAACAGGTTCCACCTACCCTGGGGAGGGGTTAGAGCGCCCCTGACTCGCTTGGCAGGCACGTCGCCGAGCAAATAAGGCATTTTCTAAGGAACTCAGAACCCACCCTGAGATCCTGCCTCGCCCTCTGTGCCCACCGCCAATTGGTCCGCGGCTGCTTATTGGGTATTCGCAGCTAACCTCTATACGTAGTGGCCGTTCCACGATCCGCCACCTGTAGACGCGCTGGGTTGGGGATGGTCGCCCCAGATCAGTGTCCTCAGGTTTACTCCCGAAGCCTTTCCCATCTGGGTATACCCGTAGGCAGCAGAGGTTTGAGATTTAGAGTTTCCTCTCTTAGCAGAGATACCAACCAAGGCTGACGAGCGTCCTCTGCCTGGAAATCAATAAGGAGGGAAGCCTACCTTTCTTCATTCCTGGCAGTGACCATACTGATCAGACGACCGTAGCCATTGTCTCTATTGTGAGATTCTCTCCCCATCGTCGCTGACTTGAAACCATAACCAATAACTATCTATAGGTTGCTCCTAACTCCGATCCATCACCTGCTCACGTGACTTCACGTTACCTGTTTTGGGGGATAAACTGGCACTCCTTCTTGCCCAAGGGTGTCCCGTAGGCTAGCGGAGGGAAGGAGGCACCTTACTTCACGTTACCTGTTTTGGGGGATAAACTGGCACTCCATCTTGCCCAAGGGTGTCCCGTAGGCTAGCGGAGGGAAGGAGGCACCTTACTTCTCCTTTGATAGGGGATACCCCTACCCCGCTATCCGATTCATCAGTAACCCCTGCCGTTAGTTTATGAATTTTACCAGTTCCACAGTTACATTCAACAGTAACCCCTGCCTGTAGTTTATGAATTTTACCAGTTCCACAGTTACATTCATCGGTAATCCCTGCCTTTAGTTTATTACTTTTACCAGTTCCGCAGTTACATTCATCAGTATCTCATATCTTTAAGTTATTTTTTTTTTTTGGCATATCCTTTACAGGACATCGCTGTCAACAACAGCATCTTTCAGCTGTATGTTGATTTCTTGGCAAGATTACGCTCAGTAGTTTGCCATTGCTTTCTGAGCGGCCGGCTCACATACCCCGTAAGTTACCGATGCGATTCGAACCACTGCTGATTCTAACCGTCATCACGTTACCCACGAGAGTATACGAGATTACGGAGAAAAGTCGCTAACCTCTAAGCCAGGAAGTCGGCCTTTAAGTTATTACTGATACTATTTAAAGAGTTACATGCATCAGTATCAGCTACCTTTAGTTTATTCAATGTACTATTTAACAAGTTACATTTATCAGTATCTCATATAGATAGGTTATTAATTTTACCACTTCCACAGTTACATTCACCATTATTGAACATGTGCAACGTCAGTCTAGTGTGTCCTGCCTGGGGTCTAGCGATGTGTTCTTGTCGGTTGAGCTGGTAATATGAATCATCTTTCTGGTGCCCTCAATCCTCTGATTTCCTCTTAGTTCGATACCTGTTTCTCTTGGTCTCACTATGCGTATGTTTATATCAGGCTGAAGTAGTCTTCCACCTTAATTAGGTTTGCTACATCGATTATTTCAAGGAATTATTGCGACCAGTTTCAAAGTAGCTCAGATGGAATCAATACCATTATCTTTTTCTTCTTTGAAGTAGTCAAATAATTATCAAAATAAAGAGGTTGTTAGCATACTTTTCACATCGGATTTTGAGTTCTCTGATTACTGGCAATTGTAAACATCATTTGTTGAGTAAATTGATATATGTTCATTTGCACAAATACCTTAT
Organism: Cepaea hortensis; assembly: GCA_963921405.1. Lineage (NCBI taxonomy): Eukaryota > Metazoa > Mollusca > Gastropoda > Stylommatophora > Helicidae > Cepaea > Cepaea hortensis. The sequence goes on from OY992882.1 coordinate 114,377,199, forward strand.
AATTTCAACATCTATCGTCGCCTATGGTTTTGTTAAACAAGTCATTACAGTATTTACAATATTGATTATCACATGGCAATGAATGGTAGTGTACTGGTATAGCATTCATGACCATATAATAACATAGACGGAGAAGTGTCTGATTTTAAATAATTAGCATCAATTAATAACGTTCTCACATCCTTCATATATTGTGTTAATCAAATTCACAACTATTGTAATGCGCTCACGGGAGAATAAGAAAGAAGTGGAGATTAGCGGAAACACTAGACTAAATACAAATTGAAAACAATAATTACCATGCTCGGATTCTAACCACTCAACTATAAACAATGACAGCGTCTCGCTACATGAACAAGTGTACTCGGACCCATGGTCAACTAGACACCCTTTAATTACGTGTCATCATTAGCACCTGAATCCCACAACTATGGTATATGTACATAATTCGTATCGAATCACATTGACATAGCACCACAGGTCTCATAATTGTATATTAGCCTAGCATAGGTCAAATGTCGAACGTACGAATACAACCGACCGTAATGAAGTATTGAGTATTCAATGAACATTTGCAGAAGAGAAGTTATATATATATATATATATGAGAAGAAGAATGTTGTTGCGTATCCCTTAAGGGACGTTGCAGTCAACACCAGCATTTTCAGCTGCTGTTGATGTACTAGGCAAGTGTTACGTTCAATAGTTTGCCATTGCTTTTTGAACGACCGGCTCCCATACCAGCACGTTATAACACAACGCGACACGGTTTGCTGCACAAATCGGTCGCAGTTGAGATTCGAACGCCTGGTACCCGGCTCACGAACCGCGTTCGCAAGCCTTTAGCCACGGAGCCGGTTATATATATATATATATATATATATATATAACCTAATGTATATATTAGGTTATATATATATATATATATATATATATATATATATATATTCTGGCTCATATATATATATATATATATATATATATATATATATATATATATATATATATATATATATGTTCTATTAGCTGCTTTTTAAATTAATTATTAAAAACATCACATTGTTAGTACAGAGACACGAGTGTCACGCAGGACGTTGCAAGACCTGAGGTGCTGTAAGGGACACAAGAGAATTAGTGAACTAACACCAAAGTGAAGTGATTAGCCATTACACAATAGTAGCATTTCTGACGACAAGATTTGTGCACATACAGGTTTTCCCCTCATCGCGTCATGCCTCCTCTAGAAGAGCTTCTTAACCACTTTGTGGGCTGCCTAAGTTTTTCTTTTTCTTTATGTGAGTTGTTCATGGTTGGTTAGATTTTGTGTCTTATTTTTTTTTCGTGATGGGATAGCCTGTCCTAAACACAATCCTTAACCGACATTTACGACAAGCGTGATTGGGATTTGGGGTGGCGTGGGGGTGTGTCTCCGTGACTAAGTGGTAAAGACACCAGCCTCGAGCATCGAAGGTTGTGGGTTCGATTACGAGTTTACAGTTCACAAATGCAAATTTCTTGGAGACTCCTGGAGGTCGTAACTGTAATTAGCAATTTGGGGAATGTCATAGACTCACTCACGTTCTTGATCTAAGGTCTAAAGCAGAGGTAAGTGAATGCATTCGCACAAAAAGCACTTGCACAACAAGTACTTCGAATACAATGCTTTTAATGGATAGAGTAACGCACACTACACGATATTGCAGAGATCTTGTTTGATATGTACACAATGATCCGAATCCACACATACTGTCGGAATCGTTTTCAATTCATCTTTCTGATTGCACTCTCAGTTTATGTACAATAAATCATTTAAATACAAACGTTCACTCGTTACTCAGATTCGCCATCGCATTCAGTCGCACACACGGGTTCATTCAGTCATGCTATCAACTATACACTCGGGAGGCACAACCACTAATCTACGTCCGTCATTGTCGTAAATCTTAACCCGTCTGACTAAATTGGGTTCTCTCCCCCGTATCACCGGTTCTCATACCCCGTGATTCCTGTGTCGCCTGGCATGGTCCGTTGGACACGGGTCTAGCCTCAGTTGCAGGCTCACCTGCACTTGACGTCAACAGTCGTGATCTTTCTCGGCACACCTGTCTACCTGTCCCTGTACAATATACCACAGCCCCTGTAGCTAATCTGTCTTCATGCTAGTTGTCCTGTCAGCTACTGTCATATTCTGTCTTAGGCTGTACTGGGCTATGTTGGGCTATTCTGGGTTGTGTTGGGTCTGTGACAGGGGACACTTTCGGTCTCGGCGGAAAGAGACCGAGCCATGTGGGATAAAACCCGGTGCGATGAAGTCGATACTCAGACTTTTAAACTCCATTACTATTCTTGCTAACTTTAGAGGCCCTTTTAACATGCGGACGCTATGATGACATCATAAACTGATTCCTCTGTGTCTCATTCACTAGAAATGTTAATGATCCTTTATTATTCAATCATTATGTCAAACACCGGTCAAACACCAAACTCTGTGGCGAAGGGGTTTTCGCGATTCGTAATGCAGTATACCCTGGATCGAAACATAGCGGTGCTGGGTTTTTTTTCGAAACACGTATAGGTGCCGGTCGTCCATAAAGTAATGGCAAACTACTGAACGTAAAACTTGCCCAGTGTGGGATGTGGTTTTTAATTTATGAGAATGTTATGTTAAAAGTGTCTAGGGGATTTAGGTTTGATTCTCTTTTATGTTAGCCACTTGAGGTGATCAGGGAGATTTACCACAAATACCAGGAGAAACCATTCCAATTCTTGAAACCATGGTATCTGTGTGTAAGTTTCCCTTCCCACTTCATCACCCTTTAAATTTTATATAATGCTAGAAGAGATTGTTCACAACATATAAACAACTACTGTTGAACAACATCACATTTAATTGATGTACACATCAACAATTTTGGACAAACAGTTCAGGAATAAACTCAAATCAGAGGTAACATACAAATATATAATGGCCACATTGAATCCCATGAACAGGCATGGTAATGATTTACAATATCAAAACATATTAGCCCCATTGTCCCCCCCCCCCCCAAAAAAAAAACAAAAAAAAAAACAATGTTATTACAAAAAACACAACAATCACAAAATGGTCCTGCTAACTTGACTTCTTTTACCTACATAAAAGCACAACATTGGTCTAAGTGCAGAAAACCCAAACATATACAACATTTGTTTCTGACACCATGTACAATTCTCATGTTTAAAAATAATGAGATGGTGTCAAAATACTCAGCTTTACCATAACCACCATTTGGTTATACCCCATTACCCAAAAAACACTACTGACCTTATAAATCCATGGCATAGGGAAAAACACATATAAAATGCAGTTGGTACTATTTAATTAAACTAATTAATTATAGTATTCCTTTAGGCGTTGCAGGTGGGTATTCTTCTCCAGTGCGAAGCAGTTAATGTCCATAATTATCCGGGACAGAAATAAATACTCACAGTCATGTTCTAATGTCCACTGAAGTTGGCTGCTGAATAATTATAATCCATATTAGGAAATAAATGTACCACCTATTCCCTCCATTGGGGCTGAATTCACGAATCTTCTGTTGCGAATGGCTCAGTGCCAGTGGAAAATTGAGGCCTGGGTTGGTCATATCTTCAGGAGATGCATCTTGAGTCTTGGACCAAGGGTCTTCCCTATATCACCATATCCGACGAAAAGGATGCCGAACATTCAGCTTCTCGGCTTCTAATATCCGAATCCAAATTTTGTTCCCACAGATTTTTCACACACCTAGTAATCAGTCTATATCCTATTCCACCGTTGTTGGCATTTAGGCTGACATGGGACCAGCAAAGATTTCTGATTAAGTATTTTTCTTTCAGTGTAGACATACAATGCTGCTTGTTATTCATTTGGTTCATCTGGAAATATTTCCAGGATTAATTGGCTGCAGGCACGGAATTGAAGAATATTACTTCCAACACATAAACAGGGTTGCAAACAATCAGATGATTCCTTTTGTTGCAGGCGTAAAGCTGCTTTCTTATGGTCTTATTGATGGTGTTCAGATTTGAGATCTCAAGTGGATCTTGCTTCTTTTCAAGGTGCTTCAGATTTTGGAACCTTGAGGTAATCTGGTGTCGCAGTTGTGTTTCAGAGGATCTTAAGTTGGTACCTTGGTTGTACTGGCTTATGTTGTTTCAGTGTCTCTTCCCATTTGTTTGAGTTGGTGTTCGTATCTAAAACTTGGTGTTGAGTCTGCCGCTGTATGATTTATTGAATGATTATTCCATTCTGAACAGAAAACTGGAAATGTCCCATGGTTTCGTTGACCTCGCGGATTGATGGCGTACCAGGCGGTATCTCCCAGACGTAAAAGTAGACGTTACTCTGTTGTCGGTGTATTTTGAATATCTATTTATCTTGATGGACAATTTAATACTGAGATCCATCCTAAATATCCTGACAGAAGTAGGACTATCAATCGCTGAGTGTCTCTCCTCAACAGGTCTTTCGCGGGCTAGGCAGCGGATAAGCGTAGCAGTCAACGTTGATGTTTTTCTAGATCCAAACTATGGTTAGGACAGGTTGCCATTTATCACTTTCTGGCTGTTGACCCAGGATCCAGTGTTAGTGATATAGTCCGACAAAATCCACCACTTGCTACTGTCTATTGAAATGGGATGACAAAGAATACAACCAGACATTAATACCTTGTGGTGTGATAATATTTTCACAACACAATGACAAACAAAAAAGGAGAAAGTAAGAGGAGTGGGGTTTCCACATTCTTCTGTCCCTCGTTGCTTGTTGTAGAGCCATTCTGACTCTAAATGTGAGTGAGGTATCTTTTCACTCTATGTTTTTTTCTGAGATTTTTAATGGGAACTATTTGATGAGGGAAGCCATTCTGTCCATCACTGGATAGAGTCATTCTGTGTGGTTGTGTCTCTGATGTCGTCAATCCATTTTATTCTTGGACATCCTGTTGGTCTCGTCGCAGATGATCTTTGATGTAAGGCCAGTGATGGTAGTTGTTGGTATTGCATTCTAACGACATGGCCAAACCACTCGATCTTCTGTCTTTCAATAAATGTGGCACAAGGTGTTAATCCCACTGTCTGTCTGATAACATCATTTCTTACTCGGTCCCGGATTGTTAAGTAGGCAGCTCTCCTCGGGCATCTCATCTCCCAGGTATTCATTTTGCGAAAGTGTGATTTGGATAAAGTCCTAGTTTGAGATTGGTAGCATAGGGTTGGTGTGAATATGATGTTTATTATCTGTCGTTTTGCGGACATAGGTATATTTGGATGTTTCATTAAGGGTGATAGTTGATATATAAGTGCATTAGCTTTTAGACATCTGATTTGGATTTCTCTGTCCAAGCTGCCATCTTCTGTGATCATACTTCCAAGATATTTTAATTCTTTAACTTGTTTCAGAGTTGTGCTATTTATCTGTATACTTAGTGGGCCTGGCGATCTGCTAACTTGCATTACTTCGGTTTTGGCTGTGTTTATACTCACATTGTATCTGCTGCAGGTTGAACTCAGATTATTAATATGATTTTGTATTCTGCCCTCATTGCTGTAAAACAGGCACTGATCGTCTGCAAATAGAAGTCAAAATTCGAAATAGTCAAAAATTATTTGATAAACTGTATAAATAAAACATGGAAACAAACACTACAAAATGCTTAGAATTATGTCGGAAGGCTAGAGTGCATTCACACCTTGGTCACTCAGTACTCCGAGAAAAGGCCAGAGGGAAACATAATCAGGCTACAACTAGTACCAATAGTATTGCGACTCTTCACTTCTTCTTCTTCTTCAGCGTTCCGAGCCAGTGAGGTTCTTTGCTGCAGACACAACCCGTCTCCATTCGTCTCCTGGTTGACCTTCTCTTGCCAGTCGTTGATTCCAAGTGCTTGTAGGTCTGTATATATATTATCTATCTACCGTCTTCTTGGTCTACCTCGGGGTCTACGGTCATTTATTTCCTGAGTGTAAGCGAGTTTTGTTTCCCTATTATCTTCCATTCTTTCTATATGCCCAAGCCATTGTAGTCTATTAGCCTTCATGACACCAGTGATTAGCGGGGACTTAAACAGATCATAAATGTCTTTGCTACTTCTTCTTTTCCACTCTCTACTTTGTGTATCCCTAATGGGTCCAAAGATGCGTCTTAAAACTTTGTTCTCAAAGGTTTGTAACAGGCTTCGTCTCCTTTCATTGTACTCCAGTTTTCAGAGCCATACGGCACAATGATCTGATCAGAGATTTGTATATTGTGATTTTGGTGTTACGAGATAGCGCATTTGATTTTAGTAGATGTTGTAGTGCATAGTATATCTTATTTCCAGAATTGATTCTAGTTTGTATTTCTTCCCTTATGATGTTGGAGCAGTTGAAGATTGTATCCAGGTATTTGTATGTTTCCGTTCTTTTAATGGTCATATTATCTATTTGTATGTGGCCAGAGGTTTTAGCCATTCCTTCTCTTGAAATTACCATATAATCTGTCTTATCTTGGTTGATAACCAGCCCCATCTGTTGGGCTTTTTCCTTTAAGTGAGACAATATTTCCAATGTCTTTTGTTCATTTCCCCCTATAATATCTATATCATCTGCATAACCAAGCAGCTTGGATGTTCCTCCAATATCACATTCCCCCTTTACCTTCCTTACAACTTTCTCTAGAGCCAGATTGAAGAGTAGCGACGATAGTGCATCACCCTGTTTCAAGCAAGATGTTATTTGGAAAGGGTCTGATTTCCTGCCTTTATATGTTACTATATTATAAGTATCTTCCATGCATAGTCTGGTCATGTTGATTAACTTCCTTGGTATTCCAAATTCCTGCATAGCATTCCATAGACTATTCATATGGACACTATCATAAGCCTTTTTAAAATCCACAAACATTTTATGGAAATCTCTTTTATATTCCCAATTTTTCTCGGCTATTTGTCGTAAGATAAATATCTGATCTATTGTTGATCTGTTTTGTCTAAACCCCGCCTGGTAGTCACCTACTATGTATTCTGAATATGGTTTTAGTCTATTTAGTAATACTGCGGATAGTATCTTATAGCTTGTGGACAGTAGTGATATTCCTCTATAATTTCCACATTGGAACTTGTCTCCTTTCTTAACGATAGGTATCAATAATGACTCTTTCCTGTCATGGGGTAATTCTTCTGTCCTCCAGATTTTTATTATTAGTTCGTATAGCTTTAGATGTAATGCATGGCCACCTGCCTTTATAAATTCAGCAGCAATTCCATCAGCCCCAGTTGCCTTATTGTTTTTAAGTCGTGTTATTACATATAGGATCTCTTCAAATGCAGGTTTTTCAATTTGTGGTTCACACGTTAGAACCTCTTCCTGTGGGAAAGTGTTACTTGGAGCTTCACCATTTAGTAATTCAACAAAATATTCTTTTCATGTGTTGCACATGTCCTCATTGGTATTTATCATATTCCCATTTTTGTCTTTTAAACCATATGTTTTGTGTTGGTGCCCTCGTTTCATTGACTTCAGTTCTTTTAAAAACTTTCTGGATTCGTTTTCCTGGTGATTAGATTCCATATCTTTGATTATATTACTCATATATTCTTGCTTCTGCCGTCGAACTATTTTTGTAGCCTCTTTACATTCATTTCTATATTGCTCTTCCTTTTGGGTGTAGTTGATGTCATTTAACCATAAATATCTGGCATTATTTTTCCTAATGACTGCTTCTTCACATTTTTGATTGAACTACCTGTTCTCTCTATGCGTGGTTAACACACCGAGACTCTTCACTGGATGTTGAAAATAAGGACGGAGCACGTATGGGAATGTCCTGAGTGCTATGATATAGGTTCTTGACCCAACTCAACTAACTTCACCACATAGCAAATGGAAGCTCATTTTATGAGTAAATATTAGGTTGTGTTGTTGTGAAACTCACTGCTTCAACTTATAACTGAATGTCCCATCATGTGTTAACCAGTTGCTTGTAGGAGGACAGTAGTGGAATGAGTGTCATACGTTTTCAACTATTGAAACGACTTAAAATGGCGCGTGGTAACTTCGGAATGTGCCCGGTATATAAATAAAAAATGTACGGGACCATTTACAAGGCCTTGATGTCAATGGGTATATGGTGCTAATCCTATAGTTTATGGACACGTCGGCACCCAGTGGGTGCATTACCTTGAAAACCTTAAATTTTCAGAATATTTTCTGACACCAATTTTAGGCTATGTTGATGTCAATTTTAAAAATATCCTTTCCTCCATGGGATTCGCATCCATGACCAGACAGCCGGCAGGCATACGTGCGCTATCGCTGATTTCTATGTTGTAACACACACACACACACACACACACACACACACACGCACACGCACACGCACACGCACACGCACACACACACACACACACGCACACACATTTGTTACGTGCTATCCCATACTTTAACATTGTATTTGCGTAATCATGTTGTCCGTTTTAGACATCAGCCAGATGTCTTGTATTTACTTACAGCAAGGTTGGCTTGTCTCAACTACATTTTCGCCATCACCAGAGAAAAGTTAAATACACCATCCTAATCACAGAGACAAGTCAAATGCATCGACGCCAATAGTAAAGAAACGTCAAAAACGTCATCCTAATCATCAGAGAAAAGTTAAATACATCGATGGCACCAGAAGAGAAAAATCAAATAAATATGCACAACCAGCAGATAAACACCAAATACGCTGACGCCACTAGCAGAAAAAAGTCGAATCAGTCTGCCTTCGGCAGAGAACAGTCAAATGCATTAAGCCACCAGAAGAAAAGGGTCAAGTACAACGACGCCACCAGCAGATAAAAGATTAATACATCGACGCCACCAACTTAGAAAGGACTAATACAATGGATGCTTGGAATAAAACGAGCAGTATAAGGGCTGTTATTCCTAACACAGACACAAGTCCAGAACCTGAACCTCTTCAAACACAAAGGGATCTACCAGAGACTGTATTCATGTACTTTATGACATATGTCTCAACGGTATTAAACTGTTTACTTTCTCCTGTAGGAATGACAACAAATATCTTGAACATAATTGTCTACAGGCGACAAGGGATCAGAGAGAGTGTGAATATTACGTTTATTTCACTGTCTGTATGGAATCTAGCCAATTGCTTTCTCTCGGGCTTATCTGAGATACTTCAGGTGTGCGAAAGATTTTTTCCTGTAGCTGATGTGAACTTAGCATCGATTCATTATGTTTATCTAGCATACACAAAAGCGTTTACGCACAACCTGATTTCATTTGTCACCGTATACATCTCAATTGAGAGGTGTGTTTGTATTATCTTTCCTTTTAAAGTCAAAGAGATATTTACTGCCAGTCGGGTTATTACGGTCAACGTTGCTTTTGTTATCTTCGGCCTGGCTTGCTTCTGTCCAGCCTGGGCCACCCAGGGTATGGAGTGGGATTTTGATCATAGGAATAACAGGACCCGATTAGATATGTGGCTGTCTCACAACCGACCCAGTGTTCAATTATTTGTTGATATTTTCAATGGTATGACATTATCTGCATTAGCTCAGATTCTTATCGCAGTAAGCACAGGGTTTATGCTCCAGGGAATCAACAAGTCAACTAAGTTCAGACAAACATATACAAAACCAGAAAAATCACGAAGAGCTGTGAATTGCAAGGAAGAAATGCCATCATTACAACTCAAATCAATCCATATTAAAAGCACGATTATGTCAAGCAAAGAAGTGCGAGCTACTAAAGTTGTACTATTGTTGGCCATGATATTCTTTGTTTGCAATTTACCTGTGTTCATTGCCTCTTTTCTGAGAGTGTTGATTCCAGAAACACACGTTGGCCAGCAGTACTTCAATCTGCATGCATTGTTGTATAGCTTGGTGTTCGAGTTTGGTGCCATCAATTGTACGGTGAATATTTTTGTGTATTATAAAGTCAGTACTAGATATAGAAAAGAGTTCATGATTTTATTTAGCACGTCTCATCGATGCGCACCCCGTCAACTAGTATAGGCGTCCATGTATCTCCACAGAGCTGGGTCTTTGGTGTTCTTGATAAACTATAATGATAGTAATCCTCTATGACACCGTATAACGCCAACCAGCTTTACAGATGTAATACCAAACAAAAAGTAGGTTTGGGTCAACCTGGCACACAATAAAATGAAAAAGTACGAGGGGACTTGAAATTAACATCTTATATGTCTTGTTTGTTTTGTTTTGGTGAATATATTCTGAAAAAGTAAAGAAATAATGTATCAGATTTCGTTTGCTTTCAATGCAAGTTGGATTATTGTAGCAAAAAAATATACTCTGGGGTCACTACTCGGTGTGCCTGATCCGGTCGTGAACAGTCTGTCATGAACGTTACGCGTTTTAAAACTTCTTACTCCACTCATACACTTGCTGGACTGACAGGCATCCATCACCATATTGGACCTTCATTCGCCGATGAATTTGTATAGGTTTCACCCCTTCACTGATTAAAACGAACGGATAACAGAACGCTGCTCCCCTTTGGTGCATGTCTAAAGTGAGACGGCCATCTTTAAACTGCTCTTATACCGTCAGGGCATTCGTCTGAACCAGTATGTCACGTGCTTAGCACTCGTGACATTCTTAACAACAATATTGACAGGTTAAAGACAAAGGCATGGTTATTTTAATATCTATAACACACTTAAGGGTGTTAATTTTGAATCCCGCTCGTAGTATAACGTAAATTTCCGTTCATTGAGCATTGCAATTGTGGAAGATACCACGAAACCAAACAAATAACTAACACTATGACCCTGGTATGAAAATATATCGTCATCATGTCTACATGGGAGGCCACATTAAGCTATGCTTTATCCATCGGCATTGAATCAGTTAGTCCTGTCTCTCGGTCTGCTTGTGGGTGGTTGAGGTGTGTGGGTGGGGGATGTGTGCGTGGATAGGGAATGTGGGGGTGTGTGAGAGGCTTAGGGATGTATAGGTGGGTGAGGGAGTTGTATGTGTCGGGATGGGATGCGTGAGTGGGTGGAGGATGTGTGTGGGTAGGGGTATTGTGATCGAGAGATGTTTGTTTCGGGGTGGGTGGGTGGGGGTGTATGGTGCGTAGTGGAGGATGTGTGGGTGAGTGAATGTGTGTTGGTGGATGGGTGGGGAATGTGTATGTGGGTGGGGAGAGGTGTGGGGTTTGTTGGTTAGGGATATATGTGTAGTGTGTGGGTGGAGTATATGTGTGTGGGTGAGGGATTTGTGTGGTGTGTGGGTGGGGGTATGTGGGGTGGGTGGATGAGGGTATCTGTGTGGGTGTGGGTGGGGATATTGTGTGGTATGTGGGTGGGGGATATGTGTGTGGTGTGTAGGTGGGGATGTGTGGTGGTGTGTGGGTGTGAGATGTGTTGGTGAGGGATATGTGTGCGTGGTGCGTGGGAATATTGCGTGGTAGGGGATGTATGTGATGTGCGGGTGGGGTGTGTGTGTGGTGGGGGATTAGATTAGGGCATGTGTGGGTGGTTGGAGGATGTATGTGTGGGTGGCGGGGTGTGTGTGAGTGTATTGGGGATGTATACGTGGTTAGGGAGATGTGTGTGTGTGTGTGGGTAGGGAGATGTCAGTTGGTGGGGATGTGTGTGTATGGTTTGGGGATGTGTGAGTGGATGTGCGATGAGTGGGTTGGTGGGTGATGTGTGTGCGTGGGTGAGGAATATGTGGCCGATGGAGGTGTGTCTGGGGGATGGGTGGTCGGAGGTGTGGGTGGGGAGAGGATGTGTCGGTTATGATGTGTACGTGGGTGGGTGCGGGAAATGTGGGTTGGTGGGGGTGTTTGTGGGTGGCGAGTGTGTTTGGGTTGGGGGAACAGGTGAGGGCAGTGTGTGTGGGTGGAGGATGTGCGGGAGGGAGATGGGTCGGTTGGTGGGGTATGTATGTGTCCATGGGTGTGTGTGTGTGGGTAGGTGGGGGTGATGTGTGGGTAGGTGGCAGGTGGGCCTCATAACATGGTAATTTGCCTTGTTTATGTTTACAACATTCATTTCACAATGTTTATTTTTCTTCCTATGTGAATGTATAATGCTCTTGATGAACGAAAGATGAGTGATTGGAAGGGTCGAATGTAAGACGGGCCTGCGTGCCCAATTTGTGACCCTTTGAAAATAAAGCTGATTTGATTTGATTTGATTCTGATTTGATTTGCTTCTATATTTTCTGCTGCTGACCTTTCAAAATTGCCCACTGTTTATCTTCTCCGTACATGACCAGTGAACATTAATTGTCTCTCTCTCTCTTATAGTTTAACATAATGTTCTACTTTCAATAGCCTCTACCAAACACACTCGTAGTTGGTTTGTCTGGCTGTCCATGGTATTATGGCAGTCCACGTTTTATTTTAAACAATAGCTTGTAATTGTGTATGTGAATGTGTGTGTGTGTGTGTGTGTGTGTGTGTGTGTGTGTGTGTGTGTGTGTGATTTCGTGGAAAGTTTACGTTCAGTACTTTGCTACTGCTTTCTGAACAACGGGCACTCATACCTTTATATGAAAACCAGCACTAGACGATCTGCTTACAAATCGCCCGCAGCTGCGTTTCTACTGCTGTAAGCGGGATTACGAACTGCATTCGTAACCTTTTGCCACATTGTCTGTTTACGCATTTTTACGTAATTTACGCATTTTCATTCCCATTAACATTTTCTGTTTTATATGTATAAAGCTTTCTGTCCACAGTTTAAAGCTTCTGGTTATCAGTTAGGTAGTTATTCAATAAACCATACTCAATGCACATAGGACTATGTGTCTATATCTACTATTGTCTGGACATATGTATGTGAAATGAGCATTATTCTCGATAAGTAACTGAGAATGTATTTGTATATGCGGAATAGGGAAAACTAAAGGATGTGCAGAAGACTGCCATACATCTATAGATCATCAATGTACCAGGAGGTCAGCATGGCCGAATGGGCCAGAGCACTAGCTGGTGTGCTGGTGTTGAGGTAGCAGGTTCAACCCTTACATCGTTCAGCTGGACTAAATTGTTCACTTCTCGTCTTTGACCTGATGACGTAAATTATAAATACATCAGAAGTCGGAATGAGTTCGCCTGATGGCGGGGGACTCTGGTAATAGGGAAAGCAAATCTACACGCAAAAATCAGTCCTGCGCACTAAAAGTAGAAGCACACGTATGGAAAGAGTTGAAAGCAAGAGAGGGCGAAAAAAAATCCAATGTATTAAGTGTCTTATCCACTCTGAGGATAGGCTGTAATGAATCTCCATTTCTGCGTAATCATCTTCCTCTTATACACTACCCCTCCATAGTTTCTCTCATATACTTTAAGACGGATATAAGTTTCTTTATTTAGCTGAAGTATCTTAATTGTCTTACTTGATCTCATTTCAAAAACTGGAAAGTTTTGTGACAACCGGACAGGTTTGTGGAAAGAGAGATAGAGGAAGATAGGGAGGGACAATTCTTGACAGTCTTGCCTCATAGCATGAAAGGGAGTCAATACATGAATTGATCCATGCCATCGGACATTGCAATTTGTGGAGAAGCATGATCGCCAACGCCAGACGGCAAGGAACTTTATGATGAATATTATTATTTATGTACACGTATAGTAATATTTTCTTCAATTCGCATCATCATCATGTGCTATGTCGATAGTGTAGGCGGTTATATTTCGCCATGTAACACGATCACAATAGTCGCGCATGCGCTCTGTGTTCTGTCTCGACCATGCCACGTGGCCAACCTATCCATATATTTACATCTCTGCCTTCCTCTTGTATTTTTACCCTACCAAACTTGTCAGTGCCATTACGTTTTCCAGTTTATTTCTTCTCAGAATATGCCCAATATATTTTGGCTGTCTACGTCTATTTTCAAATTACGATTTTTATTTGCGTCTTTTAGGAATCTTCTATTCTAAGCTTATTAATACACATTTGTTTGATTTTTCTCCTATCATGACGTTCGGAAAACCTGTGACCTGTTCAAGTGTTCAGACAATATAGATATTCAAAGCAAACCCCACATGAGAAACAGGGTGTGTCCTAATTCACAATGATAAGACTTCGGGAAAACCGGTATGTAAAGCTACACGTCCCGAAACACAGCTGCTCAACAGTTGCAAGACCCCAGATTCAATTAATGGAATGTAACATCATTAAAAAAGAAGTTTAGCCTAAGCATGGTGAAGGGGCAGAGCTGGCACACCACCTGTCAAACCTCTGGTCTGAGACCAACAATGGTGATAATTGCATATAGTCGCAGATGCTATATACTATGACCAAATCACCGAAGACCATGTACATTTTGTGAGGTGTACGGGGTATTATTATCTTGTGAAACAGTTTAGAAACAGCTACCTACATTCATTGTGTTATGATTTGTGCATTATCTCTATTACATTGATAAGTGTGATAAATATACACACTAGATTAGTTGATGTAGTGTGTGTGATATATATCACGTCACCCACCAGTGTTTCCAGGAATTTGGGTCACAAATGTGCAGTTCAACCTGACCATATGAGGAGCTGGGCCAGCTTGAGATATAATTAGACTAGGTGACAACATATTTTGAAATAAGCTTTTGTCTTAAGGAGTTCACCGATTGTTAGGGTCTCTGCAAAAGTTTCAATTTTGCCATGCGAGTCGAAAGCATCTCACTTGCAAATATGATCGTCAGTTAGCATGTTCCTTCCTGTTTAGGGGAGGTTTTTCTAGCCCATTTGTACTCTCTGCGCCTGGGATAAGCATTTACATTCATTATAAATGTTATGACCGTGCCTTTTTATGAAACAGGTATCATTGTTTTATGTGTGTGAATTGTGAAATAGTGAGATTGTTTCATGGAAAAGATAGCATGAGTATTCGCTTTTTTTTGGGTGCAAAATTGACATGTTTGTCCCCCTGATGGTTCTTCTATGCTTGCTATGAGTAATTTATTATATGCTTTGTGAATATATCTCGCTATCAATGCATATAATCTGCAGAATATATGTGTGCTGTAGAGTGTTTTCTCTATGTGCATCTCTTGAACCCTTTTCCCTGAGCTGCAGGAATGTTACTATCAACGTATATCATGGACATGCTTTTCATGCTGGGGAAGTGTTGTTGCTAAACTGTAGCTTGACTTTCGTGCACTTATGGGTGAATCATTTTGTTCACATTGTTTGTAAATATACAGACTGTGTGATTGTCATGTAATCTTTTTCATGAATAATTTATGGGAGTGAAGTGAATGACAGTTCGTTATGAATTATAATCTCATATAGGAAGAAAGATAGACGCACCATAAATCAATTCGTCTTACAGGACGTGCACTTCACGTCAGCAATGCAGAATTTTGTTGATGTCTTGGCAGATACTTTATGTTCAGGGAATTGCTAGCAGCATTCTTAAAGATTTGCCATAATGCCATTCGTTCTTGAAGTCGTGCACTTATTATGCTTGCGGCATTGGGTGGATTTCAGAACAGCGTTCATTAAACCTCCTCATCCTAAGAGCCAAGTGGGGAAAGGACAATGTGTTCTTGTGTTCTAGTTTTTGAGATGTTGGATACATTTTAGTTTGATAGCTCCTACATTGTTCTATGAGAAGATTTACATGTTTTCTCTTTTGCTGTTTTTTTTAAAACATTTTATGTTGGTGCATGATTATTACTTTCACTGCAGGGGTACAATGACATTTGGTTTTACCCCGGTGTGAAAAGACAAAGGAACTGAGGAGGATGATGGAGGAAGGTACTTGTGTACGGATGTATAACATGAAGGGATTGTTGACCGGTCTGGTCGTTGGCAATTTGCCATTTGACAGTTGATATTAAATATTGCAGTTGCAGTTATTGACAGGGGATGATGAGACCTTGTCATGTTGTATTTGTCTCATAATGTCTTTATCATATTATGACGAGTTGTATTATCATGATGTCTGGTTCGTCATGAATACCCTAACTCCTCAGGAAGTCCCAATATCAGTCCTGAATAGGTGATGATCATTGAGTGGATATCCCACACACTTTTAGAGTTGGACTAAACTTAATCACCAGAGAAGAGGGGCTGGTGAATTAGAAACACCCTCCCTTCTCCTCCCCTTATATTTTTTTCTTTATGTTTGTTGATATTTCAGTTATGATGACATTGGATTTTATTTCTAATGTATCTCGATTGTGTTCTATTTGTTTTTTTGTTTTTTTCATTTTGTAGCGCCGGCGAGAGGAGTGGTATATTGGCCTTATATTCAAGAACAGGAAACTTGGTAACAGCCCTGTCTATGATTTGCACCAGATTGGATCTGAAGAATGTCATTATTTACTGCCGCATTCACTGGATAATTATGTCAGCGCATGGATATACAGAGTGGATTACTTAATACAGTTGAAATGTCAGGTCCCTATGTCTGGGAGCTACCGGACGGCGTTCCTTATTAGTGTCTGCCAAAACACGAGGATGTTCCTTTTTCTTCTGAATAAATAGTGATACCCTCTTTATGGACCAGACGCCTTGTTTCACCTTCAACTGGCCTCTACAAGAAGCTGATGGATAGTCTGCCTTTTACATACCTATAGCAGAGTGGATAATATAACTGCTGTCTGGACTCTCAGATTTATTGGCAAGATTATTCAACTTATGCCCCAGATATGTGCAGGCAAGTTCTATACCCAATCCAAGTTATAAAAGTCATGTATCCATCGGGAGAACTATATGCCATTTCTATACCAGACGGATTACACCACACAAGAGTATAGCTAACCCAGCTCATCAGTAGCAATGATGTAGTGGAAGTATGTTCATGGCAGAGATTGTGTAGGAGTATCCTCTCATGCTTACTAACAATGAATATGGATACCATTCTGGTGGAATATAAGTGTGGTGTACCTTTACACCTTTTCATGGATTACTTTCCACATATTTATGAGAGAGAGAGAGAGACAGAGAGAGAGAGAGAGAGAGAGAGAGAGAGAGAGAGAGAGAGAGAGAGAGAGAGAGAGAGAGAGAGAGAGAGACCAGCATCACACAGGGAGAGATCTGGAGGCTGTCTTTTCTTAAATTGAATACTTTGTAACTTTTAAGGCGTAGAGTGTATTTATATTTTTTTCTTGACATAATGTTGGTTGTTTATGAACTTGTTGATTGGTTTTTGGGGAATCTACTCTTTTTTATGACTTATACGATTCACATGAATATGATTTTGTATTTGATGTATATGATATCACAGTTCAGTTCACAGAGTTTTCCCACAATCCAATACTTATCAATATAGTGTATATGATTAACCAAGCTTTGGAGTTGATTCATTGTGATGTCTTGTTCAACAGTGGTTGTTCACATCTGTTATGTAATACAGTTATTGTGTGACCCTGTTAATAACAATGTTGGAGATCACAAGTGAGGCTAGAGACCTACACATAGACCTACACATAGACAACTTTTCCCTTTAGAGTGAGCATCGTATTCTGTTGTCTGTGGTAAATTTCCAGGATCTCTACACCTTCTACGGGAACCAATTCTTCTATCTTAGTGTTGAGCGTGTACCTTTTTGTGGGCGTTGTTCAATGCTTTGGGGTTCTGAGCCATTCCAGCGTTTTCTTAAGAAGGCTGATTTAGAATGACAACCCATCCCATCAGGTATACTCTTAGCAAATGTAGCCTTATCAAACATTTATTATTTTATCACCTCACAATGTGTTAAGATCAAACATATTGTTACGTCTTCAGTCTTAAATATACACTATCATGATGAGTGTAGTGTTAAGTCTGCAAATATACACACATTGAAATAATGAGAGTTGTGTGAGTTGTGTGTATTGTTTTGTCAGCTATACATAAACCTTTAGGTAACTGGTGTAGTGGTGTATTTAAGTAATACATTGAGTGAATCTTGAGCCGTAAATACACAGAAGAAAGCTAAGCAACTGTACATGTGTGTCCTCAAATAGGCCACGGGAGGATATGGTGCCTTAGAGCCGATTATCATAGACACCTCATTATGTCAGGTCAAGTGTGACGATTTCTTGCCTGGAATTAAAAAAAAATCTAGCCAGATAACAACACAGATAAACGAATAAGATATAGAACATTCTGTAGGACAAAGTAGAAGCCTTAGAGTTATACAAAAATTAAAGCGGCCGTTTTTTTTTTTTAAATTACGTATGACAGGAATATTTTGGCCGAAATCCTGACTGACTGTCATCTATTGTTTTGTGGCGCACTAAGTGCTCTAGTGTTATTTTGTGGATGTGCTTTTCTAACGATTTTGGATAGTGAGGATAATATGGAAATTGACCTATAATTAGTCATGATACAATCGTCTAATGAACCAGCTGTTAAATGAGGATACACTTTAGCGATAATAAAGGCTGATGGAAAGTGACCTTTGGTGAGACATTGATTGTAAATAAAAGTTAGTGACTCGCAGATCACCGGTGCAGCATATCGAAGGATCTGATTACTGATTCCATCTAGCCCTGATGAGTTATTGTTTTTTAGATTACTGAGATGAGTAAATACTTCAGTGGTAATCATTAGCAGTATGTTTGTGGGAATGTCTCCATAGCATTTGTTCTCACAGAATGATGATAATAAAGATATGTCATGAGGCACATCTGGTATTGCAGCCTTCAGTTGGTTTATATCGGACTGAAAGAAACTACTGAATTGATCACATGTAACCTGATTTTATAGTAATGATTGTGACGATTTGTGTTTGTTTGTTAAGGTATTAATTGCTTTCCATATATCTTTAGTGTTGGTTTTATCTATTATTAAGTTCTTAAAATAGTTTTTCTTTTCCTTTCGAATAACATATTGAACTTTGTTTCTCAAACTACGGTACATAGTTAGATCTCTATTTTTATGTGCCCTGTCCCGGTCTCTCATAAGTTCAACTACCTCCTGTGTGATCCATGGGGGATTAGTGTGATGTTTAACACAAACTTCCTTAAATGGAACATGCTTATAAAATAAACTTAAAAAAGTCTTCAGCCAGTGGTCCGGAGCATCATCTGGGTCAGGAAGCTGGTAAAAATAGTCCAAAGATGAGTTGAGCAAGTCTTGTAAAAAGGCATCTTGATTAAAGATTTTATGATTTCTATATTTTATACTTTTATGTTTGTGTATCGGAATTTTGGTACCTCTTTTCGACCACGTGGAACATACTGGGTAGTGATCGCTCATTGCATTAATAGGTACTGTACATTCTGTGATGTTGTCAGCACACGTAGTATAGATATGATCTATAAGTGTTGCAGATGATTTTGTTATTCTTGTGGCTTGTTTGACTAAGTGATGGAAGTTATATGACTCTATTATGTTTTCCCATGTTGTATTTGATTTGTTAGTGTCTATGTTGAAGTCGCCTAGCAGTATTATTTCTCTCGCATTACTAAAGACTACATCCATCATAGTGAATTTTTCATACCAGATATTTCCTGCACTGGGGTTTCGATAAAGATAGCCAACTACTAGGGGTAAGCGATTTTGAAGCTTAACCTCAAGCCATACACACTGAATCTCACAGGTTTCAAAATCTATCCTACGGTGGGCGTTAAGTGAGTTAGAAATATAAACTGTAATACCCGTCTCTTGTTTCTGATAGGGATCTCTTCTAATGGGTTTAAAGCATCTGATAGCGATGTCATCATCTGAGATGTTACTATTTAATCGACTTTCGCTAACGCCGAACATGTGGACATTTTGATTAAGTATAAGTGATAGTTCAGGCAACTTCCCTAATAGATGGCTGATATTTACATGACCGATTCTGAGCCCATTATTACTGATCCAGTGTTCGTACTTAATAGACATTTTAACAAATTCGTAATCATGAATTTTTTAAAACATTAAATGAATACAACTGACGTCCCTTTTAACAATGCATACTCTAAATTACAGAGAAACAGTAATATCTCTGTCAATATACACGCACACGCAAACATACGTATAAAGATCAGAAGATCAGTAAGGATGAGCATTGAAGACCGCCTCACTTACAGTATAAACACAATAACAATTATTATAAAAGATATCCACCTAAGTATCAATCCCTGTGACGTAAATACGAGTCACTGTTTATAGTCACGTCTGAGTGCTGGGAGAGACAGAGATAGAAGTAGAATAGACATAGATACAAGTAGGACAAGGACAGAGGAAAGTAAAGGACAAAGACAGGACATCATAGGGACTCTATACAAGAGTATACACAGAGAGAGAGACAGTAGAAGGAGGTAGGACTCCAAACCGGTGTTAGGACCCGACCTAGACAGGACACGCATGTGTCGTAGCTAGGACATAACTAGGACGTGACGGGATTCACTCCCGTAATAAGACAGAATACCGTAAGCACGGGGATTACCCGTAAACAGACTGAACTCTAGTATAGCTGTAGGACGAGGACTGGACAACTGCACAAACGTGGTAAGTGTGCCAGCACGCCGCACAGCGAACCGCACGAGAGAAGGGGACGAGAAACTAGACTGGACATGTGAATTGAGTCAGACGGAGACTGACAGTCGGTGTGACAAGACATCTGTGTTTTCCCTTACGATGTAGAGTTTAGAGAAAGCATAGTTACACTTAATCAATGATAGTCTATTACAATTGAATAATGTTTGTTCACTGTGTTTGCTCAGAGAGCGAGATGTATAAGATATAATTAAACATGAATTTTGAATGTCCATTCACCCAACGATGTGTTTGTGATTTCGAGGGGTGAATGAAGGGTTCGCACGAAATCAGGTTGTTGACAGATATCCACCTAAGTATCAATCCCTGTGACGTAAATACGAGTCACTGTTTATTGTCACGTACACTCTAATATGTTGCTATATAAAACAATAACCAAGTATGCATATGAACGTTCTAGGAGAGGCTCTTTCTTGTGCCGAGATCTTGTGTTGCTTTGCGCTGAATTGCTAGTAAATACCAGGCTGTGTTGGTCCTTGGTACAGCGACATCATACGTTCCTGACGAAGTGAAGCTGCGCTAAAACGTGTGAGGTATAACAACTCTGGGTTGCAATGGAATGGATACTGTTGATGTCTCACGGGTGTGTAACGACTTCCAACTACAGGCTCTGATTCGTGGCTAACAGGAGGCTGTGGTGGCACATTGTTGTTACTGTAAGATTGTTCCTTGCTATGGATAAGAGAGAACGTATCTTCATAATTATCACCCTCCTGTGTGAAAGAGGGCGTATTGTACGGATTTGGTGTCGTGGAAATGTTCCGTCTGGCTTGGATGTCAGGTGCCGTGGTTATGAGTGGTCTGCGCTCTTCTGGCCTCTTGAAGTGGTGGCAGTATGTCGTCTGGCTTGAGTTTGAGGTGGAGTAGCTAATAGTGTCCTACGCGATCCAGTATTGGATGTAGGTTGAGTCCGTTCTGGGTATTTGATATTTTTGGCGAGCAAGCTGGTGCCCAATGTAGACAAATGTACCTGATCCTTATACAGTCGCATTTTAGGTGCTCCAGACTGTGAAGTAAACACCGGTGTGTTGTTGATGAACTGTATTTTGTTGTTAGAACAAAACTTCTTCAATATGTTGTTATTTATGTCAGCTAGACGACGCTGGAATCCATAACTCTGTGAAATGATGGAGGATAAAAATATAGACGAGTTAGGAAAAGTGTGATGTAACCCGTTCAAGAGTGCCAGCAGTTGAGATGCTGTGATTTGATGGTTGTTCATGGTGTCATTGCCGACTTCCTGGCCTAGAGGTTAGCGACATTTCTCCGTAATCTCGTATACTTTCGTAAGTAACGTGACGACGGTGAGAATCAGCAGTGTTTCGAATCGCGTCGGTAACTTACGGGGTATGTAAGCCGGCCGCTCAGAAAGCAATGGCAAACTATTGAGCGTAATCTTGCCAAGAAATCAACAATTAGCTGAAAGATGCTGATGTTGACAGCGATGTCTTGTAAAGGATAGTCAAAACATTTTTTTTTCATGTTGTCATGGTGTCATTAATACCAATATGAATGCTTGACTTTCTAACGTTACGATTTACAGCCAACCTGCTAATTTTTTCTGTTAGACGGTCAACACCAGCCCTAGGCAATAGGATTATGGAAACAATGTGTTTGTTTGAAGTGGCCATCCGGTCGCTGAATAGAGATTTCATTAGAGAGTCGCCTATTATAATGTGTGTACAGTTGGATCATGCTGTCTGCAAGTGTTATTTGTCAGTACGTTCTGTCCGTTGTTTCTCCCATCTAGCAGCAGTCTGTACATCTCCATGCGACTCTCCCTTTGTTTCCTGGACGTGCGTGTTGTCTGTTGGCAGTGTACTGTAGCACTGTACGTTTCCTGACTAATTTTCTTGAAGCACTTCGAACCAGTTGCTTATTTTTACACAAATAGGATAGACTGCTTGTAGCGTTTTATCTTCCTCTGCACGTTGCGGTTTTCTCGCGTCTTGCTTAGTTATTTGTTTTTGGTGAAACTGGGCTTCTAGATTCTCCGAGGTTGATACAGCTGCTAGGGAATTACACGCTTGTTCAGCTGGGTTGGTGGTGAACTCATGCTGTAAAGTTTCCATTGTTTTTCTTAGCAACAGATTTTTCTCTCTCAGGAGCGTGATTTCTGCTGTGAGAGTAGTGTAGTCACTGCTGGTCTTGCTATTCGCTTCAGTGTTCGCTGTAAAAGTAACAAAGAGCGCCTTTAATGATTGCTTGCTTGCTTGCTTGTGTTCATTGGCTTGAGCTCCAACGCAAAGTCCTGTATGTCGGATGAAGGCATCCTGTTGTCCAACATCAGTGTGATGTCATACAGGACCTGAGGTTTGCGTGAGTATCCGTTGTCCCATGTCTGGCTTATTGGTGTGCAGACTGGTGGTTCCTCGCCATACAGGCAGACACTCTCCGACGTCGGAGGAATCGGCGATCCTATTGACTTCAGCCAGGACCCCGAAGGGGCCTGTTGCCCAGGACGCTCGGCGAGGACGCGTCAATAGGTCTTGGCCAGTATATAACCCTGCCCTGGTGCCTTGGAAACACTTCTGCGTCCCTTTAATGATTGATCTATTACCTCAATGCGCCTATGACAATCGCACGATTGTTTATTGATAGTTGGCGTGTTATCTAAGGCTGGCATTTCTTCTGCTACTCTTACGTTGGTCTCTACGTTGTTTTGGAGGTGCTCCATTGGATATTCAATGGCCAAGAGTATTGATGGGGTAGCTGGCCTCTTGTTGATGGTATTGTCCTGTTCACTTATTGTATGTGTTAGTTGAGAAACATTGTCTGCTGTGATGTCCACAGCTGTAGTTGTGGGCTGTGTAGATTCTGATTCCTCACTCGAGACGAGCATGTTGATGATATCTTGTGTCTTTAATATGTCTCTACTCTTTAATGTATGTATTGAGTTTTCCAGCTCGACAAAGTCTAGTTTTAGCCAAGATTTAATATTTTCAATGCTAACCTGAGCTAATAATTTGTGTTTTGAGTGATACAAGTGTATTGTAAGGACTGGCGTCGTAATCAGGTCTTCCACGCAGGCCCCGCTCCTATCTTGTCTGTGTTGAATTAGTTCAGTCTTGTAATAGTTGATGATTCACGTTCGAAATGCCTCATAATGGAGTGTATTATTAAAGGATGCAGTAACACATTGACCAGAGTTGGTGTGTTGGACGACTCGGCCGACTGGCTAGCTTGGTCCTCACCGCCTTCTATATTTTTAGTGTGTACGTTTTATTCACGGCCGATCGTAAACCAGATCTTGTTTTAACACCAGTCACCACGAGAGAGGCCTCTCCTATCGATGACATTACTGCGTCATGTTATCAAACCCGCTTGAAGAATGCAGCGAACTCATTATAGTCTAGACGCGCCGCGGGCATTTTGAAGTCATGTGTTGTGGTTGGTTGGTTTTAATACGCCCATGTACTTGATTCGTCTAGATTTGTTAGTGTTTAGCTATCACTTGAAATGGATATTGTGTGCTTGGCGACTTACCACGCGCAAGTCATGCATGGTTTAATCACACGTTGTCGTTCATCGATAATTGGTAGATTTCAAAATTGAATGCTCTGACCGTCCATTTCACAAAGAAATCCTCATTTCACTAAATAAACACTCACATAAACTTAAGATATTAATTAGTATTAGATCCAGTTTTAGAACAAACACAATGATATACACAGCATCTCGACTGAAATATTCAAAACTTTGATAAATTTTATGAAAATTGGGAGAGCTTGTGAAAACACGTCCGCTCGTAACCGGATCAAGGCGCAGGAGAGGGTCAGAACAAAGATAACGGGTGATAGAAACAAGGTCTGCAAGTTCATTTTACCAGCAATGTTACATCGAACAATGCCTGGAATAGTTTGACAGATTTTGTTAAGTGCTACAGCTATGTGTTGTTTCTGTGCCCTACGCTAATGCCCCCTGTTGCATTCTGATCCGCTAATCTAAAATAATATAATGTGCATCCGACATGCTGGTGTCTGAATTTAGAAGTAGAATGTTAGTTTATGAGTGTCTGCACATCTTCAGTGCATAATGCCGGCCAATATAGAATGCATCTATGCTATCATCTCCCGCGAAGGGGTAGCTATCGGCATACCACGTTCTAAATCAGCTGCAGGTGTTTTGGAAGCAGACCACCCTGTGTTGAAATTTATCAATGGTATGAGCGTGGGTCGTTCAGAAAGTAATAGCAAACTATCTAACTTAAACTTGTCTAGTAAATCATAAACAGTCAGAAATTCTGGGGTTGACTGCGACGTCGTGTAAAAGAAATGGAACTAACCAACATACTATCAGCACCACTTTCTGCTGTTGGAGCACATCCTTGAATGGTGTTTACAGCAACATGCCTGCACTTAATTTAGCAACACTATTCTATCAGACGCTGTCCTTTATCTTTTAAAAGATGTACATCCTTGCAAATCAAGCATTCTGGATGCGTTAGCAAAGTTGACAGGGAACTCCGCTGATAATGTCAAGAAAACGTTCGGACGAAGGATTGACGCATGGACTTGTCGCCTGCTAAGAGATGGAAAGATTGGCCACCTATTCATCCTTGCATTCTGGTCTACAAAATATCATGGCCATATCACATCAGAGATCCATAGTAGGAAACGTCTTGGGGAAAAATTGTAATTTATTTAGATCAATTATAAGTGCCACGCTATTGTATGTTTTAGTCATCTGTTCTCACTGTGCGAATTTCTCAATCTTACGTTTTATTAGTTTTATATGGAGTCTTCTTGTGCAGGTGAATTTCTCTGCTGAGCCAAGCTGCTCCGATGGAAGAGCTTTTAAGTCCGTGTATTGGGAATCCTATGAGTTGTCTCATCATGATTTTCTAGACAATTGTAAAGACACTTTTTTTTTTTTTTAATTCGCATATCCTTTTTTACAGGACATCGCTGTCAACAGCAGCATCTTTCAGCTGTCTGTTGATTTCTTGGCGGCCGGCTTAGTTATCCCGCAAGTCACCAGCGGGGGACGAACCGCTCCCAGTTCTCGCCCGCTACGAGACTCTGCGTGATAAACGGGATTACGGAGAAAGTGGTGTAACCCCTCGGCCAGAGAGACCGGCGTAAAGACACTAGTGTGTCATTATTGCCTTTCCTTTATGGCAGTAACCATTCTAGTTTGTGACCGTAATTCTTGCCTCTAAAGAGATCCTTTGTCTACTTTCTAAAACTTGACACCTAACCAACAATTGTCAACCGGCTCCTTTCTAGTTCAATCCATCACCATCTCTCATGACAGTGTCTATATTAAGAAAGAATGTTTATGCCTACAAACAAATCCATAAAGTGCTAACATCTCCTTCCATAAATTCCATTAAGAGAATCTCAATACATTATGCGAACTCCATATTACCGTAGAGATTCCACTGTGTGCACACCAGAAAAAATATATGCTTTAACTATTCTTTTACTGGTCATCATCAAGTGTAACTTCCTCACTGTAGGCCGGCTTTAATGAGTCTCCAAATCATCTGGTCTGTGTTACAACAGTGCATTTATTCAGATTTGCTGGGTTGGTCACCTAACTAACATGCCAAATCACAGGCTCAATAAACGAATATTTTTCTGTGAATGGCGTTGTGGTAAACGCTCCCAAGGCGACCGGAGGGAACGCTTTAAAGACACTGAATACTACTGAAAATATCGCTCAAAGCTTTTCAAATTCATCAGGACACTTGGGAGACTGCTGCCGAAGACCGAAATTCGTGATGTACATCATTATGCAAGGGTGCAGTCACTTACGAAGCAAACAAGACTGCTGGAGCCGTGAAATAAAAGACTGGACAAAACAAAACAAACCCCCCCCCCTCCCCCCCCCCCCAAAAAAAAAATACACTGCAGGAGAACCTCCTCCTGGAACATCGCGCATTCTTTGCTCACATTGCCAAAGAATATTTCGAGCCAAAATAGGCATTGCCGGCCATCTTTGAACTGACGGTCCAGTATGCCAACACAATAGTCAGCAAAGAAATTTACAGTTCATCGTCTATGAAAGCGGCAGTCCCTAGAAAAAGCAGCTGTTCCACGTTGCAAATGGCAAAACCAGCTAGTTCAGCAACCGGCCGACTCCAATTTATCTGAACTTATAGTTCACAATATAAATAACCGCGGACAGATATGAAAGCATTCCACACGAAATCTGATGTATTTAACTCAGTAGCTGTGCGATGGAACCTTGTACTCCCGGGAAGGTTAACCCGGTCAACAAATGCCCGCAGAAGTCGGATGTGTCGGCCTAAAGGCGCAAGAACGCAGATCTGCTGTAAACAGGCACAACGCAGTCACATCCGAAAAAAAAAAAATCCGGATGAAAGAAGAAGAAGAAGAAGAACCTTGTACTAACAGTCCAACATTAGGAAAATACGTAAGCAAACGGGTGCAAACACAAAAACACTCCAGAGGCCTTAACATCTTAACAGCCTATCGGCCATTTTGAACCGGACGTCTCTGAAGTTCTTAATCTTATGGCAACACACGAGAGTGAAATCTGGACATGTAACACATCAGTCGAAAAGCACACATGAACATTTAAATACACATGTTACAGAAGGTTATTACACATTCACAGGACATAAACCGAATAAATAGGTCTATGGAACATGAATTCAACATTGAAGAAGGTTGATTATTAAATAAATAAAATTGAAGAAACTTAAATACCGGCAAGAATGGTTGATAAATGTATTGAACATATGATGTAAGCTTCAAATTTGCTATCGACGTAGCCCCACATTTTGTATCGACCAATTGGCATACGATATAGTTGGAAATTATCACGCCAGAGGCCTTTACTTTCCAAGGCATTTCCTGATACCCATTTTAGGCTGTAGAACTGCTAGACAAGGTCAATTTTTAAAATATGTTAATGAATCTGCTCTGTGAGTTGGAACCTTTGACAACTGAGAAGAGAGGAAAGCCAGACAGCCAATGTGCAATCGCGGCTACTGAATCAATATATATCTTTGCTAATTCAGTTACTAAAGTGAGTAATACTGATCCTTTTCTTAATAACTGTGATGACCTCAATGCGACTCCCCATTTTTTTCTGGGCATAATTATAACAATTAACAGAACTGGAGAAATGCATTGGGCGTAGTTCCTGCACTCTTTATGGTTGCGTATATTGATCAATTAATGCCTGACCGATATCTATTGATCAATATTTAACACAGATTACCAGTCTCACTTTATGATGTACTTACATTACTTGAATGTTTAAATAGTACTTGTTGAGTAAATTCACATCTATTGTTATATTAAAATTACCTTAGATGTTAAGCATTTAGCTTTACTTTCTTGTCCTCTCACACAAGACATTGTGAAAGCATTTTCAGCATAGATTTCAAAATGGGGATATTTAGTCGGGAAAGTATGTTTGCTTTTCGCGACATTGTACCAATATAGACTAGTATATTGCTGTGACGTGAATGGTGTCATTTGAATTGATTAAGACCTATTAGGGCAGTTCAAAGTAATGTGGTATTTTCACAGAGCAAAAATTTAAACTTAGTTTTATATGGAATCTATTTAAATAATGATGACTTTTGCACGTAAAGTGAGCAAACAAACGTCCGTTGCAAAGTGTATTTAGGATAATTCTGATCTCGCAGCTCGTCCTTTTACTAAATATTTACAAAAGTAAGGAAGTATAAGAAACATAGTTTTCATAACTAAGCACAAGTGTCCGTATAGTAAAATACCGAAGTAACTATTACATGAAGAATGAAATAATACTTTACGGTAGGTCGAGTCTTACTAACGCATTTTCATTTCGAGTCTTGGTTTTAAGTTTACAGCCCAGTTAACATAACCACACACTCACGAGCGTTCTAGACACATACACACACACCACACACACACACACGCGCGCGCGCGTGCGCGTACATCTAGATATGTAGCAATACACCTAGTTAGTTAGTTAGTTAGTTAGTTAGTTAGTTAGTTAGTTAGTTAGTCGCAGTTCCAACTTCACAGCAACGGGTCGTCCCCATTATGCTCCGTTCCTGTGCCAGTGAATATCACACAAAATGCTCCCCACTGCCCAATGTGAAAAGTGGAAAAGATAGGAGTCTCGACAAACAACAGCCCGCACAGATACACTGTGCATAATGCCGCCGCCAGAATGCCAATACAATAGTCCCCCACAAAACACCCAGTTCATTTCTGATGGAATCGGCAGTCATTTTCCCATCTGGATGTTTCCTAGATGTTCACCCACACAGTCCACAAAATACAGTTCATCGTCAATGGCAGTGGCAGTCAACCAGAAGCCCAGCAGCCACGCATTTCTGCATAAGGCAAAAACCGGTCAACTCTGGGACATAGCCATCTGCCATCGCTCCGAACATGCAGTCACGTTCCAAAAAACCTCGGGCAGATTCAAAAGCATTTCACACGAAACTCACAGCTCACAGTGTCTAATACACCTAATATATCTAGACTTGGTTATGAAAACGGATGTTCTGTATTCGCATTGTTCTAAATCAGAATATGTACACTAAAAATATCCCATGTTATTTCAGTCAGCATAAATAGTAGTAGTAGGCCTCTTTCAGTCCTGTAGGACTATAGAATTGTGCCGCTAAGGAGGCATCTGGCAGCAACGCTGGTGATTGTACAGATATAGACCAATGCAAGCGGGACAATCTCTGTAAAGGTTTCCACATCTGTAAGACGAGGCGGGTCCTGCAGTAAGTGACTGCATTTTATGCCTGTGCCTCCTATCCTCAGTTTGTTGGATCAGATTAAGCTCAGAGAGCACCAGTCCGTTTCGTACATTTCTTCTCCAGGAACACATGTCTTTTGCAACTCTTTCCAACGTGTCTAGGTCTATGCCCAGGGATTTCATATCTTGTTTACACACATCCCTATATAGCATTTGGATCTTCCGGTTGGCCTCTTCCCTGTGGCTAGTTCTCCATTAAGGAGATCTTTGGGAATGCGTTCAACCTTCATTCGAGATACATGGCCCAACCACCGGAGGCGTCTCTGCTTGAGGAGGGTGTGCAATGTGGTAATATCCGCTCTTTCAAGCACCTGTTTGTTTATTATGTGGTCTTTCAACGATATGCCTAGGATACGTCTCAGAATCTCATATCGAAGGAATCCAACTGTTTTTCTTGTCGTAAGTACAAAGTCCAGGATTCAGACACATAGAGCAGTCTGATAACAACACAAGCTTTATATACTTGAACTTTCGTACGCTCTGTTAGTCGATTTCTGTCTCTAAGGAAAGATTATCCGATATTGTCGGTCCTAAATACGAAAACTCATGGACAACTATCAATTCGTAATTAAACATTTTGATTGATGGAGACGCACCAGCATCGTGGTACACCACCTGGGTTTTATTTAGGCTGATGGTGAGCCCAAAGTCTCTGCAGGAGGCTGAAAAACGATCTATCAGTCGTTGCAGATCTTCTGCAGCATGAGTAGTCAGTGCTGCATCGTCTGCAAAATGTAGTTTTCCTATGCATCTTGATTTTATTTTGGTCTTTCCTTTGTGTCTTGAAGGGTTAAAATGTTTGCAATCAGATCTTGTATGGAGGTATATGCCTTCAGCGGCAGTCCCAAATGCCTGCCTTAAGAGAACAGCGAAGAAGATGCCAAAAAGTCTTGGAGCAAGCACTTACCCCTGCTTTACTCCAATGCTGATGCTGAATGACTGGGATGTTGACACATCGAATAAAGTGATAACCTGCATGTTTTCTTGAAATGATTTCACGAGGCTTAGCAGGGTGAGTGGACATTCTATCTTCTCAAGGATCTTAAAAAGGCTCACGAGGTCAAATGCCTTTGTGAGGTCGATGAATGCAATATATAATGGCTTCCTCTGTTCTCTGCACTTCTCCTGGAGCTGCCTGAGTGAGAGAATCATATCGATGGCGCATCTGTTGGGTCTAAAACCGCACTGTGATTCATGGTAGATTATTTCAGCAAGAATGTGTAATCTTTTTAGGATTACTCGAGAGAAAATATTGCCTGTAATACCGAGGAGGAAAATGCGGCGATAGTTGTAGCAGCCGCTTCTGTCACCTTTGTTTTCATAAATGGTAACAAAGCTTACGCCCCTCATATCTTGTGGAACTGATTTGCCTTTCCAGCAGAGCTGAAGTATTGCATACAGTTCTGGGATGAACGTTTCTTTGCCACATTTTAAAATTTCAGGTGGAATACTTTCTTTACCTGGTGCCTTGACGGATTTCAGAGTATCTAGTGCTTTGCTGAATTCTGTGAAGCACGGTTAGTTATCCTGGACATGCATGGTGTTCACTGGCTTCCAGAGCTTCTTCTCCGAAAGTGTTCTCCACTGAGTATAGCTCTGACTAGTATTCTACCCAGTGATCCATTTGTTTCTCTCGATCTTTTAGGATTATCCCCTCTGTAGATTTTAAAGAGACCATTTTATTTTTTGGTGGACCGACAGCTTGCTTGATGCTCACGTACATTCCTTTTATACTTCCAGTGTCTGCACAAAGTTGAATTTGTGCAGAGAGCTGTAGCCAGAACCTGTTCGCACATTTTCTTGCTGTCTGTTGTACTCTATTTCTAGCCATTTACAGTGCCTGCTATATTTTCTCTGATGGTGATGTTTTATACACTGAGAATGCATGTCTCTTTATCTCCATGACTGGGAACATCTCTTCAGAGTGTGCTTCAAACCAGTCGGCTGACTTTTTTTTTTTACTTCATTACGTCTGCACTGCTATTTGTCAGGTTAATTTGATGACGATTCGGAAAATGATTACATCATTTTAAAGGGGAGGTGGGCATACTGCCAAATAGCGAGTGCGGCGGAATGCTTGTTGTAGATAGTGTCGCGCAAATGACTCCATTTCTCGGTAGCGATTCCAATTTTGGGGCCAGACAGAGTCTCCAAAAGAGCCTCGGTGAAATTGTTGACCTTCACTTGGTTTTGGGTGCCGCTGGTGTCAATGCGTGGTCTTCCTTCTGTTCTGTTTATGTAGACTCACTTTGGCTTATCTTCACATTGCTGGAAAAGAGTGAATGATCGGTGTCGCAGTCAGCACTGTGATAGTCAAGTTGGTGCCAGTCCCTTGATCTGGAGTGCCTCCATAACACCTTGTGCTGTGGTTGGTTTTGTGTCAAAGAAGGTGTTGGTTACGCACAGATTATGACGGCTGCAGAATTTCAAGAGACGTTGTCCATTGTCGTTCCCAGCGCCAAACTGTTCTAGACATAACGGCCAAGATTTGTGGTCGGAGTCAACCCTGGATTTAAACATTCCCCAGAATAAAAAGATGTTGCTTCTCTGGTGTTTCAATGACCACTTTGCTAATGTCGTTTTAAAACTTATCTTTAGATTCCGATGCTGCAGTTAGTGTTGGGGCGTAAACGCTTATAATACTAATTGGGTCTGCCTCTGTCTGGAGTTGGAGCTTCGGTATTTTTTCAGTCCCATCGCTGGTGGTAATATGGATGTTAGGAGCTTGTTTCTGATAGCGAAGACAACTCCATGCTCCCTGGTCTCTCCGCACGGCTTGCCATGCCAGTAGAAAGTTAAGTCACTCTCCCTGATGTTTCCAGATTCGGAGAGTCTGGTCTTTTGCAGGGGACAATGTCTATTCCCAGTCTGATTAGTTCGATGTTTATCACTGCTGGTTTACGGGCATCGA
This sequence comes from Cepaea hortensis, assembly GCA_963921405.1. Lineage (NCBI taxonomy): Eukaryota > Metazoa > Mollusca > Gastropoda > Stylommatophora > Helicidae > Cepaea > Cepaea hortensis. The sequence goes on from OY992882.1 coordinate 114,409,321, forward strand.
CAATTTGTTTTAGATCGTCTGAGATGCAAGAGGTCATGGTTATTACGTTCCATATTCCCAGCTTTAGGACCAGCTTTATTTTTGTTGTTGTTGTTGCGAGGTGTATACGTTGCTGTCCACGTGTCAGGATTTTATCACTAAGCTCCACACACCCTCATGACCAGATGAACCGTGGCGAGAAAGTACCTTATTGGGGCTGCCCAGCTTAGACAGGCGGTAGCTTTCTAGAGAGATACAATGATCTCTCCCACCGTCGATAGCAACCCCTGGCACATTTCTCTACGCCAATCGAGCATTAAGACTTATAATCGGTAACTGCTGCTTCCCGTGTTGTGTCGCCGCTGTTACGCGGTGCTGAAGTGACCTCTCCAGGGCACAAGCCTGGGCAATGGAATAGAATCAGCCGTTGTCAAGTAGCCAGTTCCACACTCCATATAACCAATGTTGACCAAGGGGAAAGCAGTAACCAATGTAACTTGGCATCGGAGCCGTCGCAGGAGTTGCTAGAACTATGTTGTTTACACCATGGAACTGCCATAGGGACTCCATCTCCGGACTTGTCGTCAGGGTTTACTCCCAAAGCCTTGCCCATCTGTCTATACCCGCATACCCGCAAGGCAGCGGATGTATGAGATTTAGTTTCCTCTCTTAGAAGAGGTACCAACCAAGGCTGATAAGTCTCCTCTGCCCGGGAATCAATAAGAAGGGAAGTCTACCGTTCTTCCTTCCTGGCAGTGACCATACTGATCGGATGACCGTAGCCATTGCCTCTATTGAGAGACCCTCTGCCCACCGTCCCTGACTTGAGACCATAACCATCAACTATCTGTCGGCTGCTCCAAAGTCCGATCCATCACCTACTCCTGTGGCTTCACGTTACCTGATTAGGGGGCTAAACGGGTATTCCTCGTTGCGCAGGGGCAATGACATATTAATATATAAGTTTGGATAACGAAGATATAAACAAAAGATTGTACTATTTATTGCCTGACATATTTCGCTGCATATCGTCAGGTGCATACTGCAGAAATCATACAACAAAAACTAAAGCAATAAGATAAATCCTTCAAGCTGAAATATACAATATATCTAAAAAGTACTGGAGAGTTTTGGTCATAGACCATAACTTTAGGAAGGGAAAATCCCAACTGCACCTCCCCGTGGTAGAGAATGGAAACACACCACGGTGTGGCTAACACAGCTCTGGAGACCGAGTATCCACCGGAATAAGTGGACAACTCTGCAGCTGAGCAGAGCAGGGCACTCACTTGCCCTTAAAGTCGGAAATGGCTGTTAAAGGTAGAGGTAAAAGACCACCATGTGAATGTGGAAGGCAAGGGGAAACCACCACACTATCTTCCCAACACTTCATGGCAAAACACATATCAGAGTTAGTGAACGACGTTAATGGCTGTCTTAGGACATCCTCGTCCGGTAGGGACAGTCATGAGCCACAGGTGACACCAGACCGTCATCCAGCTACTGATGGCAAAATCATGAATAAAATAAGTAAATTTAGAGTAGGAACATGGAATGTTAGGACATTAAATGAGCTAGGAAAGTTGAACAATGTTCTAAGAGAGATGGATAGCATGAAAATGAATATTCTAGGCGTTAGTGAGATGAGATGGAGGGGATCGGGCAAAATTATAGCTGACAACCACACAATAATTTATTCTGGAGGGGATACACATGAAAAAGGTGTAGGAATAATACTTGACGAAGAAACAGCCAAGTCACTTAATGCATACTGATGTATTTCAGAGTTATTTTGGTCACAATCAAAGGCAAACCAATAGATATAAATATTATACAAATATATGCACCAACAACAAGCAGTAGTGATGAAGAAATACAACACTTTTACGACGAAATAGAAATGGCGATGGCTCAAATTGGATCACAGGAAATAAAAATAATACTTGGAGATTTTAATGCAAAAGTAGGAAAGGGGGAAATGGAGGATGTAGTGGGGAATTATGGTTTAGGTACAAGAAATGAAAGAGGGGAAAAGCTAATAGAATGGGCAAATATCAATGTTAGTATAATTGGAAACACGTGGTTTAAACACGATAAACGACGACTATACATATGGAAAAGCCCTGATCAGAAAATACGCAACCAAATTGACTACATACTAATTAATAAAAGATTTAGAAATGCTCTAATTAATGTAAAAACAATGCCTGGTGCCGACTGTAATAGTGATCATGTACCACTATGTGGACAAATAAAAGTAAGATTAAAGAGAGGGAAACAAATTGTTAGGAACATGAGACTTAATAAAGAGGCTCTGAAAGTAGATAAAGAAATTCAAGAACAATACATAGTGACTGTGAAAAATAGGTACAATGCAATAGCTAAAATACAGAGTATAAATTAACAATGGGAAATGTTAAGGAACTCCATTCATCAAACTAGCAAAGAAATATTATCGGAGAGAAGTCAAATAGCGAAAAAAAAAATGGATGAATGAAGAAATCTTAATGCTGATGGACAAAAGAAAACAGAGTAAAAACGACAAACAAGAATACGCTAAGATAAATACAGAAATAAAAGATAAATGTTGGAAGGCAAAAGAAAGTTGGTTAAATGAGCAGTGCAAAAAAATTGAATTAAATGCCATTAAAGATACAAGCAATATGCACAGACAAATCAGTGAGCTCACGGGAAGAAAAATAAGAATAAATACAGGGTGTTTGAAATCAATAACAGGAAAGATATTATTGAAGGAAGATGATGTAATGAAGAGGTGGAATGAGTATATAAAAGAATTATATGATGGGGAAAGGGAAGAATTAACAGAAGAAAGAAACTTAGAAGGTCCCCCTATTCTAAAAGAAGAAGTCGCTGACGCTATGAAATATATGAAGAAAGGAAAAACAGCTGGACCAGATGAAATCACAATAGAAGAATTAGAAATATTGGGAGAATTTGGAGTAGGTATATTAACAAAATTGTTAAATGATATTTACAGCAGTGGATATTTACCCAGTGATACGCTGAAATCTGTATTTATAGCTATACCAACAAGACCAGGAGCAATTGAATACGAAGATTTTCGCACAATTAACCTTAAAAACCATATCACTAAGCTTCTACTCAGAATCATAATGAGAAGAACCAGAAAGAAAATAAAAATAGAAATTAGTGAAGAACAGTATGGATTTGTTGAGGAAAAGGGCACAAACAATGCAATATATACATTACGGACACTAATAGAACGGTCAATAGAGAAACAGAACGACTATTTATGCTTCATAGATTATAATAAGGCATTTGATAAAGTAAAACATGATGAGCTGATTAAAATGTTGGAAGATATCAACATTGATGGGAAAGATTTAAGAATAATAAAGAATATTTACTGGAACCAAGTAGCAGCAATTAAAATTGGAAATAAAGAGGCTAGTTACGAACACATAAAGCTAGGAGTACGACAGGGATGTGTCTTGTCACCAAATCTCTTCTCCCTATATAGCGAAGTAATAATGAGAGAGATCAAAGAGATGCCAGGAATACTAGTTGGAGGTTATAATATAAATAATATACGCTATGAAGATGACACAGTATTGGTGGCAGATAAATCAACAGACCTATAACAATTGTTGGACACTGTAGTAACAGAGAGTGCAAGGAAAGGACTCTCCTTGAATATCAAGAAAACAGTAACAATTGTGATGTCAAAGAAAATGGTGACACCAAAATGTGACATAGAAATAGAAGGGAAAATTCTTAACCAAGTGGATAATTTTAGATACCTAGGGGCATTTATAACATCAGATGGAAGATGTACAACAGAGATTAGGAGCAGAATAGGGTAGGCAAAGGCCGCATTTCAGAAAATGAAGAGTATCTTGTGCAACAGGTCACTATCACTGAGTGTAAGAAAGAGAGTACTGAAATGCTATGTAGAACCAGTTTTACTGTATGGCAGGGAATCTTGGAATGTAAATGAACAAATTAAGAAGAAATTAGAAGCAACAGAGATGTGGTTCCTGAGACGAATGTTGAGAATTCCTTGGACTTCCAGAGTAACTAACGACGACTGCCTGAAACAGGCTAATGAAACTAGAACACTATATACAACAATAAGAAAGAGACAAACAGCTTTCTTTGGTCATGTAATGAGAAGAGAGGCATTGGAGAACATCATGACAACTGGAAAGATCGAGGGGAAGAGAGGCAGAGACAGACCAAGAGAAATGATGCTGGATGGATTGAGACGGTGGCACGGAGGAATATCAGCAGCAGAGTTGATCCAAAAATCCAAAGACATAGATCTGTGGAGAGCCATGAACGCCTATGCCAGCTGGCAGGGCACTTGATGATATATATATATATATATATATATATATATATATAGAGAGAGAGAGAGAGAGAGAGAGAGAGAGAGAGAGAGAGAGAGAGAGAGAGATTGTAGTGGTAAAATGTGGCAAAGAAACAATTATCCAAGAACTGTATGCAATATTTAAGCTCTACTGGAACTAAACATCAGTACCACAAGATATGAGGCACGCAAAAATTGTTACCATTTACAAAAACAAAGGTGACAGAAGCGGCTGCAACAACTGTCGCGGCAATTCCCTCCTCAGCATTATAGACAACATTTTCGCTCGAGTAATCCTAAAGTAGATTACATATTCTTACTGAAAGAATCTACCCCGAATCACAGTGCGGATTTAGACCCAACAGGTCCACCATCGATATGATTTTCTCACTTAGGCAGCTCTAGGAGAAGTGCAGAGAACAGAGGAAGCCATTATATATTGCCTTCATCGACCTCACAAAGGCATTTGACATCGTGAGCAGAGACGGCTATTTTAAGATCCTCGACAAGATAGGATGTCCATCCACCCTGCTAAGCCTCGTGAAATCATTTTACGAAAATATGTAAGGGACCATTTTATTCGATTGTTCAACATCCCAGTCATTCAGCATCAGTAGTGAAGTAAAGCAGGGGTGGGTGCTTCCTCCTACACTTTTTGGTATCTTCTTTGCTGGTCTCTTAAGGCAGACATTTGGGACTGCCACTGAAGGCATATACCTCCATACAAGATCTGATGGCAAACTTTTTAACCCATCAAGACCAAAGGCAAAGACCAAAATAAGACCAAGATGCATAAGAGAAGTACTTTTTGCAGACGATGCAGCACTGACTACTCATGCAGCGGTAGATCTCCAAAGGCTCATAGATCATTTTGCAGCCTCCTGCAGAGGTTTTGGGCTCCCCATCAGCCTTTAAAAAAAAACATGTGATAGAACAAGATGTTGGTGTGCCTCCATCAATCAAAATTTCTAATTACGAATTAAAGGTTGTCCATGAGTGCATATAGTTGAGTGCGTTTGAGTCTACAATATCTGATAATCTTTCATTAGAGACAGAAATCGACAGACGCATTAGAAAGGCAGCCACAACATTTTCTAGGCTAGCTAAAAGAGTTTGGGAGAATAATAGACTAACAGAGCGTACAAAAGTTCAAGTATATAAAGCTTGTGTTGTTATCACACTACTCTATGGGTCTGAATCCTGTACTCACGACAGGAAAGAAAGTTGAATTCCTTCCACATGACATGTCTGAGGCATATCCTGGGCATATTGTGAAAAGACAACATAACAAACAAACACGCGCTTGAAAGAGTGGATATTACCGCAGTGCACTCCCTCCTCAAGCAGAGACACCTCCGGTAGTTGGGCCATATATCTCGAATGGAGGATGAACGTATTCCCAAAGATCTCCTATTCGAAGAACTAGCCACAGGGAAGAGGCCAACCGGAAGACCCCAAATGAGATATTGGGATGTTTGTAAACAAGATATGAAAACCCTCGGCATAGTTCTAGACACTTGGGAAAGAGTTGCAACAGACAGATGTTCCTGGAGAAGATATCTACGAAACGGACTGCTGCTCTTTGAGCGTAATCTGATACAACAAATTGAGGACAGGCGGCACAGGCATAAAATGCCGTCACTTATTGCGATACCTGCTTCGTCCTACAGATGCAGAAACTGCGACAGAGATTGTAACTCTCGCATTGGACTATACAATCACCAGCGTTTCTTCCACGTGCCTCCCCAGCGGGACAACTCTATAGTCCTACAGGACTGAAAGAGTCCTACTAGTATCCCAGGTACAGAAATGTTAGATTTGACGTAATTTATTTAACCTCCCCAGTGTGTCCGCGCTATACTAATAGGTAAAGTAAGGCACCCATTGTCAAATCTTGAGACGTGTTGAACATATGGTGCCAGCCCCACATTTCCGATATACTAAACTCTCACGGACGCTACTTCTCAGAATATTTTCTGCTATCCGTTTTATGCGGGAACGAACCGGGAGTCAAGATCAGTTTGTAAAATATCCCCGCATGGGTGGGGATTGGAATACATGACCATCTAACTAGCAGGTGGGTAAACCGGCGCTACCAAGACTTCCTACGGTAGGTGACTACGTAATATAACAATTTCCTAAAATTTGTATTTATTTCTTAATGAAACATTAAACAAAATAACCTTTGCATTCCCAAACGATTAAACCACTTGTGTATATTCATGATGCCATTTTCATGTTTTTTTAACAACTATCCTTTATTTAAAGACAGAAGCCACAACATCATAAGTAACACCTTCTATTGCCTCATTTATTTCTCTGCATTTCACATGTGCGTACTACGGATTTATATATATATAATATGAATGGAACAAATGCAGTCTGCCTTGGCTGAAATACTGAACAAACAGTCACTGATATTGTTCGAATGTGGAGTATTTATCTCTACGGTGATCGCAAATTTAAAACGAAATCTTTCTGTCTGCACAACACTGGTGCAGTAAGCACATAATGAGATGCAGCGAAATATGCCAGACAATAAATTGTACAACCTATTGTTTTTGGATTGTGTTTCTAAATTCGCGAATAGAATACAATGTTTTAAATGTCTGAAATGACCTGAATATATTTACAGCTAGTTTGACAGGTCTCAGTTAATTGTCGCCACTGGCAAAGAAAAATCAAAAACATTGAAGCCACCAACAAAGAACAGTCAAATATATCGACGCCACCAAAAGAGAAAAGCCAAATATATCGACGCCACCTCAAGGGAAAAGCCAAATATATCGACGCCACCAAAAGAGAAAAGCCAAATATATCGACGCCACCAAAAGAGAAAAGCCAAATATATCGACGCCACCACAAGGGAAAAGCCAAATATATCGACGCCACCAAAAGAGAAAAGCCAAATATATCGACGCCACCAAAAGAGAAAAGCCAAATATATCGACGCCACCAAAAGAGAAAAGCCAAATATATCGACGCCACCAGAAGAAAAAAGTCCAATACATCGACGCCACGAGAAGAGAAAAGTCAAATATATCGACGCCACCAGCAAAGTCACATATATCGAGTCCACCAGCAGAGAACTGTTAAATACAATGAATCAGTGGAATAAAACGAGCAATAAGAGGGTAGATTTTCCTAACACAGACACAAGTCCAGAACCTGTATATTTTCAAACACAAACTGATCTGTCGGACATGACACTATCCTACTTTATGACATATGTCTCAACGACAATAAACTTCTTACTTTCTCCGTTGGGAGTCACAGCAAATATATTGAACATAATTGTCTACTGGAGGCAAGGGATCAATGAGAGTGTCAACATCACGTTTATTTCACTGTCTTTATGGAATCTAGCGACTTGCTTTCTGTCGTGCTTATCTGAGATATTTCAGGCTGTCGAAAAATTTGCCCCATTAGCAGCTGTGAACATGTTATCCATTCAGTATGTTTATCTAGGATACACGAAAGGGTTTACTTACACCCTAACCACATTTGTCACCATATATCTTTCATCTGAGAGGTGCGTTTGTATTATCTTTCCTTTCAAAGTCAAACAGATATTTACTACCAGCCGAGTTATTATGGTCAACTTTGTTGTTTTTCTGTTTGGTTTGGCTTGTTTCTGTCCGGCCTGGGCCACCCAGGGAATGCAGTGGGTGTTTGATCCTAGGACTAACAGGACTCGCTTTGATCTGTGGGTATCTGACAACAGAGCTTATGTTGAATTACTCGTTGATGTATTTAGTGGTATCACATTACCTGTACTAGCTCAAATCCTCATTGCAGTTACTACCGGCTTTATGATCCAGGGAATAAAGAAATCAACGAAGTTTCGGCAGAGATATACAAATCAAGAAATATCACGAAGAAGCCTTAGTAGCAAGGAAGAACTGTTTTCAGAACAAATCAGAACAAACAGCTTTAAAAGAACGGTTATGACAAGCAAAGACGTGAGACTTACTAAAGTTGTACTTATGCTGGCAATGATATTTTTTGTTTGCAACATACCTATTTTTATTGCTTCTTTTCTGAGAGTGTTGATTCCAGGAATACATGTTGGCCAGCAGCACTACAAACTACATGCATTGTTGTATAGCTTCGTGTTTGAGTTTGGTGTCATCAATTGTACGGTGACTATTTTTGTCTATTATAATGTCAGCACAAGATACAGAAAAGAGTTTATGATTTTATTTCACAGGTCTGGTTTTATTTAAACACATATTTCGTATTTTACATATTTTTATTAAGAAGCTTATTATATTTTCTTTGAGATAAATATATACATCTTTTCATGCCCGTTTTCGCACCTTCTCTTGACATAAACAATATTATTTTCTTTACGTAACCAAGAATACAGTTGCAAATGTGTGAAAAGGAATTCTGAGTGATATGCAGAAAACAACCAGCGCTTATAAACAATTTCAGAAAACAACCAGCGCTTATAAACATTCTATATCATCAATTGCTTCTTCTTCGTCTAGCATTGGTTCTTTTATGTTTACACCGACTAATGATTTCTGGTATAGTATGTTCCGAAAAGAATGACTTCATTCACGATCAATTATTTTGAAAACTGTCTCTTGCATCGTTATGAAATTTTTCCAGCCGTCTTATATTTAACCCCACCCAAGGAATATGTCTTTGATAGGTCCAAAAGCAACTTAAATCATCGAAAGCGGCAACATTTCTTTGATGTTTTGCTGAATAACTAGTGATTTCTCGCTAACAAATTTATATTTACAGTAATGAAAGCCCCGCCAATTCAGATGACACACAAGGCGTATCCGGATTCGTATGGGAGTGGGTGCAATGAAAGAAGTAGCTTAAAATCGACAGGGTCGGCTGTATTGTACCGGGTTTTTATCCCATATGGCTCAGTTTCTTTCCGCAGTGCGGAAAGCGTCGCACAAAGCGCGAACTCCTTACCTCCAGCTACGACCCTCGGGAGTTTCCGAAAAAATGCACTCGTGAAATGAAGGACGCGGCCCGGAATCGAACATACAACCTTCGGAGCCCGAGTCAGACGGCTTGACCACTTCACCACGGAGAATCCCGAGAGGGGTGCAATGTGTAATATTAGTAAAGACAGAGAATTTATAGAGGCATGGGGTAAATAATTTGTAAATTGACAGGAAAGTAGAAGGAACATATTTCTTACCTTATTTTTCATTTCCTTCTTGTTTCTTCAGCTGCTGGTTAATAATGTGTACACAAGTATTCGTGTTAGCTTTTTATATTGAGTTCGTGAAAGCTTTCAAATAGCTATGCGTTAATGTGCGTATGGAGTGACCAGAAATGATACCGCAATTTAGTCATCATGTTTCCATTTTTAAGGATCTTTTCAGCTGTCTGTGTAGTTTGTTCACACGTACACATGGGTGACAGACCCGCTTTGAGTCTTCGTGAAAGATTGTCTACTCTGCTGTTTACCGCTCAGAGACGGAACATGATTACCTGTTTTGCACTATGAAAATAGTTGTCAGTGTCTCTGTAGTGGGCTTTCTTCTTAACGACCAAGATTTTGGTCCTCTTTTCATTGAAGTTTATAGGTTGATTCGTATGCACGTGTGTTGTCCCCTAATTTGACAACGTGTTTGCTCTCACGTTTCTTGTTATGCCACAATATGTCAGTTTCCACCGCAATATTACTCTTCTGTTGGTATTCAATGCGTTTAGTGTGTGTGTGTGTGTGTGTGTGTGTGTGTGTGTGTGTGTGTGTGTGTGTGTGTTTTCAATACAGTTGTTTGTCACGGCTGAGGGCTTGCGGAATTGAAAATTCATCACAGTGGAATACAAACTGTTGCCATTGACATTATGCTGATGCTGTAATGTTTAAGGCCTGCAATTCTTCTGAATATTTGTAGCAAAATATCCCAGTTGGTGTGCACGTGGGATCTGCTCAGTCCTTAATCTGTGTTGGACGATTCCAGTAGGCTGATGACTGCTCTCGGTTGCATAAAATTCAAAATATCCTTTCTCCAATAATCCTCTGCCTCTTTCAACACATGGTCCTCACATTTTTCCAGTAACTTTTATCAATATTTAATAGCGCGGACTGGATTAGTATCCTGACGTCAGACAATTTGAATATAGTATTGTCACCTGCCACCTGTCCTTTAATTTTAGCCCACACAAGTCCAATAGGGTTAAAATGAGAATGGTACGGCGGAAGTCTCAAGCACCCATGACGATGCTCTTCTATCAACTTGTCGATTTGATATTTCTTGCTTTTTGGCGTCTGTTTTACAAGGGACAACAATTCTAGCTAGAAATACGTTTCTGGAAATGGTATGTTTTCCAATCGGAGTCATATCTTTATTGCTCCCTTTGTGCTCGATGCTGTAGGTATTTTGTCTTCTTGGGCAACAACATTGATATCATGCATTGTCCATAATTGGACACGACGGTCTATCTAGGGATGGAAGCACAGTATTCTCGAGCCAATCTCTAAATACATTACCATTTATCTTATTATGATAATCCATATTGTCTGTATGTTTTGATACGAACACGAGCCCAGCATTCTGTTGTAAGCCATTATGCGTATCACCAGCATGGGCCATGACCAAAAGCTGTCCTATACTACTGGGCACATATCGCTTTATCTGTCCATCCACTGATTGCCATTCCTTATCACTTGTGTGGTGCGCATTGATCCACATTTCATCCAAACACACTATGCCATAATTTTCTTTGCGCATTTCCCTTATTTCACGTAGGTATCTGCTTCTCATGGCTCCTAAATGCAACCGCATTTAGGAGCCATGAGAAGCAGATTCCTACGTGAAAGATTATTTCTACCGCCTTTGTACTTTCAAATAGTGAAGATAATGTCCTTATAATTTTTCACAAAGTTGTTTTGGATAGCTCTATGTTATTGTTCTTTCTGAACCAAACCCTGTTTTCTTACAGTCACTGTTTATTTGGCATCCAGCATTTTTATAAGGTCGTGGGTTCGATTCCGGGCCGCATCCTTCGGTTCACGAGTTAATTTTTTCGGAGACTTCTGTGGGTCGTCGCTAGAGCTGCGGAGTTCGTGCTTTGTGCGATGCTTTCCGCGCTTCTGAAAGAGACCGAGCCAAATGGGATAGAACCCTGTGCAATGAAGTCGACCCTGTCGAATTTTAAGCGACGTTTTTCAAGTATTTTTATAATAGCTCGCCTTATGACATCTTTGTCAAAGTTGTCTACAATAATCTTTCTACCTACCGTTCTGTTATTGCGTGGTGGTTTAATTTCAGATTCTTGCACCCATCGACGAAATTACCTTTTACTCAAACCCAATGCATGCACTGTTCTTTTTTCGGAATTTGTAATAGTATAAAATTGTTTCCTGTGATCAGCTTCTTGACAAAAATATGTGTACAACTTCATAGCGATTCTTTGAAGTGCACAATTTCACATCCAATCCCATTGAAAAATATTCACACATTTCAATGTTAGCGATAAGTGGTAAGATTTTTAAAAAAAAAAAAAAAAAAAAAAAAACATATTAATCAGGTTTCATGAAATAACCCACATTTTGAGACACCTCTGAACAGTCTTAGTTTGAACAACGCGGGGAGTTGGCATAAGGCCAATCCCTTAAAAACACGTACAATATTCAATATTGAGCGCTGATTGTCTGGCTACGCTGTAATACATTTAAAATTATGAATTTCATCCCAGACCCGTAAATGATATACCGCATATAAACAAACTTTGAAATCTGCTGTAAAATCTCCAGAACAAAAATTCTTTTTGTTGGGTGGACATAATGATAAGGTTATATACTAAATCTCATAATTTTCCCTCAGTTGGTTACTGAGATATGGATGTTTATCTTGTGGCAAAAGGAAAAAAAAAAAAAAAACACTATAGTGTAAACAGTATTTGGAGTTCCTCATATGTTCCCTACAAGTTTGAATGCAGTGTTTTCGCGCTAAGCTAGTAATCCCTCATGTCCATTTAAATGATTAATGTTTGCGATCCACTTTCAGGGCCAGTAAAGCCTATTTCAGGATCCCTTGAATGGGAGAGCGGGCTTATGCCTCTGTTCATTATGAAAACCTAAGACCACATTTCTGAATATTTTCAGTTTGCAGGGGCATCCATTTGTATGTAGACGTAAATGTTATTATTTCATTTGGAATGTAAATGAATGAATAAACGTATACATGTTATTTCTTTTGTGAACTTGCGTTCTTTTATATCAGAATTGCATAATTTGATTGATGCCAACACGTCTGTTCATTATAAATACTATGAAAAATTAATTATATATTTTCAGATTTTGGGGGAAAATAGGAGATTTTACGTTTGACTTTGCCCGTCATTTCCGTAGTGAAGGCTGGTTGCACTGGGACTTTCACACCCTCTTCCTCGGTTTTGTCTTTCTCTTACTTACCTCCCCCTTCCAGCATGTCTCTTTCAATGGCCGACTTTTCTATATGTGTTTAAGATTGTGTTGATAATCATAGTCACAGTAACCACCGTATGTCATTGTGAATGTGATAGTGTGAGTCATCACTGTCACGGTAACCGTAGTATATCAGTGAGAATGTGATAATTTGGGTTACCATTGTCATAGTAACCGCAATAAAACAATGTAGATGTGAGTTATCATTGACATAGTAACGGCAGTTTGTGAAGTTTGCTTGTGATAGTGTTGATCTGAAGGATGTCAAGGACTAAGTAGATAATACACCTGATAAATGAACAAGTTATGGAAAATATTGTAGAACACAACAGATTTAATTTTATGCAAAACATCTATGCTGTAAGGCATCAATTCATACTAACGCTCTATCTAGATCAATAAGCAGCTGTTAGAATAGATGGCAAGACATCAGATTGGTGTGACATCAGGCAAGGAGTCCGTATTTGTTTAACCAGTTCGCCGAAAATGTAATGAGAAATGTCAGAGATGATTTTACCGAAGAGAAATATAATGCCCTAAATAGCGGTGTTCATGATATACCAGAGATTCCATATGCTGATGATACAGTATTGCTATCCACATCACAGAATGGTATAGACAACCTAATAACCTCAACCTAAAAGAATAGTGAAAATCACAACTTATATCTTGACATAGCAAAAACAAAGATAATGCATACATATAAAGCTAATATGGATAAAGAAATATATGTTAAGGAGGAAATATTGGAGGTGGTGTAAAATTTCGAATATCTTGGGTCATTGATTATCAACAATGATGACACAATAAAAGAAATTAAGAGTCGAATATCTATTGCTCTTCAAAGACTAAAACAACTGAATAAACTGTGGAGTTGAACTAATAGAACTACAAAAATTAGATGTTAAGAGCATGCATCTTTCTCATTGCAACATACGCCTGGGGGACCTGGACACTTACAAAGCAAGCTGAGCAGGGCATAAATGTCTTTGAATATAAATGTTATAGACAAGTTCTAAGATTATCTTGGATAAACAATACAACAAATGCATCCATACTTTAAGAGCTGAATACCGAAGAAGGATGTCTACTAAAGACGATTAAAAAAAACTGAAATGTTTTGGTCAGTTAAAACGTCATGAAAGTTTGGAGAGAACAATAATGGAGGGTTATATGCCTGGGTAGAGAGGAAGAAGAAGGCGAAAGAGAAGATGGGTGCAGGATGTGGCTGATGGCCTCCAGATGGATATCAGACGCGGGGCATCTTGCTTATGATCGAGAAGTTTTCCGGAAGATTGTTATGGGAGCGATGTTCTGCAAAGAACATGCAACTAAATTAATATTGTAAGGCACGAACAAATATAAAGATGATACTAGACGACAAAATACTCAGTCTTAGAGGGAGAGGAATAATAATGGTGGTTGTGACGGTAGTTATGATGATGATGGTGTTGGTGGAGCTGAAGTCGATGATAGTGATGATTGTAGTAATGATGATGATGACGGTGGTACTGGAAGTGATGATGGAGGTGGTAATAATCATTGTTTGAATGATGGTGGTTTTTGTGATGGTGATTGTGGTTTTTGAGATGATGATAGTGATGATTGTAGTAATGATGCTGGTGATGGTGGTGATGATTATCGTGGTGATGATGTTGGTAGTGGTGATGTTGATAGTGGTAATGGTGAATATGATGATAATGGTTTAGTGATGATAACGATTGTGATGGTAGTGGTGATTATGTTAATGTTGGCGGTGATGGTTGTGGGAAAATGATGATGATGATGATGATGATGATGATGATGATGATGATGATGATGATGATGATGATGATGATGATGATGATGGTGGTGATTATGATAATGGTGGTGATGTTGGTTGTAGGAAAATGATGATGATGGTGGTGGTGGTGGTGGTGGTGGTGAAGATGATGATGCCGACGATAGTCATGATTTTAATAATGGTGATGATCGTTGTGGTGGTGATGGTGATGATGGTGATTATGATGATGAAGATGTTTGTGATGATGATGATAATGATGACAGTAATGGTGACCGTAGTAATGTTTATGATAGTGGTAATCATGATCGTGATGGTGGTGATCATGAAGGTAGTGGTGCTGTTTTTTGGTGTTAATAATAGTAGTTGTAGTGTTGATGGCGGTGATAGTAGTGATGGTTATGATTGCGTTGGTGAGATATTGAGGGTTGTGGTGATAGTAGTGCTGTGATGATGATGATGGTGGTGGTGTTAGTTGTGGTGATGGTGATGAAGATAGTTGTAGCAGTGGCGATGATAACGATGGTGATGACATTGAATCATGAAACGTGGTTGCGATAATAACCTAAAACATACGTGTCCATTACCTTACTACTACAAGCTGAGGTATTTTATGAATAAACATACATTTGAAGTTTTCTGTATTGTTGATACTATCTGTATCAAAAACAGGTTTGACTGATCTCGGGTTGATTCCGACAAGAAAGGAACAAAAAATATAGCTGGCAAGCTACACATCAGGAAAATACATACAAATCAAACGAGCGTTTCGATCAAAATATTCATCAGTTTTACCACAATCACGAATACGTAATCCACATGTCTAAACAAAATAACATAATAAATTAACATTCCCGTAGAAGAACACCCTACTGGTATGTGAAATGTTTAGATTATCTCACTTAGTGGGCCTGTGTGCAGGATGGATTAGATAGCCTGGCTTTACTTCCCGCAGCCGAATGAACGAACGAATTTTTCGCCTTTTCCGCAGTGAAGGCTGCTTATCCTGAGACTTTCACACCTTCTGCTCTGCCTCTGTTTTTCTTCCTCTTGCAGACCTTCCCCCTTCCAGGATGTCTCTGTCAATGGCCGACGTTCTTTATATGGAAACAGATTATGTATGCTATCATTGTCAAGGTAAACGCAGTATGTCATTGTGAATGTGATAATGTTGTTAATACTAGGCATAGTAAACGCAGTAAGTCAATATGAATGTGATTATGTGGGTCATCATTTTCATAGTAACCACAGTAAGTCAGTTTCAATGATATAGTGTGCGTCATCATTATCATAGTGAGTGACACCTTGCAGTCTTGACAGACCAAAGTATGTGAGCTGGAATGTAGCCAATGTTCCATCACAATGCCAGGGCAGAGCTTCAGAGAAACATGTGGTGCCCAAACGATATGTTCCCTCTCTCGGCCTAATCTTGTGTATTCCAGAGGAATGGGTAACCAATACGTCTGGCACAAGGTAGGCTGCAGACGCTGGCGACACAGCGTCAAACCTCCGAGACCTCGTCACCACGAGCAGATAGCGAGTGATGGCCAGACCCTAGAACCCAAGGGACCCGGCTTAGAGGCGTTCAGCCAAGTCTCACAGGGCGCGTACTTCTGTCAATCACAAGTGTCCGGACCTGTGTAAAGCGTGCACTGTCGTCAGAATCCCCGCCTGACTTTAGCGGATCCCACAACCAGCGGGAGTAGGCCCGCCAAAGATACCGCAGGCGATATTGCATGTCCATTGCGAGTAAATCTCCCATCACTTCCACTGTGCGGATCTCGCGACCGGCGTGATTAGGCCCGCCGGAGATATTGTTCGTCTGCTGCGGACAAATCTCTACCGAAACTGAATAAGTAAAGAAACGATAAAAGTAGTGGTATTTCAATTGCGCTTGCGCTCCCACCTATGCTACACCCTTCATGTGTCTTCACAAAGCCGGACTAGAGTGTGAATGTGATAATGTGGATTGCCATTGTCATAGTAACCCCAGTAAATCAATGTATAAGGGTCGTTCATTTGAAACCCGTTCCAATGGCTTTATTACAAAAGCATGAAAGAAACCTTAACAGATGTGGTAAACTTAAGCAAAGCATTCATTTTGAATGAATTGTGCACCATGGGTTGGTCAGAAGATGTCGCCGTAGGCATTCAGGCAAGCATCCCATTGCTTAGGTATGCAGCGAATGCCGTCCGCAAACAAAAAAGATTGTGGTTGCTCACTGAACCAAGTGTTTACCGCGTTCATTACATCTGCATCTGTGTGAAATCGTTGCAGTTTTTTACGAACGACCTTTCGAATTGTCCCAATTGACACATCAAATTCTTTACTCTAGCGAACGTATGCATCGACAACGGTTCATCTGTACTGCTGCATAAAGTTTGGCAATGTTTTTTTTTTCTTTCTGTTGCAACAATATGCGCTTGACCCGGCCGTCAAAGATTTGTCGTGAACTGACGTCCTTTCCGAAACATTCATGCCCAGTCTATCACTGTTGTCTTCGACACACATTTGTTACCGTAGGCTGCCTGCATTCTTCGATGAATGGCCACAGGTCGACATCCTTCAAATGAAAGAAACTGAATCACCGCTCTTTAAGCTTCTTTGGGCGGATTTTGGATCAACCCGAGTGTTTTTTTCAACAGTCAGAAACAGAACCTATGCATCATGGGACGATAAGCGTGTGCTCTTTTATTCATTGGTCAGTACTTATCACATGACTATGACATGATTATGTTCAATGTACGCAATTACGCGCGGTACAGCACAAACGGATTTCAAATGAACGCTCCTAATAGATGTGATAGTATTGGTTATCATTGGCATAGTAACCGAAGTATGTCAGTTTGAATGTGATAGTGTGTGTGATCATTGTGATAGTAACATCATTGTCATAGTAACATCATTGTCATATGCAACTAATTTAGCTCATTTTATGAAGGTGGGTGAACTCAAGGATCGTGATGATGAGACTAAACAATCCCACCACTGCTGGGGGTTGAACTAGGACTACGGTTTTGAAAAGCAAGCAGTCTAGCCACTATGCCACCTTGGCTGTTCCATCAATGCCATGTTGACTGCCAGCTGGCGCAGACGTTCATGCATCTTTACATATCCCCTGTGTTATCTATTCATACAATTCAATGCCGCTGTCACAGTCCACCCGGCAGCATTTCTCTTGGTCTGCCTCCTAATTCTTCTTCCTTTGAACTTTCTGTAATTGGGATATTTACAACTGTCTCTCCCCATACATTATTATTACGTGCTATACCGATGCACGTGGACGGTAATGTCTCGTCATCTCACACGATCACCAGCGTCGTGGATCAACTCCCTGTTCTTATCTCGACGATCCCACGTGGTAAATCCATCCAGATATTTATTTCCCCGCCTTCCCCTTGTTCTTTCCCCCTCAATTTTGATAATTGTCATCAAATTCTCCAGTTAATTTCTTCATTCAACGTGCCCCCAAAAAATTTGACTGTCTACTTTAATTTCTCTAATAAAGTTTTTCACCTGCTTCTTGAAGGACTTGCTCTTTTTCTTTTCGTCTACTATTGTATTCTTTGCATTGTTCTCAGAAACCACATTTCTCTTCTCATTACATCACCGAATAACACCCTCGACTTATGATATTTGTATGTGCTATTCTACTTTCATTAGCGTCTTGAAATCAGTCGGTGTAACTTACTACGGAAGTCCACTGTATTTGCAAAAATTACTCTCAAATGCACATCTCTATCCCCTCTGGATGGATTGGACTCCTCACAACTTTAACGATGAGTGAATGTATGCAGACTATAATTATGTGCACCTACACGCTTGGGATCTGCGATATCGTATTTGTTAGACACGTATCTACCGCCTCGGTGGCCATTAATTCGTTTTCTCATTGAGGAAGATTTGTCAAATTTACCCAAAATCTCAGGTCGACGCATTTTAACGTGGATACAAGGAAATGTGTTGGGAAGGAAAGGACCTCGAGGGATGAGTGATCTATTGTATTATGGAGCGAACACCATAAGCCCAATACCGCTCAAGACATTTAAAATGTTCTTTACATTTTTAGTTACTGCTTGAAAGCTACTACGACAAAACCGGCTCTGTGACGATGGGGTTAAGAACACAATTCGTAATCCCGTATACCACGTTTGAAACATAGCTGCAGCGATTTGGAAGTATACCGCCTTGCGTTGGTTTCTATACAATGGTATGAATGCCTGTTGTTCAGAAAACAATGGCAAATTACTGAACGTAAAACTTGCTCAGGAATCGCAATCAGTAAAATAAAATGGAGTTGACTGCAATATCATGTATAGGATATGCTACTAGCTTAACTGAAGTTCCGACATAGGCTTCTCAAGATGTATCAAGAGAACAATTCGGTAGACAGTTCTTCCTCCCCTTCTTCTTTGTTCAGCCTCAGATGTCAATATGAATAAATGCAAATCAATAGCAGATGCTAACGTAAGCTTGTTGGTATCCCCATAGAGTTTGTCCTCACATGAAGCGGATGTGGGCCAAAATACATTTCTCTGTTCTACAACAAGTATTTAGATATTAGTTTACCTTTACCTTTACAGTTACATTTATCGGTATCTCCTATCTTTAGTTTATTAATTTTAACAGTTCCACAGTTACATTCATCAATATCTCCTATAGCATCTCATCTCATCTCATCTCATCATGTTCCTCTTGTACCATTCGGTGTTGAGGTGAAATATAAACATCGTGAGAGTGCCCGATTATGGGCTTCATGTATCGATATTCCCATGGACTCTGCTATTCCCTCCGTCCAACGTTTACGTGGTCAGCCTCTTCCTCAGTTTCCATCTGGTCTGTACATCGTTGCTTGTTGTGGTATGCTGTTAATTGGTAACCTACTTGCATGGCCAAACCATTTGACTTGCTGCTTTCTAATAACATCTAGTGCTGCTATAACCCCCACTTTAGTCCTGATTTCTTCATTTCTGAACTTATCTCTTCTTGATACGTTGAGTATTCTTCTCAGGAATCTAATTTCTGTTGTTGAGATTTTTCTTTTCCCTTTTTCTGTCACTGTCCATGTTTTGCATTGGTAGCATAGAGTTGGTAGGAAGATTGTGTTGTAAAGTGCTTTCTTAGTAGTTATCGATACATGTATCTCCTATCTTTAGTTTATTAATTTCACTAGTTCCTCAGTTACATTAATCAGTATCTCCTACCCTAATTTATTCATTTTACAAGTTCCACAATTACATTCTTCAGCATCTCTTATAGTTAGTTTATTACCTTTACCAGTTTCACAGTTACATCCACCAGTATCTCACATCTTTACCTTATTAATTTTACCAGTTCCACAGTCACATTCGCCAGTATCTCATATCTTTTCATTTTGTTTAATTTTATCAGCTCCACAGTCACATTCATCAGTATCTTCTATCTTTAATTTATTAATTTTACCAGTACCGCGGTTACATTCAATGGTATCTACTATCTTTAGATGATTAATGCTACCAGTTCAACAGTTTCATTCAACAAGATCTGATATCATTAGTTTATTAATTTTACCAGTTCCACAGTTACATTCATCATCATCTCCTATCTTTTTTAAAATTAATTTTACCAGTTCCACATTTATCAGTATCTCCTATCTTTAGTTTATTAAACATGTGTTACTTCAGACTATTGTCTCCTGCCTAACGACTTGTTCTTGTCGGTTGAGTTGGCAATGTGAATCATCTTTCTGGTGACCTCGATCCTCTGATTTCCTCTTAGTTCGATAAATGTTTCTCGTGGTCTCACTATACTTATGTCTATATCAGGATGAGGTAGATTTCCACCTTAATTAGGTCTTCTACATCGATTATTTCAAGTAATTATTGCGACCAGTTTCAAAATAGCTCAGATGTAATAATCAATACCATTATCTTTTTCTTCTTTGTACAAGTGAAATAATTATCAAAAGGAAGCGATTGTTAACATACTTTTCACATCGGATTTTGAGTTCTCTGATTACTAGCAATTTTAAATATCATTTGTTGAGTAAATTGATACATGTTCATATATACAAATATCCTAAAATTTTAACATGTATCGTCGCCTATGGTTATGTTAAACAAGTCATTACAATATTTACAATATTGATTTTCACACATGGTAGTGTACCTGTATTGCATATATGTTCATATATTAACATAGACGGAGAAGTGCGTGATTTTAAATAATTATCATCAATTAATAATGTTTACACGTTCTTCGTGTATTCTGTTAATTAAATTAACAGGTAGTGTATTCCACTCATAAGAGTAGAAGAAAGAAGTAGAGATTAGAGGACACACAAGTCTAAATACAACTTGAAAACTATAGTTACCATGCAGGGATTCGAACCTGTCACCTCTGAATAATGACAGCGTCTCGCTACAAGAATGTGATTATAGTAAAGAAATTGGCTCATGAGGCACTATTTGCATGCCGTTCGTCTTCCCAATGGTAAATTCGGTAGGCACTCATAGTGGTGATATATCGGATGATTGAAGGTGTGGGACCATACTGTCAACCATATTATCTGCGGTGTGATGACGCTCTTAGATTTGGGGAGTCTCCTTGACTACGTGGTTACGCTGCATGCCTCGCGTTCAGAAGGATGTGGGTTCGATTCCGGGCTACGTAGTTTAGTTCACGAGTGCACTTTTTTAAGAAACTCTTGTGGGTCGTCGCTGGAGCTACGGAGTTCGTGTTTTGTGCCATGCTTTCGGCAGGTCGTCCTGCGGAAAGAGACCCAGCCATATGGGATAAATAAAACCAGGGGCAATGAAGTCAATCCTCTTTTCTTTTTTCTTTTTTCTTTTTACCAGAGTTGAATACATTTCATAACGCTTATTTACAGGGTAATCAGGTACAACAGGAGAACGACACCTGAAAATCGTGACATGGCCTGAGCCAGAGCGTCGAGAGAAAATAGAGGCGGAAACTTTCGTTGATGGAGAACCGCTTCTGACATCTGCAAGCCTCCTGTTGTGCTTGCTCCTCGTTGAAATGCATGCAACTGTCATTTATCTTCAAGGGAAAGATATGGAATAATTGGAGACAGAATAAAGATCTGAGGCCACCAGGCGTGTCTCCAGATCGGGTAGCCATGTCTTCGAAGCCCACCATGACGACTATGTTTTTAAATAAATTGACCTGAGCTCCCGGGTCGACGAAGTCGAAAATTCGTACCAGGAAATGTCTTAATAAGTAGGAAAGACCGTTGTGATATTAACCATACAACCAAGGAGTGCCTAGGGGTTAATACAAATACGGTATTAGCACCATATACCTTTCAGTCATCAATGCGTGTGAAGAGATCCCTTACTTTGTTCTGATTTAGCAAATTAATCATTGAGCCATCGCTTGTAATCTCACACCATCAAAACTGAGTGCATGTTGTCATCATATCATATTATCGATTTACCTTAATTGTTCTATATTAATCTGCACTATATTTGACCGTTCTCAGTTACATGGTCGCACGCAGAACTTTGCAGACAATGACAATGGATGCATGTAATGGAACAATATACATAGCAGCTATTGCAGCTGGTACAACCAAATTTCCTAAAACTGAACAGTTTCTAACAGAACCTAGTATATCAGACATGGTACTGCTGTACTTCATCAAATATGTCTCAACCGTAGTGAACCTTGTACTCTTTCCATTGGGAGCTGTAACCAACATCATGAATATCGTGGTGTACTGGAGGCAAGGAATCAAGGAGAGTGTGAATGTTACATTTATTTCACTGTCACTATGGAATGTCATCAGTTGTTTTCTGTCCTGTTTATCTGAGGGTTGTCAGATTGTGGACAAATTTGCTCCATTGCCAACTGTGAACATCCTATCACTTCAGTATATTTTTCTCGGACACTCTCAAGGAGTTGCATATTTCTTGATCATATATATCACGGTCTATCTCTCCATGGAGCGTTGCATTTGTATTCTATTACCTTTCGAGATCAAAGACATCTTTACTGCCCCTCGTGTTGTTCTTGTTAACTTCGTTATGGTCATTATTGGCGTGGCTTGTTATTGTCCAATCTGGGCCACGCAAGGGGTACAGTGGTTGTCTGATCCTCTGACCAACACAACTCGCCTGGACCTATGGCTGTCTCCCAATAGGCGAGACGTTGAATCGTTCACCGTTAGAATCAATGGAATTGTATTTCCCGCATTCGCTCAGATCCTTATCGCATTTACTACGGTGTTAATGCTTCAGGGCATTCACAGGTCAGCAAAGTTCAGACACATATATGCACATCAGGAAGAATCAGGACTGAGATTTACTCAACATAAAGAATCTGACGTCGTAACAAGTAGATCAAACGCGAATAAACGAAGGAAGACAATGACAAACAAAGATATAAAACTCACCAAGGTTGTAATTTTGTTATCCGTCGTTTATTCTGTTTGTAATTTACCTATTTTGATAATTTCTTTTCTTAGAGTGTTGATTCCGGAAATTGATGATGGAAAACAACGCTACAACATATATTCATTATTATACACCTTTATTTTCGAGTTTAGGGTGGTCAACTGTATAATGGATATTTGTATCTATTACAACGTCAGCAGCAGGTATAGATACGAGTTTGTAATTTTGTTTATACCAAAGTGTGTCTTAATAAAACCTAAACAGCACCCATAATATTAGAACAAGATTTTTCTTTTAATTGTTTGGTTAAAATGTTGTGTACACAATACGACAATGTTTCATAACCCAGTAAACAGGTGTTTATTGGATGATTTAATTGGTAAATACAAGCGATATATGTGAAAACGAATAACTGAGAATGTTGAAAGCATGTTCAGAGAACAACTAGCTATTCTACATATACACAATAAAAAGAATTTGAAACAACAACATCTAGCCTTAGTGTCAGAATCTCCATCGCCATCGCCTGTAAGGGACGGACATGCACGACGATGACCCCGACGGAAAGCTACCACGCAGTTGATGACCAGTGATCAGCGTGACGCACGAAGCGCATGGAGACGAAAAGCCAAGGGCTGACTAGAAACATTGGCGGTAGCTCAGACTGCTGCAGGACTCGAGACAGGACGGACATGAGAGAAAGTGGCGCGAGTGTTCATGTATTATTCCATGCTCAATGTGAGAAAGCCTGTATGCTTAGTAGATGCTGTTTGGGACTGAGTGAGTGCTTTGTTCTATGAACTTGTATATTGCATAATTGTAATTGTAATGGCATTGTCGATAATTGTGAGCGCAGTATTATATGAATGCCATTGAGTAGAGTTGATTATGTAATAAAAGTGTTTCAGTTATGGTGTCGCGTGTTTGAGTACAATCATTCTGTATGTATGATTGTTCCACTCCTGTTAGTGAACACGAGCCATTGTTACTAGAAAGTAAGACCCTGACACTTAGAATGGAGGTGGAGACGTGCACTGCAGCTCTCCGCTGGATGGAGAATATGATACCCACACACATCGTGATTGTAAACGACTCAGAAAGCATGGTGAGGACAGGTATGCTTCGTGCAGAGTGGCTTGCCTCGCTTTTAAGGACACGGGTGGTGTGACATAATGGATCAGGCATCCACATTCCCAGTCCAACACATCCATAATAATACTTTTAATTTGGAACGGAGACCGTCCAGATAGTAGGGTTATTAATAGAATCGAACATTCCAGATCACGGTGGGGTAGGGCAGTGGCGCCCACCCACAATTTGATTCGCTAATACGTGACAGCCCACACTAACCACTAGGCCAAATTTCAAATATCTGGTAGTTTGAGCTCGGTTTCCAGCAGGGCAGGATGCATTGTGATGTGGTGATCGTAACGCCCTAAATATATAATGAATATTGTTCTCTGGAATAACAGGTACCACTTTAAAACATACCTAAATGTTGTGGTTATGCCTAGTGAACGAAAGAGAAGAATATAAGGGTGGTTGTTTTTTTGTTTTTTTTGAAGAAAATGTGAAAGTGAAAACAGAACTTCCTTGTGCAAGTATTCTGAATACTGCTTCTTCAACCTGTCAGGTCTTCAACGCTGTGTAATACTCCAAGTGCATATCATTCCCCTATTGTGACTGGTTGCGTATGCTTGATGATTGTAAATTACACTCAATGCAAATTCGCAAACCCTTTGTGCATTCTAAATGCCTATCATGACTCATTCTTAACCAAACTGTTCACTGCTTTTTCGAGTTGACATTTGGCAGTTTTGGATCAGAATGTGTGATGTAACATGTACAAGTTCCTTTGTAAATGCTGAGAATGTTGGAGTGAGTGAGCTGGTGATTTTGATAAGTAACCTCTCACATTGGTGGAAAGATAGATGTTTCATATCCATATGTAGGCAGGACGTGTATGGCACGCCAGAATTGCAAAGTTCCTGTGATGCCTGGTGGCTGGATTACGCTCAGGAGAATTAATATAATTTCTCTCTGAAGTATTACACTGATACCTCTACTGTTGGTAGGTTCATATAAACTACTTCCTAACAGGACAATATGTGTTTGAACCCGTGTCTTAGTTGGCTGAATATAATGTATGGCTCATGCAAATTTACAAGGAAAAAACATGTTTTCCCCATATGTGCTTTGGTGCATATGTGAACAATTGCTTATGCAATTTGGCTTCTTTTACCTACTGTAGTAGATATGGACATTACTCAGTGGGGAAAGAGCACATGATGATGATGATGTACTTGTGAGCCAAGTCTGGTCTGAGTGGGGTGAGGTCTGGCATTGCTGTGTGAGTGTGTATGGAATAGGACATTCATGCACCAACATAACAACCATTGAAATTGATGTTTGGTCTGCTAATTGGGTAAATGCCATTAGTTTAATATATATTGCATATTGCAGTTGTAAATGCCTATTTTCCATCTGCCTCACCATGCCTGCTCATGTTGCTAATTCACAATGCCTGTCTCATGTTGCTATTTCACAATGCTTGCTCATGCTGCTTGCCTTATAGTGCTTGCTTTACTGTGTCTGTTCCTCATTGTATCCAGGGCTACTGTGGTTTAAACATTGTAAGAACTTAGACATATAAAATGCTTGTAATTGTATTAAGCTACCTTGTCTCAGAATATAGGCTTGTGGCTACCACAAACAGGGGTGAATAATGGAAACATATCACCCACAGTCCATCAGAGTGGAATACACTCCATCATCAACCAGGAGAGGTGTGTTTGGTCAACACCCTCTCTCACCTCCCCATTTCCATCTGTGTCTGTTGATGTTTGATAACATTGTCTTGAACAAATGTAAAGAAATGCTGTACCATTTTATATATCAACAGAGAACAAAGGATGGTGGAGGGGCTTCATATTTCCTCTGGGACAACTAAACATGAGTCCCAGAACTAACTCCCTATAAGTGCAATCCAGGGATAATCACAGAAAAGCTCAGGCTGATTTGCCAGCCTTTATCTTCATGACATACCTTGGCCCAAGTCAACTGAAATTTACTGTTTTTGAACAGGAAGCAGGTTTGGTCGACATTGGTGAACCTGTCTTGGTGCACAGTAAACCATGCTTTAATAAAGAAGACCCCTGTCTACAGTTTGTCTTGGTCAGGCTCATGGAAAGTTAAACCTGTGCCCCAAATGGAACACCTAGTCATTCTCCTAGAATCCGAAATACAGGAATTTCTCGGAGGGATTTTACCTCAGCTCTCTAACCGCTGAATGTCAATGGGAGAAAAACGGTTCTGAAGAATTCCATTATCAGGATTAATGTAATCATTATGGTGATCAGTGTTGTGATTATTATATCAGTATCATCTGAGAACTGAGAACAAGTCTCTTATTGTTAACCCCATTCATAGAAACCTGGTGAAGTAACTCTTGCAGTGGATTGTTCATCTGAGACTTAACTTAGAGAATACCCAGCATGGTGCTCACACATTGATTGTTGGGGAGACTTGAAAAGTAGGTGAAGTTGGACTCGCTAGGTGAGATGCTGCAAAATTCATTGGATTTTGTTCATATCTCTGGGTCTCTTCAGCAAGTCATGATCTACATGTACCGAGTATACATCTCCCAATGTCAGGAGAGTGATATCCTCAACCAATTGAAGTACCCAGTGTCAGCTTCACAGGCAGTCTGGTCGACAGTGAGATTCAGTACCATATCATCACCCCAAATTCTGTTCTCAAGAGGAAGTATCTTGCATGGGACTTATCACAGGAAGTCTGCTACCTGGAGCTTTCCCAACATCAATTGCTGATGATAACAGGATGCAAATGACCCAGAACAGTGGTTCCTTCCTTGAGTTTTCCCATAACCAGGATTATATATTTTCTCCAATGAAGTGATGATGAATACATGAATCAGTGGTGTAGGAGGAGATTAGAGAGGAGGAGGAGAGTATATTGATCTATTGGTGGATTATTTAAGAATTGTTGTATCATGTTTATCTGCATGCATGTTCTGAATATTTGTACATTATGTATGTACTTTTTGAAGTGTAGATATGACAAAATGATGAACTATTGGTCTTCACTCGACCCACCAACAGCTCAATAAAGAGTATTAATGAACCAGTGTTTTAAGTACATGTCCCATGTGAATGTCTTGTACAGTTGCTGTCAAGTATTGTACCTGGTGAATGTCTTATGTTACTGTGGTTGGTTACAAATATTGTGAAAAGTCCTGTATAGATGTTGTCAAGTATCTCTCATGATGTATGTCTTGTGCAATGGTTGGTGTAAACATTTCCATGTGAATTTATGTCCTACTTTTGTCAAGAACCTGTCATGTTGATGTCTTGTTCAATAGATGTTAAGTACAGTATTGTTAAAGTTTGTCTGCTAATATTGAATCCTAAAGTCCTAAGGTATAATTGGACAACTGATATAGGTCACTTTTGACACAAATAAAATAAGGGAAGATCTAATGTGACGGACGAATAGCACACTGACAACACTATGATGAGTTAATTGGATCCTCAGTTGTACAGGGGCGAATAGTCCAGATCTTCTTTTGGCCTTTGAGGGAACCTTTTTCTTCTTTTATAAATTTCTGTGTAGATACTTGGGAATCTCACAGTGGGGGTTCAGAGCCAAGGGAAAAATGGTTCTCCAAAAGGGCTACGCGGGAATGATTATCTATCTCATTTGAGAGACCTCTAGACAAAAACGTGCAAAATCATATCCTTTATCTTGTCAATCTATTATTCAAGATATATTTCCAGAGAACACTACTAATTAGGTCCTCTGTTAACTCCTAATATGTCACAGGTGGCAAGCATCGCCTGGAACTTTTCTCCGAGGCATGCTGGTGTGCTGGGGAATGAACAGGTGGACAGATTGGCTGACTCTGCAAAACTTGATGAAATATTGATGCATGACAAGGCGGACGTGGTTGCGGCGTTGTGGGAGCACGTGCACACCTGCGAGGAGCAAATGGATCACCATGATCTGGCAATAATGAGGCAGCGAGAAGGGACGAGGGGTTTTGGCCGATGCTCGACGCTTAGAGGAAATGCGAGACGGACATATAATCAGATTGCTACTGGCACTATTGGTGTTGGAACTCTTTGCTGGCTGCTGAGGATTGGGTCGGAGCGCTTATAGGAATGCCACGAATGCTCTGATGTCGGTTCATAAATCAATCAATCAATGAAACAATAAAAAGATTAATTTGACAGCAGGCCAGTGTCAAACGTCACAATTAAAACTATAAGATTGTCAGCTGGCCGTTATCAAATGCCATAATTATAAAGATAACATTGACCGCAATCTAGTGTCAAAAGTCAGAATCAACAAGACAACATTGACATCATTTTAGTATATCGTTTCTGTAACAAATTTGTGGTTTTCACTTCGTCCTAACTTGTTTGGTCAAACACAAATTTTAAGACAAATTCTACAGAGATGTAAACTATATCAAGATGGCTTGCTTAGAAATATTCATATCGATATCTGAAGGAGAAGTCCAAGATCTGCTTCCTGAAGGGGTATCTCAATTGCTGGTTCACCCATGGCATTTCTTAAATTTTCCTCAGAAACCACGCTGTTGCTATGAGATGTTTCTCACAATGTCAGTTATTGTCCAGGTGTCATATATAGGAAGCATAAAACAACATAACTTCCTTGTTGTCGTGGCATTTGATATAAAATTATTGATTAGTATTTCTGTACATTGTAAATAGCTACATTTCTTATAATCATAATCATAATTATCATCATATGCTCCTTCAACTGGCGTTGGCGGTTATGCATTCCCCCAAATCTCTTTCTTTGGTAATCTTGATCGATGTGAAGCATAAATAACGTTATATTATGTTATAATTCGTCTTAGGAACCACATCAATGTTGCTTCCAGGTTCCTCCTAATTTGTTCATTTACATTCCAAGATTCACTACCACACCGCAAAACATGTTCTTATGTAGCGTTTCAGCATTCTCTTGCTTACATTCAATGACAGTAACGTATAGCATAAGATACTCTTCGTTTTCTGAAATGCAGCTTTTTGCTAGCCCTATTCAGTTCTTAATTTCCGTGCATTTTCCATCTGATGTTATAATCGCCCTTGGTTCATAATTTTCTCTTCTATTTCCATTTCACATTTTGGTGTCACCTTTTTTCTTTGATATCACAATTGTTACTGTTTTCATGATATTCCAGGAGAGTACTTCTTTCCACTCCCTGTTACCACAGTGTCCAACAATTGTAGATCTTTTACATTATCCGCCACCAATACTGTGTCATCTGCATAGCGCAGATTGTTTATATTATATCCTCCGATTAGTATTCCTCTCTTCTCTTTGATCTCTCTCATTATTACTTCTTTAGAGAGAGAGAGAGAGAGAGAGAGAGAGAGAGAGAGAGAGAGAGAGAGAGAGAGAGAGAGAGAGAGAGAGAGAGAGAGAGAGAGAGAGAGAGAGAGAGAGAGAGAGAGAGACATCTGGTGACGAAACAAAACCCTGCCGACCAAAACACTGCCGACCTCCCAGCTTTAATGCATATATGCCGAATACTTGGCGGTGCTCACCATATCTGACATCCCACATTATGCCAAAGGCTTCAGGTGGATGAGAATGTAAAAGCCCTATCCTAGTGAGATGAAATGAACCCTAAAGACTAAATTGTGTGGGCATGGTAGACCAGGCCTTAAATCTTGGTCGGCAACTGGTCTAGGATCCAAGGTCTGACAGGCAGACAGTAAGAGGATTGCTTTGCTGATCCGGCAGTTTCTGCAGTTTATGTTTTTCTAGATGTATTGATGTTAGCTTTCCTCTGAAGTAAACTAGGCAGGCCGAGAGAGGGATCTTGCCGCACTGGCAACACAATAACTCTGCTATTCAGTTCAGTCTTTCTGCCATGGAGAGGTATAACTCTATCCCTGGACCTCGCTATGGGTTGTAGTTAATGTGCCTTTTTTGAACCACATTGTAATAAGTGTGCGTGTGTGTATGTGAACAAATGTTAGTTCTGTAAGAGCAAATAATGATAATCACAATGCTCTTATCTCTTATTGAAGATATCATCATCATCATCATCATCATCATCATCATCATCATCATCATCATCATCATCATCATCATCAGCATCATCATCATCATCATCATCATGTGCCATGCCGATAAGCGTGTGCGGTCATTCTAACACTAGTTGTTCACTGTGAGCAACAACCAAAGCTACTAAATGTCCTGCTTATTGTCTGCCATCAACACTGTAGCATCCGCATATCTAATGTTATTGATGTTACGTCCCCAAATGGTGATTCCTCTCATATCTTCTACATTTCTGAAAATATTTTCTCATTGACGATATATAACTAGATTATGTAGAATCGGAAAAAAAATTATAAGGACAATTAATAACTGCCTTATCAAAACAAATTTTCGGTCAGTAAAACCGTCAGTAAGGAACACAAGTCTGTCTTGAAAACGGCGGTGTTAAAAACGTACTGGTCATTTCCTGCAGCTACGAGCAAGACCTGGGGCAGCAATAGGCTCGTGTTTTCCCGGTCACAAAGTGCATTGTACTCCTGTTATACCAGGCTAGCAACAACAACAAAATACTTTTAAAAAGCAAGAGGGACGACTTTATTGCACCGGGTTTGATCCCATATGGCTCGGTCTCTTCACGGGGCGACCGGCACAGAGCACGAAATCCGTAGTTCCAGCTACGACCCCCAGGAGTTTCGGAGAAATTTTCACTCGTGTACCGAATAATGAATCCAAAACAAAAACTTTGAGCGCTAGGAAAGCGGCGAAATTACTTCGCCACGGAAAATCTGTACCCGGCTAGCAGTGCGCTGTGAAACAGGTCAACAGCTTCTTCTCTGTCCCTGTTGTGCCTTTCAGTGTGGGCGTACGAAGAGACATCCAGAGAGAGTTCTGGTGTGTGCTTTAGAAATCTTGGTATTTACAGCATCAGAAACTATATTAATAAACCGTTTGCGTGAGTTACCTCATATTCTGTTTCCAGTATTCCTAGTGCTAGAAATGTTTGTGGAGCATTGTTTTGCGAAAATATTATCTTACCCAGCTGGCGGCTGAATATTTTACAGGGGCATGTGAATAGCATCATCAGTGTCAGTCTCTGATATTTTTTTTTTATCTCTTTTTTTTTGGGGGGGGGGGGGGGGGGGCTGTTTGCTGGCTTTTAAATCAAGTGTGGTTCGACACGTGCTATAACTTCTAGTGTACTGAATTCATTAATATGTGCAGATTAGCTTTCCCTATTACCAGTGTCACTCACCATCAAGCGAAACCACTCCGACTTCTCAAGTACTTGTAATTTACGCCATCAAGTCAGGAACTAGGAGTGAACACTATAGTCCAAATGGTTTTAATTTATCCATTCGCCATGCGAATTCCATGCTGACCTCCTTGTCATAATCTTGCTCGGTGCCCAAAGGAG
This sequence comes from Cepaea hortensis, assembly GCA_963921405.1. Classification (NCBI taxonomy): domain Eukaryota; kingdom Metazoa; phylum Mollusca; class Gastropoda; order Stylommatophora; family Helicidae; genus Cepaea; species Cepaea hortensis. The sequence continues at coordinate 114,440,711 of OY992882.1, forward strand.
CGACAGAAATCAGTCTATCAGCATGTTCATTTACACGTACACCTGCATTCCCTGGACACACAATCCATGACATGCTCCTAGAGGTATTTTCTGCGAGCGATGCAATTCACTCAATACCGAACGTACGTTTCATTTTTACCTTGCATGGTTTGAAAATCTCCAGTTGATGGTACCCAATGCATCATACTAAGGCTGCTCCATTTTCCCTGCGAACCTAAGGTACACCCTTGCCGGAGCTCTATGTGCCCATCATATATAGACTACACAGTACGTAAAATAGACTCTGCCTTCTCTCACTCACTCAACCTAGGGACTTTACCTCTAGGGGCTCAATCCGTACAGCAGACTCAACTCAGGTAACGTAATGTTAAATGGCATTCAATGTATTATACATTATGGTACAAGAGATGACAGGAGAAGATTAAGGCAATGAGTCTAGCAAAGAGACAGATAAGGAAGGGTCATCAGAATCAGAACTGAGCTGTCATCATGGGGCAACTCACGGTTAGGTCTGTACGTCGGGCTGTCTTCGTTCTCTTACCCGACGTCCTAAGGTCTTCCTCACAAGAGTGCAGACTTGTCAGGCGGATAGGTGATGATAGCCGTCACACAAACGAATGTCTCGATCTTCAAATGTCGACCTAGTGGACTGAGGCTATCGTAGCATCACAACAATTGTTCATACCCTGACTCACTGAGGCCATCATGAGTACCGTTACCTAACTGTCCCGACCTCAGAGGGATACCAGGCGGCCAACCGGAGTACGTAGAGTCTTTCAGATAAATGTCCGTATTACCGATTCGCTGCGTCACATCAAACCGCTCACACAGCAGAACCTCCCGTCAGGGCATGGTAACTCATACACAAGACGGAGATGTCAATTTCGGCTGCATCGTGGCCTGGAAATATTAATTGAGCCATCTCGGCATGGAAAACATAATAGTCTTACTTGATGGAGGTGATAGTCTTTGGGTTTCTAGGACGGTGCCTTCAGACGAGATCGTAGCATGGCTGAAGGGACCTTTCAGGCTAAAGGCCAGTGTGCAGCTCCAACACCTGGGAGTTGGCGGCTTCGGGTACTGGCCTGGCTCCACCTTTCCATCTTCATCAAAGACTAGATTCTTGGTCCACACTAGAAGGCTGACCCTGTAAGGAGAGCATCTAGTGATAGAGCCCTGTAACACCCTCGGTACATGACACATAGACGGACGGGCCGCTAAGGCCTCAGCAATTGGTAGACGTATTGACTATGTTCTAACTAACCCTGTTCTTCATATATATATATATATATATATATATATATATATATATATATATATATATATATATATATATATGTATACATATGAGGGGTAGCGGGGTAGGGGTATCCCCTATCAAAGGAGACGTAAGGCGCCTCCTTCCCTCCGCTAGCCTGCGGGACACCCTTGGTGGATCAGGGTTACGTGTAGCCATGGGTGCAGGTGGTGGATGAAGATAGGGCAGTCGACAGATAGTTGTAGGTTATGGTCTCCACCTTCGCGACGGTAGGCAGAGGATCTCTTTTTTTTTTTTGAGGAGACAATGGCTACGGTCACTGACCAGTATGGTCACTTCTAGGAAGGAAAGCAATGGCAAACTACCTTCTTTATAGATGCCAAGAAAATCATGTTGTGTGGACTCATCGATACTCAGAGAAACGGCGTAAATGGGTGCTCCATAGGAGCAGCCTCGCCCGGTATGGATAGTCATGCGCACCAGGTGACTCCAGACCGTCAACAGGCTACTAGGTGCAAAAGATTAATAACACTGAAAGTAGGAACTTGGAATGTTAGAACAATGAATGCAGATGGAAAATTAGAAAACATCAAAAAAGAAATGGAGAGAGAGAGGATTAACATATTAGGAATATCGGAAACGAGATGGAAAGGAGCAGGGATAAGGACATTAGAGGATTGTAAGATTATTTACTCTGGGGGAGAAGAACAGCAAAGATGTGTAGCCATTATATTAGATAAGCAAACATCAAATTCTGTCAAAGGATATCAGGCTGTGTCAGACAGAGTTCTATTAGTAAAATTAAACGGAAGACCTTTTTAAAATAAATGTCGTTCAAGTATATGCCCCAACAAGTGAAAGCAGTGAAGAAAGCATAGAGGAATTTTATAATGACGTGGAGTCTGCTTTGAAGAACTGCAACAAATCAGAAATAAATATCATAATGGGTGATTTCAACGCAAAAATAGGAGAGCAAGGCGATGGATGCAGTGTAGGCAACCATGGTTTGTGAGAGAGAAATGAAAGAGGATACAGACTTGTAGAATGGGCAAAAGAACAAGAAATGGTTGTAGGAAACACATAGTTTAAACAGCATCCTAGAAGATTATGGACATGGAGGAGTTCAGAAAGCAGGATTAAAAACCAGATAGATTACATCCTGATTAGCAAAAGGTTTCGAAATGCGTTGACAGTCGTAAAAACAGTTCCAAATGCAGACTGTTACAGTGATCACAGATTAATTATAGGCACATTGAGGGTAAAGTTAAAGAAAGTCAAGCATACAGCAGGAAATCATAAATATGACTTGTGCAAATTGAAAACTGACAAAGAAATACAAGATAATTTTAACATAGAAGTAAAGAACAAATTTGAATTATTATCTAATCTAGAGATCCTATTTCAAGATGTAGATGATCAATAGGAAATGCTGAAGAATTCAATCAGTTGTGCAGCAGAAAAAACTATTCCAAAAGTAAAGAAAGTGGGCCGTAAGACATGGATGACTGAAGAAATTTTACAAATAATGGAAACAAGAAGACAGAACAAAAATAATCCTGCCAAATACGAAGAAATTCACAGAAAAGTCAGAACCTTATGTAAGGAGGCAAAAGAATCATGACTTGAGAAAAATTGCAGAGAAATTGAAGAACAACACAACAGGAAAAATGCGAAACTAATGCACAAAAGAATTCAGGAGCTTACTAATCAAAGAACAAGTACATCAGCAGGCTGCCTAAACACAAAAGATGGAAGAGTCATAATAGAAAAAGATCAGATCTTACATGAATGGTCAGATTACGTGAAAAACCTGTATGACGATAACAGAGACGAACAGAATCATGTTCAAAATAATAATGAAGGACCAGCAATTTTGAAGATGAAGGTTCAGAATGCTCTTAACCATATGAAATTTGGCAAGACCCCCGGTTCAGACAGCGTCACAACAGAAATGATTAATGCTTTAGAAGAATATGGAATAGATAAAGTTACCAGTCTGCTTAATACAATATATAATACTGGAAATCTACCTCAGGAGTTATGTAATTCTGTATTTATTGCAATCCCAAAGAAATCCGGAGCCTTGGAATGTGATCAACATCGAACAATTAGTATAATGAGTCACATCACGAAGATTTTGCCAAGAATTATCATGCAAAGAGTTAGGAGGAAAATACAACCTGAAATAGGAGAAGAACAATGCGGTTTTGTAAAAGGCAAGGGTACAGTAAATGCTGTGTATATACTGAGAACAGTAATCGAACGTTTTATAGAAGTAAACAAAGATCTACACCTTTGCTTTATTGACTACACAAAGGCTTTCGATAAAGTGAGACATGTCAACATGATAAGGATGCTTGAGGATCTACAGATTGATGGAAAAGACCTTAGACTTGTAAAAAACATATATAGGAAACAACAAGCTGCCATAAGAGTTGATAATGAAGTAAGCCAATATCAGCCTATTAAGAGTGGTGTGAGACAGGGATGTGTAATGTCACCAGATCTGTTTTCCCTGTACAGTGAAAGTATTTTCAGAAATATTGAAGATATGGAAGGAATCAACAATGGGGGACGATGCATCAATAACATTAGATATGCAGATGATACAGTCTTGATTGCAGACAATGAACAGGACCTGCAAAATTTAGTAGATGCGGTTGTTACACACAGTGAACAACTAGGGTTGGAATTAAATTGTAAAAAGACACAGATTATGGTCGTCACTAGGAAGAACGAAATACCACAATGTAATATACAAGTAAATGGGAATAGTCTTCAACAAGTGAATAGGTACAATTATCTCGGAACAGTAATAACATCTGATGGGAGATGCCTTGAAGAGATTAGAACAAGAATCGCTATGGCAAAAGTAGCCTTCAGCGAGATGAAAAGCATACTGACCAATAAAAAGATGTCAATTGAAACGAGAAAAAGAGTGTTGAGATGCTACATAGAACCTGTACTCTTATATGGATGTGAAGCTTGTACAATGAGCAGTCAGGCTGAAAAACATCTGATGGCTGTGGAAATGTGGTTTCTGAGGAAAATGCAAAGAATACCATGGACAGCCAGAAAGACCAATGAACAGGTCCTTCAAGAAACACATGAAGAAATTAAACTGATTGGAGACATTGGACGTGGACAGTTGCAGTTTTTTGGGTATGTTTTGAGAAGAAATGATCTGGAGAACTTGGTGACAACTGGTAAGATCGAGGGGAACAGACCAAGGGGAAGACCTAGAAGCAAGTACCTGGATGGCTTGGCCTTGTGGCATGGTCGAGACAGAAACACGGAGCTGATCCACGACTCTGGTGATCGAGTGAGATGGCAGAACATGACCGCCCACGCTTACCGGCATGGCACATGATGGATGGATATATATATTTATATATATATATGTGTGTGTGTGTGTGTGTGTGTGTGTGTGTGTGTGTGTGTGTACAGAGAGAGTGTGAGAGAAGCCTCATGTGGAGGGGAACCTCATCTGTCAGGTAGCCCCTTGAACAGCTTCGTCATGGAAGACCTACATTCTATAGGGTACAAGTCCGGTCTTCACAACTCATGTGGCATCCGGAACATAACTATACACCATTCCGTCTTTCTCCCTGTCTCTATAACAGGTATTGGTATATTGGTATATCTGTATATATATATATACATTTTGGGATTCTCAGGTAAGTAGGAACACTTTTTTTCTCAAATTTTCATTTTCTCTCCATTGCTCTCATTTTTTCATCTTTTTATTTTTCTCATCGCGTCGTTACGCCTTAATTTAGTCTCCGTAGGGTCTTCTCCGTGACTATATGTTGTGTTGTGTGTATGTATGCGTTTGCTGATGAAGGCTAGTCGTCCTGTATGTGTTGAAATTCTGTTATGTAAAGCTGCATTACTTTGTGTTATTTTATATTGTTATTAAGTGGCAAGACAAGATCACAAATACTGAAGTATTGGAAAGATCAGGTTGTGTGATGGTATATTCCATGCTCAGTCGTCGTAGACTTAGATGGATAGGACACGTTAGGAGGATGGATGGTGGTAGAATACCAAAGGACATCTGTTTTGGTGAATTACAGGTCGGTAAAAGATCTACTACGATACAAAGATGCGTGTAAGCGGTGCATGATTGATACAGGCACTGGTAATGCACATTAGGAGCAAGTCGCAGAAATATCAGAAATTGAATAAACACAAAGGATAAAACTATTGCAGATAAGTCACACACCGAGCGTGTGAGACGTAAGATGGTGCATGATGGTGAAAATGACCATGTGTTCACATGCATGCACTGTGGACGAACATTTACAGCGCGAATTGGCCTTAACAGTCACATTCGCCACCGCCATCCATCCATCCATCCAACATGTGCCATGCCGATAAGCGTGGGCGGTCATATTTTGCCATCTCACTCGATCACCAGAGTCGTGGATCAGCTCCGTATTTCTGTCTCAACCGTGCCACGTGGCCAAGCCATCCAGGTATTTAATTCTTAGTCTTCCCTTTCGTCTCATCCCTTCGATCTTGCAATCGCTGGGTTGTGGTTATTAAGCCTTTTTGAAGCACAATGTAACAAACTATCGTCTGTCAAGACGGCAAGGTGCCAATATGTTTGTGTAGTCCTGTATTTGAAAAAGATTCTTAGAAACGAAACGTCGGTTGTCCTTTGTGGCCTTTAATACTTGTTTGTTTTTATATTATTATTTCATTATTATATATTTGCTGCTTGTTTCTTGTTGTGGAAACTGTTCACTCTGTTTCACAAATATGGTATGTACACTGTTTCTGTGTTAAGTATGTCTCATCTTTTCGCGGGAGCTAAACATACATAACTGTTTGTAATTCATATAGTAGTAGTAGTAGCAGTAGTAATAGTAGTTGTAGTGCTAGTAGTAGTAGTAGTAGTAGTAGTAGTAGTAGTAGTAGTAGTAGTAGTAGTAGTAGTAGTAGTAGTAGTAGTAGTAGTAGTAGTAGTAATAGTAGTGGTGGTACTGTTGGTATTAGTAGTAGTAGTAGTGGTGGTGGTGGTAGAAGAAACAACAATAGTAGTAGTAATGGTGGTGGTGTTAGTAATAGTAGTAGTAGTAGTAGTAGTAGTAGTAGTAGTAGTAGTAGCATTAGCAGTAGTAGTAGAAGCAGTTGTAGTGGTGGTGGTAGTAGTAGTAGTAGTAGTAGTAGTAGTAGTAGTAGTAGTAGTAGTAGTAGTAGTAGTAGTTGTTGTTGTTGTAATAGTAGTAGTAGTAGTAGTAGTAGTATTAGTAGTAGTAATAGTAGTAGTAGTAGTAGTAGTAGTAGTAGTAGTAGTAATAGTAGTAGCAGCAGTAGTAGCAGTAGCAGTAGTAATAGTAGTAGTAGTAGTAGTAGTAGTAGTAGTAGTAGTAGTAGTAGTAGTAGTAGTAGTAATTGTAGTAGTAGTAGTAGTAGTAGTAGTAGTAGTAGTAGTAGTAGTAGTAGTAGTAGTAGTAGTAGTAGTAGGACCAGAAGCAGTAAAAGTGCTGTATTTCAGCGGCATATAATTTCACATAAAGTGGATGTTACACAGAGCTCCGTTGGAAATGTTAAGGGGCGGTGTTTAATATCTACTTTGAAGTAAACACATATGGATGTTTGATTAAACGTTTAGTGATGTAGTAAATAACTTGATGAGAACTTTCCATTCTCATTTCCAGCCACATCAGTTCCCTTTGCATCATTTATTGGCTGTTCCCGATTTTCTAGAAAATTTGACCTTTTGTAGTTTGATATTGCTTCCTAACTGCGGCCTCCCTATCATTATGAAAATCAAAGAACAAAGCGCTGCTTCCCATAGACGTATGAAAGGGAATAGTTCAGTAAATTGATACTTCTTGTCTAAGAAAACGCTGCTTCCCATAGACGTATGAAGGGGAATAGTTCAGTAAATTGATCCTTCTTGTCTAACAAAACGCTGCTTGCCATAGACGTATGAAGGGGAATAGTTCAGTAAATTGATCCTTCTTGTCTAACAAAACGCTGCTTACCATAGACGTATGAAGGGGAATAGTTCAGTAAATTGATCCTTCTTGTATAACAAAACGCTGCTTACCATAGACGTATGAAGGGGAATAGTTCAGTAAATTGATCCTTCTTGTATAACAAAACGCTGCTACCCATAGACGTATGAAGGGGAATACTTCAGTAAATTGATCCTTCTTGTCTAACAAAACGCTGCTTACCATAGACGTATGAAGGGGAATACTTCAGTAAATTGATCCTTCTTGTCTAACAAAACGCTGCTTACCATAGACGTATGAAGGGGAATAGTTCAGTAAATTGATCCTTCTTGTATAACAAAACGCTGCTACCCATAGACGTATGAAGGGGAATACTTCAGTAAATTGATCCTTCTTGTCTAAGACAACGCTGCTTCCCATAGAGGTATGAAGGGGATTAGTTCAGTAAATTGATCCTTCTTGTATAACAAAACGCTGCTTCCCATAGACGTATGAAGGGGAATACTTCAGTAAATTGATCCTTCTTGTCTAATAAAACGCTGCTTCCCATAGACGTATGAAAGGGAATAGTTCAGTAAATTGATCCTTCTTGTAAAACAAAACGCTGCTTCCCATAGACGTATGAAAGGGAATACTTCAGTAAATTGATCCTTCTTGTCTAATAAAACGCTGCTTCCCATAGACGTATGAAAGGGAATAGTTCAGTAAATTGATCCTTCTTGTAAAACAAAACGCTGCTTCCCATAGACGTATGAAGGGAAATACTTCAGTAAATTGATCCTTTTTGTCTAACAAAACGCTGCTTCCCATAGACGCATGAAGAGGAATAGTTCAGTAAATTGATCCTTCTTGTCTAATAAAAAAAAATACAGAACAAAAATAAAAACTGAAAAGTCAAGAGGATCACCTTCATTTGCATTGGGTGTTACCCTACATGGCTCGGTTTCTTTCCGCAGGACGGACTGCCGAAAGCGTCGAATAAAAGCAGGAACTCCGTAGTTCCAGCGACGACTCCCGGGAGACTCCGAGAAAAATGCACTCGCGAACGTGAATTGAACTCACACCCTTTGCAGCGCGAGGCAGGTAGCATAATCACTTGGCTACCTAGACTCCCCTTGTATAACAATGTTACAGTTCAGTGGCTATGTCTACTGCCTGCAGATCAAATGGCCATATGTTCAATTCCTCAATGATGCAGGGATTTTTATATGTTAAATTAACATGGTCTTCCAAGTTAACCTAAAATAACATAAAAACCAGGAAATATTCTAAGAAGTAATAGCTGCGGGCGTGATACTGACAGATGGATGTATGCTGAGGTTGATGAAGGCGTCCTGTAAAATAAGTGCCACTAAGTTCTTTAAAGCTATCGTCGTTGTCATCATCGTCTTCCACTTTTGCCGTCAAGTGTCGTGGAAAGGAATAGTTGACATGTAAGCTCCTGACGGGTGATACCGGATAGTGCCATTTCGTGTGACTGTACAATGTCTATGACGTCGACAGCCCATTTTCTTCTCGTGTCAGATCTTCATTGATGTACTGCAAGTGCTAGTAGTTGATAGATTTGCATTCTATCTAGATAGCCGAATAATTTGATCTTCTGTCTTTCAATATATGTGACACCATGTGTTGATCCCACTGCCTGCTTGAGTACATCATTTCTTATTCGGTCTCGTATAGTTAAGTTTAAAGCTCTTCTCAAGCGTCTCATCTCACAGGTGTTGATTTTGCGTTAAGTGTGACTTGGCTAATGTCTAATTTGATAATAGTAGCATATGGTTCGTGTGAATATGCTATTTATTATCTGCCTTTTTCTTTATGACTATCATATTATTTGGTTTGCCTGGGAGTTACCACTGATAGAATTACACAGACACTGGCTAAACTACCGTAGGCCTCTTTAAATGGCTGGTTCTGTTTTGAAGAGATTGATGGCAGAATATAAACAGATGACACTGAACCCACCAGAAGGAATCATCGCCGGACCTGTTAATGAAGAGAATTTCTTTGAATGAGAGACCGGGTTCCATATGTTGCTGTAATATAGCCGGGGGCGGGGTTGGGATGAACGCCCAACCTTGCATACATACCCCAATGGCTCGTGCATTCATCACCACTGTAGCAAAAGTTCAACTCCTGGCCTTCTCGTGGCGGACCTGTTTTAACTAATAGGAGAAGGCGTGGCGGTGAGTCACTGACGCCGAGAAATAACCAGAACGCTCCAGATGTGTATGCACGTACATGCATGCGCAGACACGTGTGTACGCGCCTACACACTTAAACTCGAGTAAGACCACAGTCTGCTCTAGCAAGGGGAAGGTGTTGAAGACGGAGGCAACCAGCCAGGAGGCGCACCACAGAATTCAGGATGCCACGCAATCGCGCCATGAAATATGTCGACTACTGCTAAATGTTATGGTGCTCGCCCTGCTTTGGACCTGAGAACAGAGCATCTGGCCATACCAAACAGACTAAACATAATGCACTGGTATGCGGAGGGAGTCAGCACCAAAAAAAAAAAAACCAAAACAAACAAAACAAACATCTAGAAAACATCTTGGACCAAGAAAAAGTAAGCGTATTTTGCTTGCAAGAAACTCACCTCAACGAAAATATAGCCTTCAAAATCAGAGGCTCCAGTGTTATCAATCTGACCGAAAGGACAAGCGAAAGGGTGGGATACTGACCCTTGAAAAAAAAAAAAATAACATTACTGCTTCCCAAATTGAAGTTTACATGGAAGGGGCTGAGTATCAGACACTTAAACATAAACAGACAATACAAACCTTCATCTGTTCAATTACTACTGTCCAAGTGACCGCCCACAGGCACTGGACACACTACCATTAAAAATTCTTTTTAAATGATTGTGTGTGGCGACTTCAATAGCCACTCGCAGAGCTGGGGCTATGATCACATGGACCAGAGAGCAAAGAGACTAGAAGACTGGCAGGATGAGAATAGATTCATCTTGGTTAACAAGCCGTCCAACCCACATACTTTCTACTCGAGATCATGGCATACTACAACTACACCTGACCTGGCTTTTCATTCACCAGTCCTGGAGTGGAACATTACACGAATTGTTGGGAAACAACTTGGTGGCAATGACCAGCGGCCTGTCTTCCTAAATGTAGAAAATGAGATTGTAAGTGAAAGCAGCACCCTCTCGAGGTGGAACTACACGGAAGCAGACTGGGCAATGTACAAGCATGACACCAGCATACTAGTTAGAAACATGCATACTGAGAAAGACATAAATAAAGTAGTTGAAGAGTTTGGTAAATGCATACTACAGGCAGAACGAGAAATAGTACCAGGAGGAGTCCGTAAACATTATAAACCCTACTGAAGTAGTGAACTGGAACAGTTGCATAATGATGTGGAAGTGTGTAGAAAGCAAGCAGAGGCCAAACCCAGCGAAGAGCACCACAATAAATATAAGCACGCAAAAGCCAAATTTCAAAGGGTCAAGCTGCAGGATAAACGGAAAAGCTAGCAGGAGAAAACAGAGTTACTGAACATTGAAAGAGACACAAAGAAGTTGTGGAAGCCAATTAAACAACTTAACTATGAGGGCACAGGGAGAAACTCAAAAATTGCACTACATAATGACGGAAACATCTTAACAGGAAAGCAAGCAGCTGACCATTTTCCGGACTCATTCGCACAAGATAAAAATATCAAAATTAGACCAGAGAAACAACAGGAGATTCGAAAGAAATGGCAACATACAGGACATAATGAAACAGTACATGATGTTCTTGAGGCACCTATCACAATCAGCGGAGCTGGCCATAAAAAAACTGAAAATGAGAAAGTCACCAGGAGCTGACGGTGTCTCCATTGAATGATCAGGAACCTAGAAACGGAGGCCAAAGCAAAGCTGTTGCAGATCTTCAATAACAGCTGGACCTTAGGCAGTGTTCCACAAGCCTGGAGAGAAGAAGCAATCATGATACCCCTCCTAAAATCAAGGAAAGATAGTTCCATTGTCTCCAGCTATAGACCAATTGGCCTCACCAACCATCTCTGCAAAACAATGGAGCACATCATCAACCACAGGCTGCAGTTGTACATTAAAAGTGAAAACATCCTTTTGCCACAGCAGGCTGGCTTTAGGCAGTGCTACTCTACGGAAGATTAGACAACCTACTTCTCCCAAGAAATTGAGGATGCATTCCAAGAGAAGAAGGTGATGCTTGCTGCTTGGATAGGTCTAAAGAAAGCCTTTGACGAAGTCTGGAAAGAAGGTCTGATGAAGAAACTGAGAAACTATAAGTGAACTGAAGAATGTGCAAATGGGTGAAAGCATACTTGCACAACAGAATAGCCCGAGTACAGATAGACGGACTCAAGCGCAAGAAAGTACTACTCCGTCACGGTGATCCCCAGGGCAGAGTCTTGTCCCCAACACTTTTTCTAATCTTCAACAATGACCTTGTTGCTAATCTACCACGTGGAATTAAATAGGCAATGTACGCTGATGACCTGGTTCTATGGAGCACAAATGGACATGCATCAGTGGCCACCAGATCGTAACAAAGAGCTGTATATGCATTTGTTGCATGGGCAAATATCTTATAGATGGTGTGTCAGCATAAACACTGACAAGTGCAGCATCACTCTATTTACGAAAACGCTAATACAAGCAGAAAAATTCCTCAGCTTACCAGGCCACCCTATGAAGAAAAGATTTGAAAACTTAGTCATGGGCGGTTGAAAAGAAGCAGTTTTATCTACCAAGCCAAACGACTCTGCAGAGAAACCACCGATCTGCCCACAGTTTGTATCCCACTGGAAACAATTACAGAGCGAATTCCATGGAAAGATTAACATAGACTATCATTACAAATCCAGACAAAAGTGAGAGCATTATTTGACAAGGAAGAACAGAACAGTGTACAGCGCAGAACAGCCACTCTCAGCTTCCTTGATAAAGAATACCCACATGACCCCTGGATCCGAGTCTACACAGATGGGTCAGCACAAAATGCTGTTCGAAATCGAGGAGCTGGAGTGTACATAGAATACCCAAATAATACTAGGGACACGGCCAGAGTACCAACAGGAAAGTACTGCCATAACTATGATGCTGAAATTGAGGCAATCAAGATAGAAATAGAGAAATTACTAAATACTAGCCATGGTACACAACCTGTGGTGCTATTGACAGATGCAAAATCAGTACTCGAGGCGCTCCTGTCAGGGAAATTGCCAGTACTAAGGACACTACTTCTGAACTTAGCAGTCAGCATAAGGTCACCATACAGTGGATACCATCCCACTGTGAAATATCTGGAAACGACAGAGCTAATCGATTGGCTACGGAAGGAGCAAAAGAAGATGTGCCCATTACATTCCACCAAATGAAAAGAATGATCAAATCAGCCAAAAGGCTACTCACGACGACTACCAAGTTATGGACAGACCAGAACAGGTCATTATTCTGCGCCTAAGAACAGGACACAATAGATTACGCAACCACATGTATACAAAATTCAAGGTTGGTGAATCAGCCATGTGCACATGTGGTTTGGCGTCGCAGACAGCAGAGCACATACTCCAAGACTGCCCAAAATACAACATATCTAGGCAAGCCTTCTGGCTTAGAGAGACGACAGTGGAAGATAAACTCTATGGACCGCTGAGTGAACTAAAAAAGAAAGTTAAAGGCATACAAGAGACAACACTGCAGTTATAGACATATTTCAAGAGAACGAAAGAAGAAGGAAAATCTGCCTTTTTGTAGACATAGATACATTTGAATGTTTTAGTACTGGTGATAGTTGATATATAAGCGCTCTTGCTTTTCGACATGCCATTTCTATTTCTTTGTCTATTCTGCCATCTTCTATGATCATACTTCCTGGATATTTAAATTCTTTCATATTTTTAGAGGTGTGCTAAAATAGAATATTTAATAGGCTATCGAAAATAAATGTTACTTAGCCTCCAATCTGTCCTAGTCTAAAGTAAGAACCGGGAAATAATCTAAGAAATAACAGCTGCAGACGTAATATTGACTCATGGATTTATACAGATATAGTGCTATCTCCATTAAGACGCCTCAATACGTGAATAAGTAATCTTTACTTTATAGCATATACAAGCTATAGATGTTAAAATTGCTGAACTCCTCGAATCATTCATTCCTTTCTTCTTTTGAAGTACTGGTAGCTATTATCAGATGAAAGAAAACTGTATGAACTGGTATTATCTTTCAAAATGCAAGCTCATATTTTAATTCATCACCATCATCATGCTTATTAATATGATTTTGCTCATATTATTTGAACAGGGAAATGCCATATGTCAAGTACATTCAAATATATATGCGTGTTCGCTTTCTTTAATGTTGGCATTTCGTTATCTTAAACGTGATATCGGTAAAGAAATTCGTGCATTTTTAAAAAGTGACTTTTAAAATAGAATATTTAATAGGGAATCACGATGGGATATAGGATTGTACTATAACATATACGGGGAATCATATAATTTGAAATTATTAGTTTCTATTAAACGAGTTCACAGACACGCCGTTAACACGGGAGGAGAAAATTGCACATAGATGATCAAATCTGATGAAATTGATACCATACTAAAGTAAATAAGGCATGGCACGAAATACTAAAATTTCTTACTAATCATCTACTTTCTCAGAGTACTTAAGTACAGAGTACACTGTGAATAATTATTGCGAAGCCATATTGCTTTCGCTAGTTCTGGGGTATTTAGCTCAGAATATATGTTTAGTTCGCAGACAGCTAATAGCCGAGTTTATCACCGAACTATACGTTACTAAAACCTGGTATGTTGAATTCCTTCCGTGTTAAGATAGAAGGGGTGTAACTAAATTGCAATATACATTTTGGAGAGACAAAGGAGAGCTCTGCATCACACTTTCCTAATCTAATCATATAAACACGACTTATTATCAGGTAGAGAATTTTGCAAAGAAGACGCTAGCATATGAAATGAAATGCATGAGTTTATACATATGTTCATTCATTGGTTTATAAACTCAGGTGCGCAACTTCCTTGTTCACTCAGTCATTGTTGCAAGATCATTGGCACCTTGCCGTCTTAACAGACGATAGTTTGTGCTTTAAAAAGGCATAATAACTTTTACCTATGGCGGTAGCGAATGTGACTGATAAGGCCAATTAGCGCTGTAAATGCCTCTCCATAGCACAAAGCCCGGGCTAAAATATAGAGACCATGTGTTGCCCAGGCAGCATGATCCCTCTCTTGGCCTGCCTAGTTCACTCCAGAGGAAAGGTAACACCTCTACATATGGAACAAGACAAGCTGCAGAAGCTGCCGGATCATCAAAGCAATGCTCTAACTGTCCGCCTGTCGGAGCTTCGATCCTAGACCAGCCGCCAACCAAGGCTTAAGGCCTGGTCTGCCCTGTCATGACATTTTGTCTTTAGTTTGCATTTCCTTGCACCAGGGTAAGGCTTGTACCCTCCCAATTGCGCTCTTCCGTCCGAAGCCGTTGGCACCATGTGGGGTGTCGGGTTTGGTAAGCGCCGCCCAACGTTCGGCGCTAACAGAAAGCAGGTAGTACCGTCTACTGTTATACGGTAGCTCAGTCATATCTGACTAAGACCTGGCTCACAAACTGAATCAATATAATATCTGTGTTGTTGCAAGAGAATATAATATAATTCTACAGAGTAGAGAATTGAATTATGATTTATCAGGATGTAATATATTACAGCCGGCTCCGTGGCTAAAGGCTTGCAAACGCGGTTCGTGAGCCGGGTATCAAGCGTTCGAAGCTCAGCTGTCACCGATTTGTGCAGCAGACCGTGTCGTGTTGTGTTATAACGTGCTGGTATGGAAGCCGGTCGTTCAGAAATCAATGGCAAACTACTGAAAGTAACACTTGCTTAGTACATCAACAGCAGCTGAAAAATGCTGGTGTTGACTGCAACGTCCCGTAAGGGATACGCAACAACAACAAAAATATATTAATAACCGCCCCCTTGCCAAGGATTACGGACGCAGTTCGAAATCCCTCATTCCGCGTTCGAAACACAGCTACGGTCGATTTGGCAGCAGACCACCTTGCGTTGGTATTTTGTGAAATGGTATGGGTGCCGGTCGTTCAGAAGGCAATGGCAAACGACTGAAAGTACACTTTCCTAGGAATCACGAACATCCAAACCATACTCGGGTTGACTGCTACGTCCTGTAAAGGATATACAACTAAATTTAATATAATAAGTGCCAGGCGTGCTAGCGAAGTTGATAACGAACTGCGCTGGTAATGTCATGAGCGTGGTTAGTAGCGGGTTGGACGCGGTGGTCTCTTGTCAAAGTGAGGTACAGATTGGCCGCTTATGCCTCCTTCCACTAGTGCCTGAAAATGTGAAGACCCTATCATACCACACACCCAATGCAAGAAAATGCTTCCGGACAAAATAATTCATAATTAATATACTAAATGGAAGCGGCTTTGACGCTGTCGATAGCACATTTACCTGCGTAACCTGTGGCCATGTGTTCAAATCTCCATTGATGAGGATAGAATATAATATAATTATATAGAGTAGAGAATATAATTATGATGTATTGGGATGTAATAACATAAGTAGGCTTCGTGCTAACGAAGTTGATAGTAAACTGCACTGATAATGTCATGAGCGTGGTCAGACGTGGTTCCAACGCCTTGGCTCATCGCTTGCCAAAGTGAGAGAAAGAAAAGCCGCCTGTTGATTCCCCATTGTTCTAATGTCTACATACTGTGATGGTGCTCTCAGATCACAGACCTATTACAAGAAACTGCTCCCGAGCAAATTAGTTAACGATTAATATTTTAAGTGGAAGTGGCGATAGCGCTGTCGATAGATACCACGGTAACCTACTTAACATGTGGCCATGTGTTCAAATCTTCATTGATGTGAATTTTTACAATCGACCCGTTTCCACACCGAGGCATTCTAAAATCATCAACATCATTGTGTGTCCTGTAGATATTCTCGCGCGGTCTTGGTTCACATTTCACACGTTCAATAATACTCCTTGATGAGATCTGTGTTTTTGTCCCAACCATGACATATGGTTAAGCCATCCATGTATTCATCTCTTTGCCTTCCTCTTGCTATTTTCCCAGCAAGTGTGCCAGTTGTCACTAAATTGTCTAGTTATTTTGCTTCATAATTAGCAAAAACAATAGTGACTGTCTTCGTATTATTATTATTTACGGTTTTCATTTGTTTCTTGCAGAACTTCATAATTCGTTTTTCTACCCCTCCACTGTATTCTTTGCATTTCCCACAGAATCCACATTTCCACTACCAATAGATGTTTCTTAGCTTATTTACATATTGTCCATGTTTCGTAAGCATAACGCAGTGTGATTTCTATACAGCACTTTAGCATTAATTTGCTCTTGCTACTGACACCTATGTATTAGATGGAAATTCTGATAACATTTACATATTTACAAAAGCGATTACTGTTCTAATCTCTAGACGGCCCTTGCCATTAGATGTTATGACTGTTCCGAGATAGTTGTACGGATTCACCAGTTTTAGCCTAAACTAGGCAAGAGAAAATGTTATGGGAAGTAAAGGTAATCGACATGGTATTGATCAATTGACACGATTGGTCTATAACATATGAGGTTAGCACCATATACCAGATACTGCTCAGGAAATGAAAACGGGTCCTTAGCGTTCATTAAACACATATATTCCCATAAATGCCGTCCTCCCTGGTCTAGAACTACACGACTTTCTTCGTAAACTCGAATACTCTCGTAAATAACGTTACGACGGCGAGAATCGGTAGCGGTTCTAAAGGGGTATGTCAGCCGGTCGCTCAGAAAGCAATGGCAAACTACTGAACGTAATCTTGCCAAAAACAATCAACAATCAGCTGAAAGATGCTGATGTTGACAGCGATGTTCTGTAAAGGACATGCAAACAATTTTTATCCCCATAAAAAGTACTGGAGAGTATGGGTGAGGCCGTCGTTGACTCATACTTGATAAAGGGGAACTCCTACGTGCACCCTCAAGTGGTGAAGTACATGGCTATGCGCATGTGCCCTGCAGTATATCAAAGCATGGGATTTGAGAAAAATACCATATTGTGTCATGTGTTTTCATTGTGTTCATTGTTTTAATTCTCTATTCTTATCATCCCGTTCGTGTTAGTTAGTTAGTTAGTTAGTCGACAGATCATCCTCGTTGCACATCGAACCATTCAGTCCATAAGTGCTCGGATCCCCTCCTCAGCAAATCGCGCAGCGTGTAGCGGCTAACGACGCCAGTTCTGTGTTGGTTTATCAATCTTCTTTGGCTTCCTGCGTAGTGTTCTTGTTTGGCCACTCCTCTTTTAATTTGCTGCTCCCGCAGTCTGGCCATTGTTGTAGATTCACAGTCATCACTTGGTTCTCGCAAAAGTCTCACTTCTCGTAGAGCATTCAGAATGTCAGCCTGGTCCATGGCGCGTTCGCCCTCCACAGTAGCCTCACCTGCGAGCTTGTCAGCCCGCTCATTTCCTTGTACTCCCGCATGACCTGGCACGAAGATGAAACTAATCTTTGCCAGCCGAGACCGCTTCAGAGGCAGCAACCATTCTCTTCGGATCGAGCCCTCCTCTATCCTCTTGATCATGTTCATTGAGTCGCTAAGGAAACAAGCCCTAGTGAATGTCTGTGTCTCGAGCCATGTTATTGCTTTACTTACTGCCATGACTTCCATGGTCAGGCTACTTGTGGTTTCAGTGAAAGCACCAGAGTCCTCCTTCACAATTCTCCCTCCGGCCCGAGCTGTAAAGGCCCATGAGCTTCTCACATGTTGGACGACCGACCCATCTGTGTAGATGACCGCGTCACCGTCTAGCGAATTCTCGAAAATCAACGCTTGTACTTCAGCCTCAACAGCAGCCGGATTTTCTTGTCTGCATTTTCTATCTAGTTGGATGCAAACTGAAAAGGATGTGCAGAAGTCTGTTGGCACTTGCACCCACTCCTCGCCAGGTTCTAAGTCCTCAAGTGAACACACCTGTTGAAGAATGTCTTCGGCTTGACCCATCCACGACCGTCCTCTTTTTAACCTGCTGCCCTTCACCTTCCTAATTTCACTATGCAGTGGATGTTGTGTGTTCGCGTTAATTCTGTGGTAGGCGCGTGCCCTGCAAGCTTGTATTCTTTCTTCAATGGTTGGAAAATCAAGAAGGTAGCGCATCGCCCTGCATGCTGTATCTCTTGTACATCCAAGAATAATACGCATAGCTTCATTCTGTATCCTTTCCATCCTTTCTATCTGCTTATGGCTGAGAGTCAGGATTGCCATTGCATACTCCAAAACAGACATGACCAGCCCCTCGTACAGAAGACATAGATGGCGCTGCTCACAGTTTGCTGCCGCCATCACCCGCAACGCTGCCAAACCCCGCTTGGCCTTTGTTATCACCTGGTCTATGTGCACATTATAAGCAAGGCTTCGATCAAACCGTATCCCCAGGTAATTCATTGCCTGCGTTCTTTCCACCGTCTCTGAACACAGCATTACAGTTGGTGTTGGATTGTTGACAATATGATTATTCAACGAGAACCAAGTCACTGTTGCCTTTGTTGGGTTGACCATTGCCCCAGCTTCATCACACCAAGTACTTATGCGATTGAGTTCGTTTTGTAGTTCCACAGCAACCTCCTCTCTATCCTTACCCTGACGATACACTAAAACATCATCGGCATACGACAATGTCCTGCCAGGTCCAGTGATCTGCTCACTGGTGATTCTCACTGTGTAGGCGTTGAACAGTACCGGAGATAATGGTGATCCATGTGGTAGGCCAGGATATATTGTTGTTGGTTCCGAAGTCCAACTGCCACACCTAAAAACTACTTTCCGTTGGTAGAGGGCTGCAGCGATCCAACTAAGGAGGAATGGACTTACGTTTAGTTCAAGAAGCTGAAACATTAAAAAATCCAGTGGTACTTTGTTGTATGCGTCCTCAAGATCAATCGCTGCAGCAACGGTTTCAGTGCCTGAGTGGAAACCTTCATAGACATCATGGGCAAAGACTGCTGCATTGGTCCAGGTTTCTCTTTTTGGACGGTACCCACCCAGGGTAGGTGGGAAAACACCTTGCCTCTCTAGTTGGCTTGATATTTTCCTGGCAATTACCTTCTCCAGCAGCTTGCCTATTGTATTCTGCATGGTTATAATTCGATATCCCTGAATTTTTTTGTGATCTTTGTCAGGCTTCGGCAAGGGAATCAGATAGCTGTGTAACCATTCCTCCTTGATGCTAGCACTCCCTATACTGTTGTTGTACATGTCTGCTAGTTTCTCTAGCTCATTGTCGGTACACCTATTTATGTCGTCGTATCTTATGCCATCAGGACCTAGAGCACTGTTTTTTGATCGTCGAAGCACAGCCTTGATTTCTTTCACTGTCACTGTGTCTTCCTCCGAAGTGTTCTGGGCCTTGCATCTGTCTGAGGTGACCTCCTTGGCCAGATTTCGGCCTCCCATGTCTGTCTGGTTGCCCTGCTCAAGGTAGCGTTCAAAGAGGGCTTTGCCCTTGTCCTCGTCAGTCCTCTGCCAGGTGAGGTCAGCACCTTGGAAGTCTGAAATGCTCTTATTCTTGACTACACCACTCATGCTTTTATGTAGTCGCCAGAACAATTTCAGTGACTTGTCTGTGCTTACTCTTTGACACACCTCTGCCCATTTTTCGCTTTTAACCACCTTGACCAGTTTTTTGAGATAGCTTACTTTTGTGTGCATCTCTCTTTCTAAGTGCAAGCAGGGACTAGGATGACCAGCTCTGTTCTTCTTGGCATTTTGCCATCTCCTTACAGCACTACGCTTATCCACCCAAGCCTTCTCCACCTCGAGACTCCACCACGGTGGCTGCTCCCAGCTTTTTTTCCTGCCCTGAAACGTTCTGCGCTTGTCACGTCTTATTTTACTCACCACATCTTGCCCTGTACTGTCATACTGGAACGTCTTTACCTTTAGCTTGTGCTGCCTGGTTCTGCCTTTCTCCACCAATATGCTGCAAGGGTGGTGGTCGCTGCCATGGTGTCCTAGGACACCCCATCTACACACTGTAGTGAGTGAAGGTGAAACTAGCGCCAGATCAATAGCACTGTCCTCATCGCCCGGACGGCTTGCTGTCCTGGTGACACATCCACTGTTGATACAAACCAGGTCGATGGTTTCCAGTGCAGTCTCGGGCTCCTCCCCTTGTGTATTGGAGGAAGTGTTTCCCCATGATCTGCCTTTAGCGTTGAAGTCACCACAGAAAATAACATTTCTCTCGTGGCCTAATATGCCACTTAAGCACTGCCACTTCTTTGCGTCCATGCTCGCATTGCGGGCATAAACATTAACCAACACGAATGGTATACTGGAATGAACTCTTAACGCCTGTATTTGTATATCGTCACTGTCCCAACTGGACATGTCTAGCTCTGACGCCACCATGCTGTCGCGAACGAGAATCGCCGTTCCCAGATGTCGTCTGTTGTAGAAACATTTGAAGCCGGCAATTCGGAGTAGCTGATCGCCCAGTCTCGTCTCCTGGAGTGCTACAATGTCGTTCCTGTAAACTAGGGTTTCTAAAATAGAGCCCCGTTGTTTTACACTGGCACAGTTCCAATATAGAATACGGATGTTCCTGAGTCCTAGACGGTGACACTTGAGTCTAAAACGCCTCAAACCACCGCGCTTACCTTGCTTCTTTGTCCCTGCGCGGCTACCACGCCGCTTCGTTATGTTGACTGCTGACCGCTCGGAAAAAACACGTTGTTCCGCCATGTTGAAAAAACGTAAACACAGACTGCTGATAACCACACACGCTGCTGAAAATGTACTCAAGGATGGCTTCGCTCGATGCACGAACTCCGTAGTACCCGCGCAGATCTTGAGTAGAAACTCCTGGTTTTACATCCTGGCACACCAATTACACGCAAGAGATGAATAAATCCATCCCCTACGCGAAAAAGTTAACGAACACAAAACAACGCGACCGTCCGTCGCCATCTTGAAACCGGAAGTCGTGTGCCTTAATGTAGTCATCGTAGAGCCTTCCTGTGGGTATACGAGGCGAAGTCAATATGTAAGTCACAAATGGCTGTAGAAAAATAACTAAATATTATAACAACTTGAAACCAGTTTATTTTTATACAGTGTCCCTTTTTTTTTCTCAACATAATTTCCGCCAACACTGATGCACGCATCCTAACGTTTTATCAGTCCTCCCAAACCGCTGCATAGAACTGAGTGCACTGTTTTCTAAACCACGTTTTCACTTCACATTTTACTTCGGCGTCATTCGTGTCCTTGAGAATATGTTTCTACCAAGCTATGCACCGCTTTACGGGACAAACATTTGTCAGCATAAAAAGAAAGCATTTCCTTATGAATGTCCTTTGCAGACAGTCCTTTTGCCCACAAAAAAACAAAACAAACGCACAACAGCATGTTGCTCTTTGGCTGTATACTCCGTAGGTACAGTCGCCATTTTCATTATGCGATGCGCATGCGCATGAGACACCTAGTGCCACCTGACGAACGGGAATATAAAGGTCGATGTTTCTGTCACCTAATGGCACCTGTACAAAACACCAACTACATTTACCTGCCATCCCACATAACTGTGTGACTTACTTATTGACTCGCCCGCGTATGTTGTGTTGTGTGTGAGTCTTTGTTTGGAGATGAAAGCTAGTCGTCACAACATGCTATGTTTTCCGTTGCTGTGTTCTGTAACACATTTTTTTTTTTAAATTCTCATATCCTTTACGGGACATCGCTGTCAACAGCAGCATCTTTCAGCTATCTGTTGATTTCTTGGCAAGATTACGCTCAGTAGTTTGCCATTGCTTTCTGAGCGGCCGGCTCAGTTATCCCGCAAGTCACCAGCGGGGGTAGAACAGCTCCCAGTTCTCGCCCGCTACGAGACTGCGTGATAAACGGGATTACGGAGAAAGTGTTGTAAACTTGTAACCTCCTCGGCCAGAGAGACCGGCAAAACTGCATTACTTTGTGTTATTTTATATTGTATTTGTCCAATAAGCGCAGCTCTGCGATGTGGGTATCCACAGGTATGAGTGATAAACATCGTATCTTAACAGAGTTAGTTCATATATGTTTTGTGTGGCGTTGGTTCACTTGCAATCAACCTTCTTCTTATTATAGTCCATGCAGTCTGGTGATGGTGATCATATATGTCCACAGTTTTCTGTCTATTTTGCTGCCAATCATTTCTGATACTGAAGTTTCTCCTTGCCACTATGTCAGTCTGTCTGCAATCTTCTCTCTTGGTCTTCCTCTTCCTCGTTTCCCTTCCACATTTCCCGCTACAACTACATACTCCACCTTTCCCCTTCTCATAGCACTTCCAAAGAATGTGTACTGTCTTCTTTTGGTGCAAATAACCAGTTCTCTTTCTGAGCTAACTTATTTCAAGATATCTTCATGGCTCTTTCTATCCGTCCACGGTGTTCTCATCATTCTTTAAAACCATATCTTGGCTTCCTCCACATAATTTTTCCATTGTTTGCTAATTGTCCATGATTCGTTTCCATATATTAGAATGAACCCAATATAGTTCGTAAGAAATCTTTTCCTCGCAGTGGTGAGGTAAGTTGAGTTGGGATATCCCCAAATAGTGGTCGCCAACTACTGAATGAAAACCAGAAATGGCTCGCGAGACACCCTAGTTAACTAGATCAGGCAAATCGGGCAGGTTACACCAAGGGGTCAAGTAAGGTTTTCAGGCAGAAGGCCAAGATAGCACAGGAAAGGCACTGCCGGCAGCAAGGAGGATGATCACACTTCATAGAAGTGAAAACTGAAGTATAGTATTCTTCCTGCAACACAGATCTTCTGCTCTGTTAAGTGATGGAGCCCCCAAATAGTGTTCTAGCTCTATCACACACACACACACACACACACACACACACACACACACACACACACACACACACACACACACACACACACACACACACACACACGTGGCAAGATAAGACAGTAAGTCTTCGTTAACAAGTTAAAAAAAAAGAATGATAATGGATGATTATGCCCCGAAACAACACAATTTCTAATTAACACAATGAATATTAATTGTCCCTCACTGTAGTACGCTGCTGCAACATATCTGTTCTGTCCTAGTAAAGATTTGGTTTAGTTTGGTAATCCATGTGAGAAGATTCCTCAGTTTCTCTAGGATTCCATTACTGTCCCGTAGAAATCAGCCGGACGGAATTCGGAACCTGTATTCCGTCCTGACGCCACCTGGTCCCTCCTCGTGATCAAAGAACGGGAAAACCTGGTGCTCTTGTTGAGAGTTAGGATAAAATACATACATGTGTATGGCTCAGGCAGAGGATACTGTCAGACAGGTATGCATCTTGGAGAACATTAGGCGAGGACAGGAATGGGTCAGAGTGTCAGCGGAGCAATCAGACTTGTGCAGAGTTATAATCACATTAAGCCAAGTATGAAGGCAGTGGCCAGCAGAGGCCACGGAAGTTGAAATACAGCAACTAATTCAGGATAATGCTCACCCGGGAGATGTGATTATCTACACAGATGGTTCGGTGTTGAGAAGTAGGAGAAGTGCCTGGGGAGTCTTAGCAAAAGCTAATGGGCGAAGTTTGGTGCAGGAGAGCCTGGCGTATGATACCACAACATCTATCTTAAGAATGGAGGTGGAGGCGGTTAGTGCAGCTTTACGATGGATGGAGAACACGATACATACACACGTCGTGATTGTAACTGACTCAGAAGGCATGCTGAGGAGGGTGAGGACAGGCATTCTTCAAGCAGAGTGGCTTGCTTCGCTTCGGAGGTCACGCGTGGCAAGCATCACCTGGATCTTTTCTCCGGGGCATGCCGGTGTGCTGGGGAATGAACGGGCGGACAGATTGGCTGGTCCGGAAAAACTTAGTGGAGTATTTATGCATGACAAGGCAGACGTGGTTGCGGCACGTGTACGCCTCGGAGGAGCAAATGGATCACCATAGTCTGGCAAGAATGAGGCAGCGAGGAGTGACGGGCGGGGAGGGGGGATCTGGCCGACGCTCGACGCTCAGTGGAAAGGCAAGACGAATATATAATCAGATTGCTACTGGAACTATTGGTGTTGGAACTCTTCGCTGACTGCTAGGGTGGGAACGGAGCGCTTATGGGAATGCCCCAAATGATGTGATGTCGGTTCCTAAATCAATCAATCAATCAATGATTCATACATGTGTAGT
The DNA here is from genome assembly GCA_963921405.1 of Cepaea hortensis. Lineage (NCBI taxonomy): Eukaryota > Metazoa > Mollusca > Gastropoda > Stylommatophora > Helicidae > Cepaea > Cepaea hortensis. Next base: position 114,465,179 of record OY992882.1, read on the forward strand.
GTCTAAGTTCTACGCCTATACATTCATAGGTGATACATACAATCTATCACCTTAATACACACGCCCTCAATGACAAGTTTGGCAGTGTCTCTCCTCCAGCTTTACTGCGTTTACTCTCCTCTCTCTCTATATATATTTCTCTCCAACTGTCGAGTCTTGGAGAATACGACGGTTGTTACATCTCCTGCCATCTCTTTTAACGTTTCCGTCATGAGAAATGAAATGTGCTAAGTCTATGCCACTTAAACAGACACCCGGTTTCTAGCAGCCACACCGTAAAAAGTTATTGTAGCAGATGAAATAGTCAGTGGTATTATTACACGAGTGCCTTATTGCCAGACTTAAGTGTTGGTGATCAATCTCCGTGCCAGGCCTCAGTTAGTTACGATGAACGCTCGTTCACCACGCATTAAAAGAGCAAAGCGCACCATATACCAGGTACCGATTGTGGGTAATGTCTCCACCATTATATATCTGCTTCAAGCACACCCATGCCCATAACATACAATACTCACCACGAGGTTAAACTATTGAACACAAAGCCTGCTACGGCACTAGACAATCTGCCTATGCGCACTGCTCATAACACTCTGCACACCCTATTCATCTTGCTAGGTTAACACCATATGGCATTCGATATCTAAACGATAAACTAAACAGTATGCATGAAAACAAAACAAAAAGCATTTTCCTACATGTGTAGTACGAATGCAAAACATGTAGTAATTTAATTATCTACATTAAGCTGAGAAATTAATAGTTCACATAAACGTGACAGACATCTGACAAGACCTAAATGAAAGTCCATCAACTGCATATCCTGGGTATAATAAAATAATGCATATAAACATACAAAAGCGTTTGCAAGGAGCGTAATCCTAGCATCGTATATTCCTACGTGTATAGTAAGAATAACAAAATTATATGAATGCTGTGTACAGAAAAATTAGAAATACTAGATATCATTAAAATAAGATAGATCAGACAGAGGAGATCAAATCCACAATTATATCGCATTGCTGAATAGCTTATAGTTACTAGAGACAACCATTCATAAACAATACTAAACAGCTTAGAATCCTTACTCAATGATAAATGGTTTATACATTTAATCGCTTCATACCTGTTCCTATTTCTGACATATCTGATTTGAGCAGATCCCGTCGTAGTTGGTATACCAAATACGACCAATGCCCTTATCTCTTTGCCGCCTTTTTCTCTCTTCACTCTGCTTTTATTTCTCTGGATCACGCTTCGTGTCGCTTCACACCTTCGCTTGGTTGAACGTTCCCTTGGGCCAGAAGTACCTTTATTAACACCTTCCTCGGGTGAATGACTCCATCAGCTACTGGTTCGTTTCACACTTGACGCAATCCGTCAATAAGCACCTTTCACATCTTTGCTCCCTGGCCCGGCATGTTATCCGCGTGAAGGCTTCAGTTAGTCTGCCAATATGTTTAACCCAGGGAGTTTTATCACGCAGTGAGTTTACACCTAATCACTGCTGGTGACAAGTACTGGCGTCAAATTTGAACTTGTTCAAACCGAGAAAATAAACCGTATTAGTTTTGTCTACGTGATGTCTTCATGTGCAATCTTACGTCATAGCAAGATAGAACGTGGCCTTGTATAATTGAAATTAGACAACCGTTCCTGAAACATTGAGAATACAGATTATTCTTCATTACTTTCTCCTTCTCGAATTGTAGACCTAGGTCTATTCTGGGATGACATACTCGCGTTCTGTGACGATTGCAAGCAACGACACAAGTCCAGAGATTGTATACCTTCAATCACCAACTGATATTACAGAAGCTGTATTATCCTTCTTCGTCAAATATGTCGCAACAGCAGTGAGCTGCTTTACATCTCCTTTGGGAGTAGCAACAAGCATTGTGAACATGATTGTCTACTGGAGGCAGGGGATCGACGAGAGCGTGAATATCACGTTTATTTCACTGTCCTTTTGGAATCTAGTCTCTTGCTTCGTGACCTGCCTATCCGATATATGCAAGGCCATAGAGAAATTTGTTCCAATACAAACTGTGAACATGATATCCCTTCAGTACGTATATCTAGGCTACACTAGAATGTTTATAGGCACCTTGACTATATTTATTACCGTCTATCTCTCAGTGGAGAGGTGCGTTTGTATCATTATTCCTTTCAGAGTCAAAGATATATTTACCACCACGCGTGTTCTCTTCCTCAACTTCATCCTGGTCTTGTTTGGACTAGCTTGCTACTGTCCTCTCTGGGCAACACAAGGCATGCAACTTGTGGTGGATCCCTCGAGGAGCAACATGACGCGGTTGGACCTCTGGTTGTCTGACATCAGACGAGAGATTGAAGTTGTCCTTGAACCCATAAATGGAATCACACTACCTGTACTAGCCCAGATATTTATAGCTGTATGTACGGGGTTCATGCTTCAGGGCATCACCAAGTCAATGAAGTTCAGACAGAAATATGCAAACCAAGAAGAATCAAGAATGCTAAATCACTCAGGAAGAATGCTGCCATCGCCTACCATATCAACCTCTGTCAAAAGAAGAAATATAATGACAAACAAAGACGTGAAGCTTACCATGGTTGTAGTACTGTTGGGTATAGTATTTTTTGTTTGTAACTTGCCCTTGTGTATAATTGCTTGCCTCAAAGCGTTGATTCCAGAAGTAAATATGGGCAAGAAACAATACAACCTGTTTGCATTGTTTTACAGTTTAGTATTTGGGTTTCGAGTACTAAACTGTGTTGTTAATATGGTTATCTATTACAAAATCAGCACGAGATATAGAAAGGAGTTTCTGATTTTATTTAACTGGACTTGTTTCATTAAAAATGATTATTAGGTAATTTTGATACATTATTGCTCGGCATGTTACCATGATATTGTACTGTAGTTGTGTATTCATTACAACATGGTTTACCTATTACATTATTTGTTGAATCAAATATACATCTCTTAACAGGCAAACAGTTATGAAGTAAAATCCACGCCATTGCACTCGGCAGAGGTCTATCACACGATAAGCCGAAGGAGGAGAATACTGATTGTCCCTGCTGCAACCTAGATAGTTAAACGTAGGAACCGTTAACGAGTTCGATCATTGCTACCAGTTTACAAGGGCTTTGTGAGTGTTAAACTAGTTTGTATGGGTTGTAAAGGGTCAGTTTCACTGTACACCCCATCTCCATAAGTGCTTCAGTCTCCTTCTGAAGATTACACAAGAAGAATCTCTGTACATTGCTTGAATTACAAAGCACCAGTGGTGATCCAAGTGTGTGTATAACATTAATACTCATGCAATCCATTTTCACAGTGTGGGTGCGTTATCTAACTAGAAAATGTTGGCTGAACCTTTGGCCTGCGCATTTCGATCTCCAGCTGCTGAGGGATGTTCAACCTGCACTACATGTACACGCGTCTTTCCTGTGTTTTCAGCCTTGTCCAAGAAAGTTAGTCTTTAGTCGCAGTTCCAACTTCACCGCAAAGGGTCACCCCATAACGTATCGTTCCTGTGCCATTGAATATCACACAAATTGCTATTTACTGTCCAATATAAACAGTGGAACAGACAGCAGTCCCGAGAACACCAACAGCACGCTCAGGCGTTCATGCCTGGCCGGTGCCAGAATGCCAACACAACAATCCCCCACTATAATAACAGTTCATTGTGGATAGAAAACCCGCATATGC